>CM028343.1:84220400-84362956 GCA_016618105.1 Dendrobium huoshanense | reverse complement strand
AACAGTGAATCTATAAAATCTAGGCAGTCATATCAATGAATCTATACGATGTCCATGTCAATGCTATCAATGAAATCTCTATATCTATATCTATCCATGTCCAAATCAATGTCCATAATCAATAATCAATAGGGTCAATGCTCAATGATCAATCAATGAAATCAATGAATCCGTACGATAGTAAATCAATTCGATAAATCCATCAATATCAATAAATCAGTCGGAAATCGATAAATCAATGCATATCAGGAAATCCATACAATGGTCTTACTCGACAAGCCCAAACACTAGCTATTATCAATGATCAATGATGCTGTTGTAGTTCGTTCAATGATGCTGTTGTAGTTATCAATCGTTCAATATCAATAGTGCTGTTGTAGTGGTCAATCAATATCAATAGTGCTGTTGTAGTTCGTTCAATATCAATAGTGCTGTTGTAGTGGTCAATCTATATCAATAGTGCTGTTGTAGTTCGTTCAATATCAATAGTGCTGTTGTAGTCCGTTCAATACACGTTGGTTTCTATAACCAACGTTCAACTAGGTTTCCACTTGTCTTTCAGGATCAATCAATCAATCAATCAATGCAATAATCGATGCAATAAGCAATATCAAAGAAATCGAGAATGATCATATCAATAGTCATAGGCAGATCCATTCAATCTATCAATTCCGGGAAAATCAGAAATCATACGAAAATCGGGCAGCGTAACGGTAGTCTATCGAAATTACACAAAAATCCTGCAAAAAGACAAATTCACCGAATTTCACCAAATTACAACAGAATAACCACGGCATCAATGCAAGACTATCAATCTATAGAATCCAAATCAAATCAAGTCCTGATAATTTCCTATTCAATTAAAATCGCGTAGAATTAATTCCGACCGGTAAAATCTTCGTAGAATACAGTCAAATCGTGTACAATAATCATATCTATAACATACTAGAAGTTGTGCGGTGGAAGTTGTGTCAAATCAAAATCATGTCGAAAAGTCGACTACGAAAACACAAAACAGATCACAACTCGGTCAAAACACAATATCTTCGAAAACAGAAGTAAGGTTCGAAGTCCTTACCACGAGATCTTCACTTTTCCCAACAGCAGCGTCGGACGAAAAGCGCTCCGCGGCCTCCAAAACCAAGCTTTTCTTCTTTTTCCCTTTCTCTTTCTCTCTCCTCAAAATATCTGATATTTTAAAATGAATTTCTCTCTCCTCAAAACGAGCTCATTTCCTTATATCATACTCATATCGGCCTGGCCGATCGCCCGATCGTCCCGGGACGATCAGACCAAATTCTGATCGTCCTGGACCATTCCCAGGGCGATGATCAGGACGGTATTGTGAACAGTGCAGATCGTCCTGGACGATCTCAATATCGTCCTGGACGATCCTGTCCAGAAATAGCTCCAGAAATCATTCCAGAACACTCCAGAAATTAGCTGTTTTCAATGCACTGATCGGCCTGGACGATCCAAACTTCGTCCTGGCCGATTCTGGGAGGAAAATCCAAATCAGAGAGGAACAGTAAGGGAACGAGATATTACATCTTCACTCTCACTTTTCCTTCACACCGCTACATACTTCACAAGCAATACTTCATAATTATCTTATGCTTTGCACGCCACTCAAAACTGTAAGCCTATTCTGTGAAATATCAATATGCTTGATATGCCAAACATCACATCCCTTCATTTTAACCAATGCATGCCTAGTACTGGAAGTATAAAAGGATTAATTTAATAGGGTAGTGGGACGTACATCTATTATTAAAATACATTTATTACTAGTACTTTGATTTAATATAATAACAGTTAATATATAATAAAGTATTTTAAAATTAATACCAAACATACTTAATTTAACCCCAAATATCATTAATTTTAAATTAAGTTTTAGAATATGTTTAAATAAATTTTAAATTTTACATACCTAAAAATTTTGGATCTTACATTATGATAGGTCCTATTGTGTTGAGTTGTGTTAGTCTAATCCCAATATTTAGTTTTGAAATATTTAAATTCTCTTTCAATGTTCAAATAACTATAAACTACAGAGCTACTAAAACATCAATATACTAAAAATAAACTTATTCACTTGATTTCCTTTATTTCATCAAAATATATATCTAAATAGTATATGACTACATATAGAAGCAACAAAATTAAATAATAAATTTGTTATGACTGTACAACATAAAAAAAACCCTATCAATTTAGATATGATCATGAACCGCTAATCCACAATCTTCTTCCCTTTTTCAGATCTTGAAAATCAGAAGCAAAATCATAGTGAGTTACAACAACTTAGTAGGCTACATAAACCAATCTAAATTTTTAAATATTCTTTTATCAAATATTTTACTGAATATTTAAAAGCAGTTAAATATAATTTAATAATCACCATATTTAAAAAATATAATAAACGCATAACAGTTATTTATGATTTAAATAATAATATTGAACAAATAAATAAATTAAAATTCATGTCATATAGCAATTCATATCATATATTATAAACCCAAACAGAATATCAAAAGACTCTGGCCTCTTACGACTTCCTTTTTGTACTTATAACATCATAAAATATCATATAACTCTATCTCAAATAAAATCTCAAAAAATTCTCTAATTCTGGCCCCATATATCTCTCTCAATAATTTCTAGACACTAATAGAATTTTAGAGGATTCTGACTCTTATAACTCTAACAGATATAATTTACAAACATATGCATATATATCATCACATTATAGCAATTAAAGAGTAATTGAGTATATTTTAAAATTGCATAGCGCTGTATAACGATAACTAATACAAAATTCTATTAGAAAAAAATACACATTTTAAAAGTTAACCAAATTATTAAGAATTATAAAAAATAATATTTTAAGACTTTTTATTATTCTACAACAATATTTTCAACATCCAAATGATTTTCTATTCGATAAAAATCTCATAAATTTCTAAACCCCATTTTACTTTTTACATTGTATTCATTTTATTTCAAACAAAATAAAAGAAAAAAAAGTCAATCATTCCTTTTACACTCATCCAAACTCCAAAGTAATCCTTTTTTAGGTAACCAAACAACCTCTTAAAGTAAAATAAATGTATAGCAACATTTGACGTATTTTAAATACTTCATCCAATGCAATTATGGTGTATTTGCAAATAATTAAATTAGAGAGATTTTAAAATACATTGTTTATTCTATATCGTTGTTGGATGCCAACACTTGCTGCACCAATCTCGTTGTGGTCACTGCCCCCAATTGCCACTATCGCTGAACATTGCTACTAATCTTTGGTTGCTACTATCAACATAGCCATTGACCACACCATTTGGTTATCACATCCTGTCATCCACCTATAGTCACCACCTACCATCACCCACCACATGGGCCACGCCACCCGCCATCTACCATTTGGGCGCCGCTGCCTGACACTCACCAACTGGCCACATGCATTTTGTTTATCCAAATGACAATAACTTTTTTTATCAAATTGTTCAAAAAATTAAATGATAAATATGTTTCTCCAATGAGAAATATTATTAGGCAAGTTTCATTTATTATTCCCTTATTATAAATGTATAATTATTTATATGATAAATTTTTTTTTTTATAAAACTTTAATTATGTGGAGTAGCATTCTCATCTAGACGACGCATACTAGAGCCAGGTCAGCCATACACGTGGATGCCGTGGGTTGCATACCAATCAAGATCCGACGGTCGGTTGCTTTCATCATGAGACACTACTGTGTGAATTCTGTCGATTTTTATTTTAAAAGGTAAGATTTTTCCCCCTCTTCTTCACTGCTATCTCTACACGTCGCACGTTTTCCTTCCCATCTCTGGCTACCAGACCCAAGAACCAAGGTAAGGAATTCCCGATTTAATTTTCTGTTTAGTTTTCCGGATACTTTTTTATGAAGTTGGTAGATTTGCGTACCGACCTAGATGTTGATGTATTGAGCTGCTCGGTGGATCGAATGGTTCTTCCTGATCTAACATTGAATCGATCAGTTCTTCTACTTTGAAGTACTTATGATGCCAATACGGACGTTGTTTGTGTGAATCATAAAGATCATTATGCTACCGAAATTACTTCGTATTTGATAGGTTATCTGGATCACAATTTGGGTTTTCAGAATTTTCTGGGGAGATTAGTTAAGAAATAATATAGTTAAGAAATATATGTAAGTTCATCTTAAGAGATTAGTTCATTCCCATTGCAAGGCTCTGATATTATGGTGATGTGAAAGATCTTAAGACATAGGTTTCCCACATGGAAATTATGTTAATGAAAAATTCTTACGAGTTAGGTATCCTATGACAAAACTCGGATATGATGATGATGGAATCAAGGAATCATTGTGACGTGGATGTTTTTTTTTGTCGATATAAATTGTCGGAAGGTTTTTTGGTCTACCGTCGTGAGCATTTTTTGAAAATGACCAAATCTGGCACACTATTTCCTGTTTAAGTGTGAATATATTAGGGTTTTATATTAATGTTCAAATGATTTCTTGACAGTACATATTCTTTGAATTTTATGTTTAAGTATAGGAGGGAAGTGCATTATTTTCGTCCCTGTTGTCATCTTCTTGTTTTAATTTAAAGCTTTTGAATTGACTTGATTTTGTATTCCAATTTTGGAAGATTTTAAACATTGAATTGTGCGAAGTATTTTCTTATTTGAAAGCTACATAAATTTTATTTGCTAGATATTTATGCTTTCAGGTCCTTTTTTATATAGATGGGTCTAGTGAAGGACGCTGCTGAAATGGAGGAAGGAACTTTATTAGTTGGCATGGGTATGGAATGACAGGAATTATTGATTATTCTACTTTTAAGAATGAACTTGTATCTCCATCTTTCTATAGTCATCTTTATGAGAAATTCTGCATATTTTGTAATTTATTCATTTGGAATTTTGTATTATTCAGTCAATTTGCTTGTGCTCAGCATGCAAAACTGTTGTTTTTTTCTTTCTTTTTTTAATGGATTGGGGTTACACCCTGCTATTGCCAATGTCGTCCAATTGCAACCATATTGGACCTTTTGGGATGTGGTTAATCTTGCCATTAAGGTGAAAAGACAACAACAGATGCCCAAGAAATCCTCCAGCAGACCTTCGGTCCCTGTTTTCTATCTCTGAGCGGGATCTGCCCTCTAGCAACTCGACAACGGGTGGCGATAGTAAGCAAGAGGAGTGGAATTGGAGAAATCATGTGTGCAGGGTGCAGCTCCCGACTCCTCTACCTGCTCGCAAATGTTTCAAATGTCCAGGATTTGGAAAAATTAATTCGAGACATAAAATGTAGTCTTCTTCGATTGCAATGGATATCATACTGCTCAATCAACCTACATATACGTGAAAAGGTTGGAGTAGCTCCAGTGGAAGATAAGATTGAGAGAGTCGCCTTAGATGGTTTGGTCACATTAAACGGAGGACTTCCGATGACCCGGTTAGGAAAGCTGAGGTTTTAGATTTGAATTATGTTAAGAAAGGTAGAGGTAGACCTAAAAAGATTTGGTTAGAAAATATTAAAAATGATATTTCTTTATTATATTTAAATGAGAATTTGACTTTTAACAAGACTCAATGGCGAAAAAGAAATCATGTAGCCGACCCCATGTAGTGCGACAAAGGCTTGATGTTGTTGTTGTTGTTATCCTCTCAAAATGTAATAGGAATTGGTAAATTGCTAATTGAGAAATGTTTAGAAACTGCGAAAAGATAGTAAAAGGACTGGACTTGTACAATTTTTATACGAAGAAAAGAAACCAGTTAAATAGTTTATTGGAATGAGAAACATGTTTTTTCTGCTTTTTTTTTAATATTGTTTTGTTTAGGAATGGGGCTGTCTAGGACCAAGCTCTAGCAAGATGATAAGTAGGCTAGCTTAGTGTAAGGCTTCATATGGCAACATTTTGGCCTAAGCAGTCAAGTGGCTCTCCAGTATCTGGGTGGGATTCTTCGTATATTAGCATTCAATGGAACTATTTTCTCAGAAGTATCCAGCTCTTCTTTCTATATTTTATTCATTACTTTCGGCGACCTTTTTTATTTCTTTTGGTAACATAGTGGTTTTAGGTTGATCCCAGCAAGAGTTGCTTGTATTACATGTTACACTAAAGTAGTATTGCATTGGGATTTGGGAGAGTTAGTGAGAGCAACATGCAAAGAATTTGAAGGAGGTCACTAGAGCTAAACTTGGTTAAGTCTTCTAATTTGGGTCTTTCAAACAAGCCAGAAACGATGCAGGTTGAAGTCCTTCTTGATGTAAAACTTGGAAAACTTTGTATTTAGTGTATAAGGTGCTATAACAATCGATAGTGATGACGAAGACATTGAGAAATGGCTTATTAATGATCATGCTGCTTCCTTCTTTTATTAGTTGCTAGGCATGTACTTGCAGGGTTGGGGGTTCAAATAATTCTTGCGGGATATTATTCTTTCAAGGTATAAGGTTGAAGGAAGTTCAAAGATATGATGCTGATGGTTTCTTTCACTTCCTGGGGTATAACTTGAGTCATGCCTGTAAATGTCCATTTTCTTTGTTACTGCCTTGGTTCCTTGCCCATTATCTCCATGCTAGCTCAAGGCCTTTGACTTACAGCCTTTGACTTACAGTCTGTTTGATAATTCTTTAAGTTTCCTTTGTTATATTTCTTTATCAAACGTGAAAAGCTGTATGATTGAAGTCACTGCTCGAACTATTAAGCTGACAGAGTCAATGGCATTAACCTTGATGGTTGAAAGAAATTACAGTGCCAGTCATCGAATCTGTTGGCTAGTAGTTAGACCAGAGTAGCAACTTTCTTGTTCAGAATAATGCTAAGATTGCATTGTTATGTGCTTTATCATATGACAAGATGCCCTATCAAAGGTTGGGCAAAAAAGAGAGGGGGTTGGGGTGGTGAGCAGTGTTATGATTTTTTCCCTAAGGAAAATGATTAAAGTTCTAGTAGAGTATTTATGTGAAATATACCATGTGTATAATATATAGAGAAAAAGGACCAAAATGGTTAGCCCCTTTCATAATATTTTGGAAAAGGAAGCAATGACAATTTTTTCACTCACTCAATTATGTCATTTCTATTGTATATATATATATATATATATATATATATATATATATATATATATATATATATATATATATATATATATATATATATATATATATATATATATATATATATATATATATATTAAAACCATATATTGGGAATAATAAGATGCTTGCTTGGCGTGGAAGCACAAGAATGCATAGTGCTGTTAAAAAGGCCATAAACTTGCTCATAAAGTAACTTGAATTGAAATTGATTTGATTCAATTTGGAGCTCCATTGTGGACTCGAATATGTTTTTGAGTTTGTTTGGACTCGTTAGATCAAAGTTCTAGTAGCGTATCTATGTGAAATATACCATCTGTATAATATATAGAGAAAATGACCCAAATGGTTGGCACCTTTCAAAATATTTTGGAACATGTATTATGATTTGATCAGAATATTTTGGAACACTGTTACTTTCAATTTGTGTTTGTTAACACCTTTCAAAATGCAACTAAGTATTAGATAATTGGTGGATAAACATTTTAAATCTTATAAAGTTGTTAGGACTCATTTGAACATTTCAGTTTGGAGCAGGCTTCCCTTAATGATAATGGGTTGCTCAGAAACTCTGCTTTGTTAAAAATTCCTCTTAAAAGTACATATATTAAAAGTCATTGTCATATATCTTGCTTGAGGTTATGCTTTTGATTAGGTCTGTCTATCATGTTTCATGGCCATTCATTAAGATGATTTGTGGACCCCTTTTAGTAGGATTTCAGATCTATTACAGTACTAGGCTGAGAGTTTTCTATACCCCGTCCTTTGATGCAGAGTATAGAACCGTTTCTGGCGTTGCAGGGCCTCTGGTTATCTTGGACAAAGTTAAGGTACGAGTCATTGTTTACTAAATCAAAAAGCTCTTCGGTTTTTCTGTTGTTTCTTTTTGCTGCCATTTCATCCTGTTTTTTGTTTCTTGTTATTATTTTCAGGGTCCCAAGTATCAAGAGATTGTTAATATTAGATTGGGTGATGGCACCATTCGGCGTGGTCAGGTTTTGGAAGTTGATGGGGAGAAAGCTGTTGTGCAGGTTGAGATTTTACTTCACATTTAGCATTGTACTAGGCTTGTTATCAGCAGATAAAACGCCTTGTGCTTATTTGCAATATGTAAACATGCATATTAGCGTAATTTGCCCCTCTTATTGAACCACTATGGAACTTCTGGGTTATCAACATTTGCTTTAATTGTTCTAGTTGTTTGATGCTTGTAATTTAGATTATCGTGCATTTAATTGAATCAGTTATTGACTTTTATTTAGCGTATATTGATTGTGTTTATTCACCAGTGTATTCATTATTTATTTTTATAATTTATAGTTCTGGATTCAAATATTTTAGTTGCCCTAGTTAGTTGTTAACACTTGCTTGCACATTCTTGATTTAGATATGATTTTTGAATTCATTTGTTATTTCAGGTCTTTGAAGGAACTTCTGGCATTGACATCAAGTATACTACTGTGCAATTTACAGGGGAGGTAAGAAAACAGAACCTAGCAGAGATGCAATTTGGAAAGTGAAAACAGAAAATTAAAAAAATCCACAAATTACTGAAGTTTTCCAATTTGTTTAATTTCCTTTCATCCATAATTGTCACTGCATAAATAGAAAGTTGATGAAAGCTGCGGAAGAAAATTAGAAAATAAGTCATTAATTACGGGAATCAATGAAATACTGTACTACAGCACATACGTGGATATATATCCATTTGTTGATAAATGAAAGAATAAAATGCAAAATTCAGTTAGAGATATCTAGTTGCCTTAATTGTTTAACCTTTCTCTCAGAAGGAAAAAGAAAAAAAAAAGATTTAATATACACAAAAAAAGAATCAAGAAAACAGAACCTAGCAGAGATGCATTTTGGAAAGGAAAAACATAAAATTAAATAATCCACAAATGACTGAAGTTTTCCAATTTATTTAATATCTTTTCATCCATATTGTCGCTGCATAACTACAAAGTTGAAGAAAACTACAAAAGAAAATTAGAAAATAAGTCATTAATTACGGAAATTAATGAAAATGCTATACTACATCACATAAGTGGATATATATCCATTTGTTGATAAATACAACAACATCAAGCCTTTGTCCCATTACGTGGGGTCGGCTACATGAATCCTTTTTTCCATTGTGTCCTGTTAAAAGTCAAATTTTTGTTTAAATTTAATAATGAAAGATCATGTCTAATATTTTTTAGCCAAGTCTTTTTAGGTCTACCTCTACCTTTCTTAACATAAGTCAAATCTAATACCTCCACTTTCTTAACTGAGTCATCAGAAGGCCGCCGTTTTGTATAACCAAACCATGTAAGGCGACTCTCTCTAATCTTATCTTACACTGGAGTTACTCCAACTTTTTCACGTATATGCTCATTTTGTATCCTATCTCTAAGGGTAAAGACACTCTTCCACCTGAGCATCCTCATCTCTGCAACACTTAACTTAGTAATCTGCTTCTCATTTAATTGCCAACATTTGGCACTAAAAAGCATTGTAGGTCTCACAACCATCTTATAGAGTTTTTCTTAAGTTTGAGGGGGACTTTTTTATCACATAACAAGCCCGATGCATTCCTCCACTTCAACCATCCAACTTAAATTCTGCTGATAATATCTCCATCTATTTCACCACCACTCTGAATAATAAATTCAAGATATCTAAAACATATACTCTTATTAATGACTTGATTGCCCAAAGTCACAATCCCCTCACTAGGTCTATTACTACTAAAATTATACTTAATATATTCAGTTTTAGATCTACTCAAGTGAAAACTTTTAGACTCTAAGGTTGGCCTTCATAATTTAAATTTATATTCAACTCCCTCTCTAGTCTTATCAACAAGAAGAATATCATTAACAAAAAGCATACACCAAGGTATATCCTCTTGCAAATGTCTAGTGAGAACATCCATGACTACAACAAAAAGATATGGGCTTAAGGCTGATCCTTGATGTAATCCAACCGAAATAGGAAAATACTTGGTCAAACCACCTTTTGTTTGAACAAAGTAATATCTTCTGCATACATATCTTTAATGATTTGAATATAAACGTTATTAACTCCTTTCTTTTCAAGAACTCTTCATAGTACTTCTCTTGGAACTTTATCATATGCTTTATCTAAATTAATAAATATCATATGTAGATCCTCTTTATTCTCTCTACATTTCTACATCAAACCTCTCAATAAATGTATGACTTCCATAGTAGACCTACCCAGCATGAATCCAAATTGATTTTGATAAACATTAGTATCACGCCGTAACCTATGCTCCATAACTCGCTCCCATAGTTTTAAAGTATGACATATTAACTTTATTCTTTTATAATTTGCACAATCTTGTGCATCACCTTTATTCTTAAAAATAAGAATTAACACACTTATTCTCCATTCACTGACATCTTTTAAGTCTTCAAAATAGTATTAAAAAGTGTAGTAAGCCAAAAAATTCCTTGATCTCCAAAGCATTTCCACACCTCTATTGGAATATCATCAGGTCCAACAGCTTTTTCACACTTCATTTTCTTTAAATCATCTCTAACTTCAGTTTTACTAACACGTCGATAAAAACAGAAATCTTTACTTTCATTTAGGGTGCTAAGGTCATTAAAGGCAATCGTATTTTCACATTTTTCATTAAAAAATTTAGCAAAATATCTCATCTACATTTGTTGAATATCATATTCTAAGAAAAGTACTTTTTGTTCTTCATCCTTAATACACTTTACTTGAACTAAATCCTTACTACTCCTATCTCTTTGTTTGGCTAACTTATACTTATATTTTTCTCCCTCCTTAATATCTAATATATTATATAAATCATTAAAAGTTAAGATTTTTGCATCGCAAATTGTTTTCTTAGATTCTTTTCGTGTTTTTTTATATATTTTCTAATTATCAGAATTTTTATATCTAAACCAATTTTTATAATAAATCTTTTTATTTTTTATCTTTTCTTGCACATTTGTATTCTATCACAAATTATTTTTACTATTAGGAGCTTTTTTCTTTGAAACTCCAAGCACATCTTTTTCAATATTTTTGGTAAGGCAGTTCACTGCTACGATCCAAGGCATGCTTACGATGACCAAAGACTTGGTGAGCAAACAGTGGTGAAGTAGGCTACTTCCCTAAGTAGGGAGTCGATCTTGGATATTGAAGGTGATGCTACAAAGAGATTAGAAGCGTTTTATCCTATCCTGAAGGAGCTGGTGCTTGCTAGTTTTCTAGGTTCCCACTACGGCCTTTATTGTCGGAATTTTGAGGAATACAGGTTCCCACCACCGGCCTTTATTGTCGTAATTATGAGGAATACAGGTTCCCACGACTAGCCTTCATTGTTGGAATTCTGAGGAATATAGATTCTCATGACCGGCATTTGTTGCCAAAATTTTGAGGAATACATGTTCCCACTAGTCTTAATTGCTGAAATTATGAGGAATACAGGCTCCCACCATTGGCCTTTATCATTGAAATTATGAGGAATACTATTCCTTCCACCGACCTTCATTGTTAGAATTCTAAGGAATATTGGTCATTCTGTTTTTTTCATGCATTGAAGACCGAGGAGAAATCTAGCAGGCGGGCTCCTCTCGCATGCAACTTCCAGAGTCGACTAGAGTCGACCGAGTAGAAGCAAGAGAAGCCCAGCGCAAGACTTCTTCTTGCGCTTGTATGGAAAGAGCTGAGAGTTCCCTCTCGTGAGGGTACAGGGCCGGGACAAGCAAGAGTGCAAGACCTGCACTCCTAGCGATCAGACCAGAGGGATCAAATGCATTGAATTTTTTTTTTCTTTTGTTAAAATCATGCCTTTGTAAATAAGATGAAGCAAGCTTAGCATCAACTTGTTCACACTAGACAAGTGGTTGCAAATAAAATGTTTTTTTGTGCTCAATCTTAAGGACATTAGTGAGAGAGCGAAGGGAAGTTCCTAAAAAACTTGACTGAGGGTTAGCTGAAACAGTGAGGGGTGGAGTGGAGGTAAAGAGCATGCTTCCAAAGCCCCTTCTTTTTTGTGCACAAAAGAATAAAAGGCTATCAAGAACCAGAGTTGTAGAGACATTTCTAGTGTATCATATTCCGATATTTGATGAAAGTCTTCATGTTTATTTTTGTCAGAATCATTGTATTAGCATTAGGTTAGTTAATATTGATTTGCGCAGGTTCAATTTGGTAAAATCCTGTACGAAATTGTTATATTTGGGGAACATATGATGATGTTCGAACTTATCACGAATTATGTTGTGAGGCAGTGTTGATTTTCTAGACCTTTGGCTATTATTTTTTTTATTGGGCCGTGGAAATTAGAATTATCTACTTGTGGCCATTTGTTGATTTTTTGAACCCACAATTGTTCTTTTCTTCCTTCGGTGGTGCGACTTGAAATTGGCATGAATGTTTTTGGATCTTCCATTTTCTCTTCCCTTTTTTGATAGGTGCAATCCAAATTGAAATATTCAATTTGATTATTCAATTCCTTAATGCCAAACCGTGCTTTGCACTCGCAAGGTTTTTGCGTTGGTTGGTCGAGGTGTTAAATTTTTTGGTATTGTGGGCTATCTAATAACACTATTACACGCTTAGATTGGGTGGGGATGCCATTTGAATAATATCCTTTACTGAAATCAATGAGTTGAAATAGCTGAAATTAATATTATTTAATGGAATTTTAATTTAAATATACAACTCTCCTTGGCCTATTGGTTGAGAGCTTAGGCTTCCAACCAAGAGATCCAAGGTTCGAGTCTATGTGTATACGTTGTGTGTGTGAGTTTGCCTTAAATGGCCTAAATGTCCCAAAAAAAAAAAAAATTTAATTTAAATATGGATTAAGCTAATCCTATGGCAACTATATGTACTATTGAATAAATAGGATGATCTGAGACTTGTAATGGAAAAAATACGTTGGCTAAATAAACATTATCCTTCTAATTTTTGCCTTGTGAGTGCTATTTGGATTTGTGATTCTTTTGAGTGTGGCACAAGCGAACCTACCTAGTTTCAAAAAAAATATTTCCATGTACCAACATGAGGCCTTATTTTTGTGATTTTTGTATTTCCGTATATATATATATATTTTTTATTTCATTTACATAATTTGGTATTGACTCATTTGTCTTTTGATTTTGTTCAAATTTAGCATAACGAAAATTCAATATATGGAAATTAAATTTCTAATGTTTGCTTGGTTTTAAATCCTTGCTGATTTTCTCAAAATTTTGGTATTGTTTTGTTACCAATTGGATTTTAATTCTAGTATTACCTGGTTATATTTAAGGAAACAGGTTGTTGAATTAATTGTTTACTTAGTTTTAAATCCTTTTCAATTTTTTTGTTATTAGTTGGATTTTAATTCTTGTATTACCTATTCATATTTAAGGAGAACAAGCTGTTGAATTAATTGGTTTCTTGTGATCTTTTATTTAAGTTCCTTTGTATGAACATACCAAACATCATATTAATTGCGTCAGGAACTTGATTAGTCTTGCATATATCGGTTCCTATTTAGGGATGGCGTTCAATTTGTTATTTATCTCATTCATAAAACTCAAGTATTCACAAATTTTGTCCTTGAGATAAGAGACTATGATAAATTGTAAATAAAATACATTAAGTGATAAAGAGACTACAACAACAACATCAAGCTTGTATCCCACTACATGGGGTCGGTTATATGAATCATTTTTTTTTAAAATTCTCATTTAAATCTAATAAAGAAAGGTCATTTCTAATTTTTAATTTTTTTTATTTTTTTTAAAAAGGTCATTTCTAATATTTTCTAAGAAAGTCTTTTTAGGTTTACGTCTACTTTTCTTAACATAAGCCAAATCTAATACCTCTATTTTCCTAACCGGGTCATCAGAAGCGGACTATTATTCTGCCATTTTGACATGTTTCTCCTTTGTACTAGTTTTTGGTTGTCCATAAGCTTTAAATCATTGCTTGTTATTTGAAATACCAAATTTATACTTCTGTATATTCATAAAAAAAAATTGAAGTAATTGCTGAATATGTTTTCAAAATCATATTTAACATTGGATACCTCGTAACATTGAGCAATCTTTTTATGGACTAGTAAGTACCGAACTAGGTATGCAGCTGACGTGCTACTTCTGACTCAGCTTTTACGATTTAGGGCAGTAGGGGAGATAGGAATGTAAGGAATGAAATGACTTTTTTTCTTTAATCGACTGGTGGAGAGAGAGGTCATCACAGAATGGAGGCAAGGGATTCTGGCTTGTAAAGTCCAATTTTTGCTTATGCAAAATGAAAAAGCGGGCGATTAAGAAACCGAAGCTGGTCATTTTCTAGAGATTTGACTGGCATACACCTCTGGCTTTGGTTGATGCCTACGTGGGAATACATTCAACTTTTGATCACTTGTTTATTAGAATTCCTTTTCGATTCCAGTTTGTCACAAATTTCATCCATGGGGTGAAGAAAGAGAGAGCCTATGGGAAGAAAATTTAAATATGACTATCTTTCTGCTTTCTCTTTTCTTCGTCTATGTTGTGCTAGGATATCTATGAGATGTAAATACTACCCTAACTTTTACAAAGAATATCTTTAGAACCTACAATAACAAGATCAAGACTTTATCCCACTACATGGGATTGGCTACATGAATCCTTTTTCTCCATTGTGTCCTATTAAAAGTCAAATTCTCATTTAAATGTAATAAAGAAAGATCATTTCTAATATCTTCTAACCAAGTCTTCTTAGTACATGTTTTCAAAAGTCTTGCTTGAAACTGGATCGAGCAAGCTGAGCCTATACTTAAAGTAAACTAAATAAGTGAAATAGCTATTAACTTGTTGCTTGTGGCCCAGTCTTTAGGACAAGGATGGGAGACATGGAGAGAGCTAGGGAATGGGATGAAATGACTTTTTTAAGAGATGTGGTTGGAGGGCGGTAGTGACCAAGTGAGTTGTTTATACTCACAATAAAGGTTAGGTTTTTGAGAGCCACACAATTTCATTGTAGAGTTATATTAGGCTGGATCAATGTCTATTGGAGCTTATATTAAAGTTTTCAACTTCTTGGATACTTAGCTCTCTACTATGGGTATTTCACAAATTTCATTGCGAGTTAGAAAGAGAGACAGCCTTTCGGGATAAAACTGGTGATTATGGAGGCATCTTCATTGTTCAAACATCCGGAGAACTTGTGAAATCGCTATAGGAAATTAAGGCTGGACTACACGTTTACTTAAATATGATAAGTTTCTGTGAGGAATGTGGTTCTAGATGACTGATTAAATGCACTGGGATAATGTAATTTGTTGACTCGACTCAATTCAATCAATTTTTTACATAGTATTTTACTGTATTAATGTGTCATACTTTAAAACTATGGGAGCGAGTTATGGTGTATAGTTTGCGGCGTGATACTAATGTTTCTCAAAATCAATTTGGATTCATGCCGGATAGGTCGACTATGGAAGCCATACATTTATTAAGAGGTTTGATGAAGAAATATAGAGAAAATAACGACGATCTACATATGATATTTATTGATTTAGAAAAAGCATATGATAAAGTTCCAAGAGAAGTGCTGTGGAGTTCTTGAAAAGAAAGGAGTTAATAATGCTTAGATTCAAATCATTAAATATATGTATGCAGGAGCTATTACTTGTGTTCAAACACAAGGTGGTTTGACCAAGTTTTTTCCTATTTCGGTTGGGTTACATCAAGGATCAGCCTTAAGCCCATATCTTTTTGCTTTAGTCATGGATGTTCTCACTAGACATTTGCAAAAGGATGTACCTTGGTGTATGCTTTTTGCTGATGATATTCTTCTTGTTGATAAGACTAGAGAGGGAGTTGAAAGTAAACTTGAATTATGGAGGTCAACATTAGAGACTAAAGGTTTTCGCTTGAGTAGATCTAAAACGGAATATACGGAGTGTAATTTTAGTAGTAATAGACCTAGTGAGGGGATTGTGACTTTGGGCAATCAAATCATTAATAAGAGTACACATTTTAGATATTTTGGATCTATTGTTCAGAGTGATGGTGAAATAGATGGGGATATTATCAGTAGAATTCAAGTTGGATGGTTGAAGTGGAGGAATGTGTTAGACCGGTCCTCTATGGACCGGTCCAGCCGGCCCAATCCATTGAGCCGGCTCAATTCTTTTACCAGAGGAGAAAGCCGGCGGAACAGCAGGGGAAGCAGGCGGAACAACAGGAAGGAAATAGGGTGGGGTCCACTTGTTTTTCAAATTGATTCTTGGAGCCAAAATGAGTGGAAGCAAGGGCAATTAGGTTCTTTTATGTTATTTTTGAATTGTATGCATTAAGTAGGGGAGAAAAGGATAGATTTGGGTTATGTGAAATTTGCTTTGGAGTTTTCTTGTTCTTCTTTGGTGGCTAGGGCTCTAGATCGAATTCTAGAGATTGGGAGAGTGCTATCCTCCTCTCGAATAGAGGATCCTTATATCTTTGCTATTTTCCTTGCATCTACTAGTAAAATACAAGTCTTTTCTCAAGTTTTCTTGCAGATTTTCCCGGATTTCCCTCTGTTTTTGCTGTTTTTCTGCTGTGAACAGCAGTTTGCTTGGAGATTTGTTGTAAAAGTGAATAGGAAATACTTGAAATCAAGTATTTTCTATCAAATTGGTATCAGAGCAAGTCTTGGGACAAATCGTGGGCTGTTTTTGTCCGATTTCAGCGGCTGAAATTGCACCGGCGAAGGAGAAATTTGCTGAAATTTTTTTTCAAATCCTGAGATCTTCTCATAATTTGCAAGCCGTAGGAGATGGCGGCTAAGAAGGTGGATGCTTTGGAGGAGAGAATTGAAGGAGAAATAAATCAAATCAAGGAGACCGTGGAGGAACGAATGTCTTCCATGGAGGGGCAAGTGGCCGATCTACGGGATATGATGAAGAAGATGTTGGAGTTTCAAATCAATCGGCAGCGTCTGATGCAAAAGGGCCAGCAGCAAAGAACACCAACTCTGAAATCCATCGGGAGGAAGAGGAGGTGGAAATCGTGGGAGGGAGTAGGGGAAGGCCTCATTTGGAGCCTTTCCGGAGGGAGGAGAGAGGAGGAAGATATGGGGAAAGGCAAGGCTACAGAGGCGTGGAACCAAGAGGTGCTGGTTGGGAGCATCGGGAGGGTTATCATGGGCGTCGGGAAGCTATTTTTGAAGATCGGAGAGGGGATTTTGAAGGGGGATTGGGACAGGGCATAGCAAGGGAAGATCGGGAGACATGGGGGGTCCAGGCACATGGGAGAGGGGAAACTATGGAGGTTTAAGGGGGAATGGCGGGGATCGGAAGGTGAGAAAATTGAAAATGCCCATTTTTGAAGGGGAGGATGCCTATGGGTGGATCTACAAAGTGGAGAGGTACTTTGCGGTTAATGGCTTGACGGAGGAGGAGGAGAAGTTATCGGCAGCGGGCTTGTGTTTGGAAGGGAAGACACTCTCTTTGTACTAGTGGAGAGATCAGAGGAGACCTATCCGGAGCTAGGGAGAATTCAAGGACAGTTTATTAGAGCGTTTCCAAACCGACCAGGGAGGAGACTTCTATGAATAGTTCTTTGCCCTAGTACAGGAGGGGTCTGTGGCGGACTACCGAGAGAGGTTTGAGCATCTGGATAGCAGGGTGGAGCGCTTGTCCGAGACAGTGCTGGAGGGGAATTTTATGAAGGGGTTAAAGGCCGAGGTGCGAGCAGCGGTGAAGGTCCTGATGCCCAGGGACCTGGGGGAGGCCATGAAGCTTGCACAGTTGGTCGAAAATCAAAAGAACCTGGAGAAGGGAGCTAGGAGTAGTAGTAGCTCCGGAGGAATTTACAGGTGGACGACTACCCACCTAGCTCCCAAGGGAGCATCCCCAGGAGGGATAAAAGAAACGAAGGAAAAAGCCACAGGAGGAGGAAATGAGGGGCAGTTCAAGAAACTCACTGAAAAGGAAATGCAGGAGAAAAGAACAAAAGGGCTGTGTTTTCGATGCGATGAAAAATACATGCCAGGGCAAAAGTGCAAGGATCAAACTCTTCAAGTTCTCCTCGTTTGTGAAGACGAGAAAGACGAAGAGGGAGGGGGAAGCGATTCTAAGGTGGAGGAGGAAAAGATGCATCTAGATGTGGCAGAAGTCTCTCTCAACTCTGTAGTGGTATTCACTCTGAGTCACACTATGAAGGTAAAATGAGAGATAGTTGACCGTGTAATCGTGGTATTGATTGATAGTGGGGCAACACACAATTTCATTTTCACCCAGATTGTGGAGCTGTTGGGGATGAAGTTAGTGGATACTGGAGGCTATGGGGTGATGATGGGCACGGGGAAGGTAGGAATGGGAAGAGGAGTCTGTAGGGGGGTGGTGCTGAAGATCCAAGGCATACAAGTAAAGGAAGACTTCCTTCTCATAGAATTGGGGAGTACGAATGTCATCCTAGGGATGAAGTGGTTGCAGACATTGGGGGAAACCAAAATCAATTGGGACACTCTGCAGATGGAGTTGGTGAAGGGTGGAAGGAAGAGGGTGATTCAAGGGGATGCAGGGCTGACCAAGGCAGGGGTTTCTTTTAAATCTCTAATCAAAACAATTCAAGAGGAGGGGGAAGGCTACTTGGTGGAATTACACAGATTAGAGGGAGTCAGTGTGGAGGAAGGGGAAGAAATACCCCTCTCTGTGCAGCCCTTGATCCAGGAATTTGAGGAGGCTTTTCAACCACCTCTAGGGTTGCCACCACCCAGGGAGCAGGAGCATGCCATCACGTTAAGAGAGGGAGTGTCACCTGTTAGTGTACGACCATACCGTTACCCTCAGTTTCAGAAGGACTAAATAGAAAAGTTGATCAGAGAAATGCTGGAAGCAGGGATTATCAGGCCCAGCGCTAGGCCGTTCTCTAGTCCTGTTCTATTGGTGAAGAAAAAGGATGGCAGTTGGCATTTCCGTGTAGACTACCGCCTATGTTGCACCGATACGGATACGGCGACACGGATATGATACGATACGGATACGGGACACGTCAATTCTTAAAAATACAGGATACGGGTATGGCGCGGACACGGCATTATAATTTATAAATCATACATAAAAATTAAGAAAGCAATCAAAACATAATATTTGAAATTATAAAAAAAATGGCAACAACATCATTTGTAGCATTATAACTTATAATATCAAAATATAAATAAGTATTAAATGTCTAGTACAACAACAAAAGCATAAACATAAATTATCTAGCACATGAAGTTTCAACTATTCAATAGAAGGAATGATATAATTATCTTCTTCATTGGTTTGTCTTTGAACTTCCATATCATCTTCAATAAATATCATAGCTTCTAATTCAGGCTCATCAAGTGAAAGATTAATAATTTTTAATATTTTCATATGATCAAGAGACTCAAATCCATCTCGAAAATGAGAAAATCTTGCTCGCAACCGCGGAAGTAAATACGACACGTCTTTTTTTCGGATTTCTTTTTGTTTTTCAACGGACACGCGTATCGGATACGCGTGTCCTTTTGAAATTAAATAGTATTTTAATTGGATACGGCTTTGGCGTATCCGACACGTATCGGTGGAGTATCGGAGGCGTATCCGTGTATCGGTGTATCGGATACAACACGCCTTCATAAATAGGTGTATCGGTGCAATCAACAAGGAAACTGTACCTGATAAGTTTCCCATACCAGTGATTGATGAGCTTCTGGATGAGTTGAGTGGAACAGTGATTTTGAGCAAGATCGACTTGAAATCAGGATATCACCAGATACGAATGAAGAAGGAAGATGTGTCCAAGATTGCTTTTAGAACTCATGAGGGCCACTATGAGTTCCTAGTGATGCCCTTTGGCCTCACCAATGCCCCAACTACGTTCCAGGCACTCATGAATAAGATCTTCAAACAATATCTCAGGCGATTCGTGTTGGTATTCTTCGATGACATCTTAGTATATAGCAGAACAGAGGAGGAGCATTGGGGACACTTAAAGGTGTTAGAGGTTCTCCAGGAGCACCAGTTGAGGGATAACTTGAAGAAGTGCTGTTTCACACAAGCTAGTGTGGAATACTTGGGGCATGTGGTATCCAAGGAAGGGGTGGCAGCAGATCAGTCCAAGATTGAGGCCATGCTTAAGTGGCCACTGTCCAAAAATCTAAAAGAGCTGAGGCGATTCCTAGGGCTTACAGGGTACTACAAAAGATTTGTGAAGGGATACATCACTATAGCTTGGCCACTCACTGAGCAGTTGAAGAAAGATGGATTCTTATGAGGGGAGGCAGCTACGACAGTATTCGAGCAGTTGAAGAAAGCTATGGCCACTGTTCCGGTCTTAGCTTTATCAGATTTTACTCAGGCCTTTATAGTAGAGACAGATGCATCGGGATACGGACTAGGAGCGGTGCTGATGCAGAGTCACAAGCCCATTGCATATTTCAGTCAAGTGTTGACTGCCAGAGCCCGGCTAAAATTTGTCTATGAGAGGGAGTTGATGGCAATTGTGTTTGACCATTCAAAACTGGCGTCCCTACTTTCTTGGAAAACATTTCATCGTCCGGACCGACGAAAGGAGCCTGAAATATTTGCTGGAGCAGCGCATGGTGATAGAGGAGCATCAGAGGTGGCTATCTAAATTGCTCGGATATGATTTTGAGATCCAGTACAGGCCAGGGGTAGAAAATAAGGCAGCAGATGCCTTTTCCAGGTGCATGGGGGAGCTGCAGACAGTGGCTGTATTGGTCCCAATGATGCTAGATTGGGAAGCCATAAAGGAGGAGAGTGCCAAGGACGAGGAACTAAGCAAGATCAGAGCTGACTTACTGAAGGAAGAGGGCAGCCATACAGGATACACGTTGGAGGGGGAGAGATTGTTGTACCAAGGGAGGTTTGTCCCCACTTGGTGCATTTTGGGAGTAGCAGCACACCCGTGTCTTCAGTAGAGGAGTATTTGGAGGAGAGGGATAAGACACTGGAAGAGTTAAAAGATATTTGTTGAGGGCTCAACAGATTATGAAGAAACAAGCTGATGGGCATCAGAAGGAAATTCAATTTGAGGTGGGCGAGAAGGTATTTTTGAAACTCCGCCCATATCAACAGAAAATGATCGCCAACCAGAGGAATGAGAAGCTTGCTCCAAGATACTTCGGTCCTTATGAAGTACTGGAGAAAATTGGAGCCGTGGCATATCGTTTGAAGCTACCACCGACAGTGACGATCCACCCGATTTTCCATGTATCCCAGCTAAGGAGAGCCATTGGAGATTATGTTACCAGTTCTGAGTTACCAGGGACACTAACAGATGAAATGGAAATGATATTGGAACCTTTGGAGCTCATGGAGGCTCGTCAGAAAGCAGATGGAGCCACCAAAGTCCTGATCAAATGGAAGAACCTCCCTGACTATGAGGCCACGTGGGAGCCATACGAGAGGATGAAGCGACAGTTTCATGACTTCCACCTTGAGGACAAGGTGATACTTTGGGAGGGCGGTAATGTTAGACTGGTCCTCTATGGACCGGTCCAGCTGGCCCAATCCATTGGGCCGGCTCAATTCTTTTACTAGAGGAGAAAGCAGGGGAAGCAGGCGGAACAGCAGGAAGGAAATAGGGTGAGGTCCACTTGTTTTTCAAATTGATTCTTGGAGCCAAAAGGAGTGGAAGCAAGGGCAATTAAGTCATTTTGAATTGTATGCATTAAGTAGGGGAGAAAAGGATAGATTAGGGTTATGTGAAATTTGCTTTGGAGTTTTCTTGTTCTTCTTTGGTGGCTAGTGCTCTAGATCGAATTCTAGAGATTGGGAGAGTGCGATCCTCCTCTCGAATAAAGGATCATTGTATCTTTGCTATTTTTTCCTTGCATTTACTAGTAAAATATAAGTCTTTTCTCAAGTTTTCTCACAGATTTTCCCGGATTTCCCTGTGTTTTTGCTGTTTTTCTGCTGTGAACAGCAGTTTGCTTGGAGATTTGCTATAAAAGTGAGTAGGAAATACTTGAAATCAAGTATTTCCTATCAGAATGCATCGGGCTTGTTGTGTGATAGAAAAGTATCCCTCAAACTTAAGGGAAAGTTCTATAAGATGGTAGTGAGGCCTGCAATGCTTTATGGTGCTGAATGTTGGCCATTAAAAGAGAAGCATAATACTAAGTTAAGGGTGGCAGAGATGAGGATGCTTAGGTGGATGAGTGGCTTTACCCTTAGAGATAGGATACGAAATGAGCATATACGTGAAAAGGTTGGAGTAGCTCCAGTAGAAGATAAGATTAGAGAGAGTCACCTTAGATGGTTTGGTCACATAAAATGGAGGCCTTCCAATGACCCGGTTAGGAGAGTAGAGGTATTAGATTTGACTTATGTTAAGAAAGGTAGAGGCAGACCTAAAAAGACTTGGTTAGAAAATATTAGGAATGACCTTTCTTTATTAGATTTAAACGAGAATTTGACCTTTAATAGGTCACAATGGAGAAAAAGGATTCATGTAGCCGCCCCACATAGTGGGATAAAGGCTTGATGTTGTTGTTGATGTTGTATAGTATTTTACTGCATTCCGTTAATTTATGCCTTAAAAATGATAATTTTTTAGAAGAGCCATGATTATATGATTATCTATGGAAAATGATAATTTAAATTTGTAATGTCCTTGATGACTGATTGAAGTGATGCATGCTTTTCGAAAAATGTAGTGTGGCCTGCAGAACTCTCCGATCAGTAAATTCCTTTACCTTAACATATTTTTTTTGCATTTTTGTTTCTGTATCTGCTCTAATCTAATGCTATTTTGGCAATTGTCTTTTGAAGGTATTAAAAACTCCTGTGTCATTGGACATGCTTGGACGTATTTTTAACGGTTCAGGAAAGCCTATAGATAATGGTCCTCCAATACTACCAGAGGCTTACTTGGATATTTCGGGTCAGTCCTAATCGAACTTGATGAATCTTTTGTATTTTGTATTATGATCGTCTTTCAATAAAGTCTGTGCTTTTTGTTTGTATATTTTAGGAAGTTCTATTAATCCCAGTGAGAGAACCTACCCTGAAGAGATGATTCAGACGGGAATATCCACCATTGATGTAATGAATTCTATTGCCCGAGGGCAGAAAATTCCTCTTTTTTCTGCTGCTGGGCTTCCCCATAATGAAATTGCAGCTCAGATTTGTCGTCAGGCTGGCCTTGTTAAGCGGCTGGAACAAACAGAAAATCTACTAGAGGTATTATAATTTTCGAGTTTGGTATATTACAAATACGATATAAGAGAACAGTTGAGACTTAGATTGTTTCAAGGTTATTTTATGCTCATTTTGGGTTTTATTTATCAGTGGCCTAGATTAATGAATGGAACATAAAAGGTGAAGACTCCATGTGTGTGCGTGTTTGTAAAACTGTGTGTTAAGCTATTTTCGTTTTGTAATTATATTCATAAAATATTAAACTACGAATATGGAATATGCTGATGTATTGAATTGGCTGAAATTTTATGTGCGAAATACTAGTTGATATTGTTGTGTTTAGGAGTAAATTCTCAAATGTTTCATATTGCATTTGTTCTGGATTCTATCTCAAAGGAAGTATGTTTTTTTTTTTTTTGTTGGTATTGGCTTGATCCCTCACTATGAACTGGCCAGGATGGAGAGGAGGACAATTTTGCAATTGTGTTTGCAGCCATGGGTGTAAACATGGAAACAGCTCAGTTTTTCAAGCGTGATTTTGAAGAAAATGGTTCAATGGAGAGGGTCACTCTTTTCCTTAATCTGGTATGTGAGTTATTTTGTATTTTAGTTCAAGTGACAAGACTTTTTTCTTCGGTGCTCTGCTAACTACTTGTTTGATTGTGTTCATATCTTTCATTAAGCTAACATTATTTTTCTAACAGGCAAATGATCCTACAATTGAACGTATTATTACTCCTCGAATTGCTCTTACCACGGCAGAATATCTGGCCTATGAATGTGGGAAGCACGTCCTTGTTATCTTGACTGACATGAGCTCGTATGCAGATGCACTTCGTGAGGTAAAATAGTTGCTATTAACCTCATGGAAGTTATTTAAATTGCAAAATCTTGTAATGATTGGAAATTGAATATTTTTTGCTTATTTTTATTTGTGTATGGACTTGAAATTTTCCTTTTACCTCCATTTTAATTGAAATATCCTGACTAGAGTCAAGGCTGAGCTGTAAATGTTGATGGCGGTTTCTTTAAGTGCTGCAGTCTGTCTTGCATTATATAATTCTTTCCCACTTTTTGCTGGTTTAATTATTCTGTCGCCTTTATCCTTTGTGTTCATCTTTTACAACATAACCTGAAAAGAATACCGCTTTAAAATAGAAATGCTGGTCAAGAGCCCCCTTAAGTAGTTTGACCACTCATGATCCTTATTATTAGGGTTTATTTGAGGTTGCTACAACATCTTATAAAAAAAGTTGGAGAATTATTGGTGAAAAACAGATTTTTGAGATCTGTTGTTGGTATTAGATTTTTTTTTTCTTTTGAAAGCATTGGATAATTTTCTTACAATTACCTCACTCCTTTGGATTTAAATGTAAAAAGTTATTTCTCATCATAATTTTTTTTGAAAGAACAGCAAAAAATCTTTAGTCAAATAGAGAAGCATGCTAGTTGCGTGGAAAGCTAAATTGTGAAAAACTTGTCCCAAACAAGCTCTTAGTGAGGGTTCCTCTTTGCAGCTTATTTATTACTCTTCTTGAATTCTTGTGTTGTCGATCCTTTGCTTCTTTAGTTCAACTACGAAGGAATTTTACAGACTGCTTAACTATCTAATTAAATTGGTTTCAGGTGTCTGCAGCCCGAGAGGAGGTGCCTGGTAGGCGTGGTTATCCTGGGTATATGTATACTGATTTAGCAACAATTTATGAACGAGCTGGACGTATAGAAGGCAGAAAAGGCTCCATAACCCAGATTCCTATCCTAACAATGCCTAATGATGGTGATTAAATCTCATTTATTTTATCTTTTAAATAGTTTGAACGTCGTAATTCAATCTATACCCCATTGCTGCAATTCAGATTCATACTTTTTTCTTATTGCTCGGCACATTTTGCACCTGTTATGCAGATATCACCCATCCCACACCAGATCTTACTGGGTATATCACTGAGGGCCAGATATATATTGATAGGCAACTTCATAATCGGCAGGTTCTACTTGTACCCGTTCTTTGTCCTTAATTTAAACAGATTTGGACATGTAGCTTCTATTTTTCATTTCTATTTTCAAACCAATTATATCGTTGACCTACCTTCTATGTGTATTTGGTAAAGGTCCTTTATATCAATTCATGTCCTATTAATCTTTTTATGATTAACTTCTAATCGCTGCTTTTTATTATTGTCAACAGATATATCCACCCATCAATGTCCTTCCATCTCTCTCACGGTTGATGAAGGTGAGCTTGTTCGCATTGAGTTTATTTGTTTGAATGCAAAGAAATATTTTACTCTCGTCTTGTAGAGTGATGGGAATATTTTAGAAACGATTAATTCTAAAAAGTTCGGAACTTTCATTTCGGATTCAGTCCAATTCTTAAAAAATCCCCCTATCATGCTTTTCTCACATTTTGACTGTGATATTTGTGTTGTATCATTATTATGTAGAAATTAAACTGTATTTTTACTAGCCAGCTGGTTTTCCTTGTAGAGTGCTATTGGAGAGGGCATGACCCGTCGTGATCATGCTGACGTGTCCAATCAGGTAGTCACTTAAAGATAGACATTTTGTTACCCCTAAATTCTTGTGCTCTTATGTTATCAATTCTCGTGTTTCAGCTTTATGCCAATTATGCTATTGGGAAGGATGTTCAAGCAATGAAAGCTGTTGTTGGAGAAGAGGCGCTCTCTTCAGAGGACTTGGTCTCTCTCTCTCTCTCTCTCTCTCTCTCTCTCTCTCTCTCTCTCTCTCTCTCTCTTATGTACCGTTTAGTTTGACTTTGCTGTTTGTAGAAAAGTTGTGGCACAGGGCTTCTTTCCTGTTGTGCTCGAGCTTGAGCCTTTCTGCACATGGAAAAAACTAAAGAGCGATTCTGTTACAATCCAGGATACGCATTACCTTATGGCACATGCTAACAATTTATTCACTTTCTTTTCTTTTGTTATTAATATGTTAAAGTAGTTTTTTTTCCCCGCATACATATTTGTTTCACTAATCAATCTATTATAATAACCTGGCTGCAGCTATACCTTGAGTTCCTGGACAAATTTGAGAGGAAGTTTGTTTCTCAAGGGGCTTATGATACCCGCAACATCTTCCAGTCACTTGACCTGGCCTGGACTCTTCTGCGTATCTTTCCCAAAGAACTTCTGCACCGTATTCCTTCAAAAACATTGGATCAGTATTATAGCCGAGAAACTACCCACTGAGCTGCGGAGTATTATTTCATGTTAAGAATGACATTTACGTGTCAGCTTTGAATAATCCGTGGGTGTTGTTCTTCAAGCCCTAAATCGGCCATTTTGCATAGAGTTATCAGGTCCATTCTTTTCAGTGCTCGAGTTCATGAAATTCTAGAAATATCTCTTGTAATATTTGTGACCAAAAAATGATTTGTAAGGGTATTGAACTCAATCTCAATTATAGCACTTAACTTTATTTATTATTTTCTGAATTATTTCTGTAAGATATTGAACCCCTAAATTTTGTGAGTTCATAATGTGCTTGAAAACTTTAGTTTCTCTCTTTTTTAGGCCTTTGTTTCTAATTTTTATAATCATGCTAATTAGTCATTTGTTTGTTTTTTTTATGGCAGCTTCAGTACTGGTAGAACACTCTAATCCATTTTACTCCTGTATATGATAACTTTGGGTTATTTTTTTGCGAATTGTGGGGACCATTCATCAGCGTGTTCCTGAATTTTGTATAGGTTACTCTGTGAATACCAAGGCTTTTAGCCATTGGCACTTGGTACTACCATTCTTGGTGGGATGCCCAATGTCCCAATTGAGGAAAGACTCCCATATTGAGGGCTTTGTCTGGGCTTGATGTGCCATTACTCCAGGTAAGCATTTATAGTGCCACTCTCGATGCTGCTTTTTTTCATGGGTTTGGCTTCTCTGTAGTTGTCAAAATCTTAGCTGTTATCAGAGGTGGCAGTTAGATTTTTATTTGTTTTGAAGATAACTGTTGTTTTGCTCGAGTTAATCGCATTCCACCCAAACTTGAGTGACTGCAGCTGATAAATGCTAGGGGAAATTGCTCCGATATCATCCAAATCTATATATCAAAAACCATAAAAAAATGAATTAGTAAGGTCATATATTTGTATTTGCCACAACTAAACTGGAGAAAATTTCATGAAAACAAATATATATATATATATATATATATATATATATATATATATATATGAGTTAAGATTTTATGATACTTTCCGAGATGTGGATGATATTATTGTTTATAGAAGTGGCTGGGTGTTAATTATGTAAAAATACAAGATTTAAATTTTACACACAAAATTATACCTAAATGTTAACTAGGAGAATTCAGGCCCTTACGCCTTTTTTCCTACCAGCCGGAAAAAAAGTATTATAATGAGGTTGAGGTGAAGCATACTAGCATAGTTATTGATTAAATGCCTTTATTATAATTTTTCTTCTATATTTTTCTCTTCAATGAACATCAATGCGTGTGACATGTCATTGGCCTGATTATTTAATCTTATTTGAAAATTGCATTGATACGGCATCACAAAATCATCTTGATCGAGCACGAATCTCGAGGCAAAACCTAGTTGGAAACTTCAAAAATTAATTTCGGGAGCATATGAACTCTGATTTCAGCGAGCTTACAGTCAAACTGAGCGTCTCGGAAATACAAACCCAACGACACCAAGATCAACCCAATCCGAGCCCAAATGAGTCCGAATCAAAGGTTCGAAGCGCTGTTGGAAGGTTCAAACCGCAATTTGAGTTACCAAACGGTCTCCGATTTTGACGAGCTTATACTCGAATCGAGCGGCTCGACGAGACGAATCCAACGAGCCCAAGATCATCAAATTCCGACATCATTAAGGCCATCAAATGTCCAACGAACGGTGCATGATCAAAAGATTCGATATCGACCGTCCATTCAAACCACTCCCTGTTCGCCCTTGATCTCACGCCTATTTACGGGCTATGCCACTCCAGAAAAACTATAAATAGAGCCCTCATTCTACACCAAGGGACTCAAGTGAAGAGAGAGAAGAAGAAGAGAAGGAGAAGGAGAAAGGGGAATAGGAGATTCCTCACCTCCTCGACCACCGCCGCCGGAGCTTTTCCTGCCGCCTGAAGACGCCGGAACTCTGCCGGATTTTCAGGAAACGCTAGGAATTCGTAGGGATTTTGTAAACTCACTGGAAGAAACAAGTTGTATTTGGATTATCCCGACTTGTGGGACGAAATCCGCCATCTGTAATCTGCAAAATCACTAGTGGAACTTTGCAACTGGGCGAGGCCCCGTGGTTTTTCCCATTTTTGGGTTTTCCACGTAAAAACCCTCGGTGTTCACCCTCTTTTCTGTTTGTGTGTTAAACTTACGTGCAACGCTCGGACGCGAATTTACAAACTCTACCGCCGCGTATTTTCTGACACGCAACAGTTTGGCGCCGTCTGTGGGAAACACAATCCCACTACTTCGAGTACTGCTACGATGGTGAATAGGCGCAGCAGTCGTTTAGTTGGAGCTTCTCGCTCCAACTCTCATCAGTCCAGAAATCCGTCTATTAACCATAGACGACTAATGTCAGCATCTTTTCACCCTGGGGGGCAGAATGCTGCCGGAGAAGGGACTTTGGGACATTCTTTAGAAGAAAGAATCCGGAAGATGGAAGAATCGCAAAACGAGATCCTCCAACTCCTACGAGATGATCGACAGCCGACGTTGGAGGAGATCCTTCCCCCTCGGGATCCACCAAGGGTTGAAGATATTCAATTCGAGCGTCGACAAGAACAAATTCGTCTTCCTCCACATCCTCAGTCACAACACGAAGATGAACTTGCCGATACAGCGAGTTCAACACATCCTCGCATTTTTTCGGATCTCCCCGAAGGCTCTCCCCAACCACACATCGCGGGATTCCCTCACAATGTCCTGCGTCGCGAACTGCAAAAATTGGTACGGGAAGAGTTCCCCCGAGGAGAGGTGAGGCATGTTCTCCGACAGAGGAATTTTCAGGAGTCATCACCTCTAACTGAAGCCATTCTTCAGCACCCCATTCCGGTCGGATTCAAAGTGCCAAACGTTGAATCCTACGACGGGACGACCGACCCGTATGAGCATGTTGACTACTATAGAACCATCATGCATATTCAACGAGCATCAGACGCGCTCCTGCCAGGTCTTTCCAGCCACCCTTAAAGGACAAGCCCGAACGTGGTTCTACTCGCTTCCACCTGGAACGATCCCCTCTTTTATCAAATTGGCCAAAGTATTCGTCGAACAATTTGTGGCCAATCGAAGAATTGCTAAGGATTCTTCCCACCTCTCCGGGATTCGCCAAAATGAGGGAGAATCGTTGAAGGAGTATTTTCAACGATTTTCCACTGAAGCACGACAAATTCCAGGAGTAGACCCTGAATTACTCAGAGGGGTCTTTCTTGGAGGTCTTCGTCCTGGCCCCTTCTATTCGGCCCTTATGCGAGACACCGTCCATTCGTACGCTGACTTGATCCATCGCGTGGAGGCACAAATCTCTGCGGATGAAGCTATAAATGCTCACAGGAAACAGTTTGAGCAAATCAGCGGGAAGCGCAAAGGTGCACCTGTGATGGATAATTCTTTCTCACAGCAGAAAAAACATGAGAAGAATAATCTACCTCATAGGTCTCCGTCACCACGACGAGGACCTCGCCAAGAAAAGGAGTACACCCCACTCAATACATCCCAAGCAAATGTATTAATGGCCATCCGGGATCAGGAGAACGTGAAATGGCCACACCCTTTGAAGCCCAACGTCGGAAACCAGGAGCAATATTGCCACTTCCACCGTAGCCGTGGGCACACTACTGAAGCATGTTGGGAGCTCAAGGAAGAAGTTGAGAGACTGATCCGACAGGGATATCTCCTACAATTCATCAAGAATACACCAACCCGAGATGAAGTTGGTCCGACTGGGGGGCAGAATCAGCAACAAAGACAACCATTGAATAATATTCAAATGGTTGGAGAAATTGAATGATCACACACTTTGTGTATTTGTACTAGCAATATTACTTGTCTTGTTGTCGCTCTTATATGGAGTAGAGTGTTACTTTGATGTCTTTAATGTCTTCTTCCAAGTTTAATGTTATGGTATTGTCACCAAATGTAGATCTCGTGTGTTGAGTGCTTTGTAATTTGTAAGTCGTACTAGGGAACTATTGTACTATCTTACGTAATGCAGTAATAGAATGTTCATGTTGTTGTGATATGATTTTTCCTCTTATGAAGGATAAGAAAAAATTTCTCAAACTCTTTCTCCGTGATTCGAGAAATACACAATCCATATTGTATCTCAATCACCGGACGATCAATCCCAAGGGGATTTGATCCTGACCTCTTCCACACAGGTTAACGTCGTCGAGCAGGGCTCCGACATACAACCTCGGATAGGTCTTACATCCTTGGTGGATTCTCTCGACCTCTTCCACACAGGTTAACGTCGTCGAGCAGGGCTCCGACATACAACCTCGGATAGGTCTTACATCCTTGGTGGATTCTCTCGACCTCTTCCACACATGTTAATGTCATCGAACAAATGCTCTGACATACAACATCGGATAGGTCTTACATCCTTGGTGGATTCTCTCGACCTCTTCCACACATGTTAATGTCATCGAACAAATGCTCTGACATACAACATCGGATAGGTCTCACATTCTTGGAGGATTCTCCTGGCCTCATCCACACAGGTTAACGTCGTCGAGCAGGGCTCCGACATACAACCTCGGATAGGTCTTACATCCTTGGTGGATTCTCTCGATCTCTTCCATACAGGTTAATGTCATCGAACAAATGTCCTGACATACAACCTCGGATAGGACTTCTACCCGACGTCGGACTCCTCCCTGTCGTCAGACTTCTGCTCGTAGGAAGACTCCTACGCATCGTCAGACTTCTGCTCGCCAGCAGACTTCTACTCGTCGTCAGACTTCTGGTCGTCAGCGGACTTCTACCCGACGTCGGACTTCTGCTCGTCAGCGGACTCCTACTCGTCATCAGACTTCTGCTCGTCGACGAATCTTCGTCGGTCTTCTACCCGACGTTGAACTTCTACCCGACATCGGACTTCTGCTCGTCAGCGGACTCCTACTCGTCGTCGGACTTCTGCTCGTCAGCGGACCCCTAATCGTCGTCGGACTTCTGCTCGTCGACAAATCTTCGTCGGCTTCTACCCGACGTTGAACTTCTACCCGACGTCGGACTTCTGCTCGTCAGCGGACTCCTACTCGTCGTCGGACTTCTGCTCGTCAGCGGACTCCTACTCGTCGTCGGACTTCTGCTCGTTAGCGGACTCCTACCCGACGTCGTACTTCTCCCTGTCGTCAGATTTCTGCTCGTCAGCGGACTCCTACTCGTCGTCGGACTTCTGCTCGTCAGCGGACCCCTAATCGTCGTCGGACTTCTGCTCGTCGACAAATCTTCGTCGGCTTCTACCCGACGTTGAACTTCTACCCGACGTCGGACTCCTCCCTGTCGTCAGACTTCTGCTCGTAGGAAGACTCCTACGCATCGTTAGACTTCTGCTCGCCAGCAGACTTCTACTCGTCGTCAGACTTCTGCTCGTCAGCGGACTTCTACCCGACGTCGGACTTCTGCTCGTCAGCGGACTCCTACTCGTCGTCAGACTTCTGCTCATCGACGAATCTCCGTCGGTCTTCTACCCGACGCTGAACTTCAACCCGACATCAAACTTCTGCTCGTTAGCGGACTCCTACCCGACGTCGTACTTCTCCCTGTCGTCAGATTTCTGCTCGTCAGCGGACTCCTACTCGTCGTCGGACTTCTGCTCATCAGCAGACTTCTACCCGACGTCGGACTTCTGCTCGTCAGCGGACTTCTACCCGACGTCGGACTTCTGCTCGTCAGCAAACTTCTACTCGTCGCCAGACTCCTCCTCGTCGACGAATCTTCGTCGGTCTTCTACCCGACGTTGAACTTCTACCCGACGTCAGACTTCTGCTTGTCAGCAGACTTCTACCCGACGTCAGACTTCTGCTCGTCAGCGAACTTCTACCCGACGTCGGACTTCTGCTCGTCAGCGGACTTCTACTCGTCACCAGACTCCTGGTCGTCGATGAATTTTCGTCGGTCTTCTACCCGAAGTCAGACTTCTTCCTGTCGTCGGACTTCTGCTCGTCGGCAGACTGCTACTCGACACGGCTTCTCGTTTGAATGTTATTTGCAACACATTCTCAAACTCTCCCCTTTGGCTCCACACTCGATCGTTGACTACTAACGGGCTTCAACTCGATCGTCCATCGCCAACAAACCTCCGCTCAGAATGGAAAAGAGATCCCGTAGGCTTCTGCGCGCGAGGAGGGGTGCTAATTCGAGCAGGGGAAGTTTCCCGCTCGTAAAATAACGGAAGCCTCAACCGCCAGTAAGCCGGAGGGAGAAGAAGAAATCCCGTAGGTTTCTATCGCCAGTAAACCGGAGGGGGAGAAAGGAAATCCCGTAGGTTTCTATCGCCAGTAAACCGGAGGGGGAGAAAGGAAATCCCGTAGGTTTCTATCGCCAGTAAACCGGAGGGGGAGAAAGGAAATCCCGTAGGTTTCTATCGCCAGTAAACCGGAGGGGGAAGAAGAAATCCCGTAGGTTTCTATCGCCAGTAAACCGGAGGGAGAGAGGAAGAAATCCCGTAGGTTTCTATCGCCAGTAAACCGGAGGGAGAGAGAGGAGAAGGTGCAAGTTTCCTAAAGATTTTGGAAGCCTATTTATAGGTTTTTGAGAAAGAAGAGGGCAGTTTTTAGAAATTTCGAATTTTCTTAATTTTTCTGAATTTTTTCAGAATTTTTTAGAATTTTTTCGGAATTTTTTGGACCAAAAAATAGCAAAAAATAGCTATTTTCGTGCATGTGGGACCCACAAGGTCGGTGGGCCGAAACTACGCGTCTTTTTCCTCAAAATCGCGCGGACAGCGCACTAATCCGCGTGATTTTTCACGCGGATCACGGCCAGCCAAAGGCTGGCCGCCGGCAGCAGCCGCAGCAATGCAGCGGAGCAGCCCAGCGAGCGGTCCAGGCGCCGGTTCAGGTGGACCGCGGACCGGTCTGGACGGACCACGGACAGGCAGTCCGTCGCGCGGTCAAGCCGCGCGCCCCGCGCGGTTCCTCCCGCGCGGTTCCTCCCGCGCGGTTCCTCCCGCGCGGTTCCGCGGGAGCCGCCGCCGGCGAGCGGCGGCAGATGGCGGCCGGCCGGCCAGCCGGCCGGTTCAGCCGCCTACACGTGTCCGGGCCCGATTTTCGGCCCGGTCAGTCCGATTTGGACATTTTTGGGGTCCCCGGACACATTTTTCGACGTTTCGGACTCGAATACGACACTTTTGAAACCCAACGGGGCCTCTATGAAGCAATTCGAGAAAGATGTTAATTTTCGGAACGCAATTTTCGGCGTTCTGCCTGATACAAATTTTCGAAATACATATTTTCAGACTCCTAAAGCTACGACGTCCGAAAATAGGGGGGCAACTGATACGGCATCACAAAATCATCTTGATCGAGCACGAATCGCGAGGCAAAACCTAGTTGGAAACTTCAAAAATTAATTTCGGGAGCATATGAACTCTGATTTCAGCGAGCTTACAGTCAAACTGAGCGTCTCGGAAATACAAACCCAACGACACCAAGATCAACCCAATCCGAGCCCAAATGAGTCCGAATCAAAGGTTCGAAGCGCTGTTGGAAGGTTCAAACCGCAATTTGAGTTACCAAACGGTCTCCGATTTTGACGAGCTTATACTCGAATCGAGCGGCTCGACGAGACGAATCCAACGAGCCCAAGATCATCAAATTCCGACATCATTAAGGCCATCAAATGTCCAACGAACGGTGCATGATCAAAAGATTCGATATCGACCGTCCATTCAAACCACTCCCTGTTCGCCCTTGATCTCACGCCTATTTACGGGCTATGCCACTCCAGAAAAACTATAAATAGAGCCCTCATTCTACACCAAGGGACTCAAGTGAAGAGAGAGAAGAAGAAGAGAAGGAGAAGGAGAAAGGGGAATAGGAGATTCCTCACCTCCTCGACCACCGCCGCCGGAGCTTTTCCTGCCGCCTGAAGACGCCGGAACTCTGCCGGATTTTCAGGAAACGCCAAGAATTCGCAGAAGAAGAGAAGGAGAAGGAGAAAGGGGAATAGGAGATTCCTCACCTCCTCGACCACCGCCGCCGGAGCTTTTCCTGCCGCCTGAAGACGCCGGAACTCTGCCGGATTTTCAGGAAACGCTAGGAATTCGTAGGGATTTTGTAAACTCACTGGAAGAAACAAGTTGTATTTGGATTATCCCGACTTGTGGGACGAAATCCGCCATCTGTAATCTGCAAAATCACTAGTGGAACTTTGCAACTGGGCGAGGCCCCGTGGTTTTTCCCATTTTTGGGTTTTCCACGTAAAAACCCTCGGTGTTCACCCTCTTTTCTGTTTGTGTGTTAAACTTACGTGCAACGCTCGGACGCGAATTTACAAACTCTACCGCCGCGTATTTTCTGACACGCAACATGCATCATAATTTCAATATCAAATGCAAATTTCCTTGCAACTTTTAAAATATTAAATCAAAGAAATTAGTATCACAATAGGAATGCAGATAATTTGCAACTGGTAATATGTACATAAAAGGGCACTTTGTCACTAGTGCTATTTTGTAATTGAATCGCTAGTCGCAAACACTGCCATTGAGGGTTTGGTTATAAATTATTTGTGACTACCCTATAAGTTAGTTACTAGTGTTTTTGATAGGTGAGCAGACGGTATAAGCTCATTGCAAAGATATAAAACACCCAAACAATGTTTTATAGAGGTATTCTTATAATCGACATTGATTGCAAAATATCATTTCAGTTTATCCTTAGATAATGATATTAATCTTAAACTTAAAGCATGTAAACTAATAACTACTTATATCATTGCAAGCATGAAGCATGCAAATCGATAGGATCTTGTATCAATCACTAGAAATATTCAAGCTTTGAAAATCTGTGTTGGCCCGTCTTGAAGTGTTTGTTTTTTGATCGAAATTTCAGAAGATAGATTGTATTGTAGGTATTTCGGTCTCATTTTGTGGGGATTTATGTTTTGATTTGAAATTTCTTATAAGTGTAAACCTCTATAGTTAATTATTTATCTTGCTGATGAGAATCGATTAAGGCTAGTTGTCATATTTTAAATATTTTGTTTATAGTTGCAATAATTTTGGTTTTAGATTGAAGAAATTTATCGCATTTATCTTAAAGCGAATAATTATGGGAATTATGACGAACTTGGTCAAGATCTCATACTTCTGTGATTTAGGGTTGTGAGGGGCGCTAGTTGACTTAGTTAGCAAAGTTAGCTAACTTAATTTGATCAAAATATTCTTGTTAGTAGGCATGGGTTACATTGTTCAAGTGAATATTATAGGACTTTGGTGGATTTTTTGCTTAAGGGTATAATTCTAAGTTGATTTAAGCTAATAGTGGGGTTTGTGTGCTATGAAGTGTCTCACGATTTATAACTCAAAAGGTTGAGTCATTGGGGAACATCTAAGCTTTGGCCTTGATTGTAATGGTATCATTTCACGGTGAACTTCCTGGTTAGACGACCTTGATTATAATTGTTATTTAGTGGTGCTATTTTGCAGCAAAAATCACTTGGTTAGAGGGCACATACCAAATTTTTACCAGCATAAGGTTTTTTCAGAGTGATTATAATGATACACTATTGACTATAAAGAATTTTCAAAGCAATTAAGGGGCTGTTTGGTTGCCTGAATTAGGAGTGTAAAGTAAAACAATTACCTGTATTTATTAAATTTGGTTGTTTGGTTAATTTTGAGCGGAACAAAAGATAATCATCGGATGTATTAGGCGTGTATTAGAGAGGCTGTTTTGCGTGAATTAGAAACCCGCTCAATACGAGCGGGTTATAAATTCATCCGAAGAAAAGCTTCATCGTCGTCGTGCTGTTCGGCTTCATTGCACGAGAGCTTCTTTGGCTCCTTGGTTCTTGTTCGACTTCACTCCGGCAAGCAGCTCCGGAGAGACTTCGCTCCGGCGAGCAGCTCCACTCCGTCGTCGCCCTCAAGTTTGGCCTTCTCCGCTCCAACCTCTTTGTCGAGTTCATCCTGCCTAGCTATATAAGAGGCGTGTCTCCGCGTAACTTGGCTCCATCGTGACGCCGCCACGAGAGCGAAAGAATGCAGGAGCGCTGCTTTGTGCCTCTTCGGGCACGAGAACTGCTGCATTTCCGTATCATTCCCTTTCCACGCTACCATGAGAGTAATCTCCTCCGCTACTTTGCTTCTATGCCGATTGATCTCTGATGGAACCCTAGGCCGCCGATCTTGGACACTTCAGTCAACTCTAGCTCGTTGCTACTTTGATCGATCTCATTCCTCCGGAGAAAGGCGAAATCTAGGTGAATCATGAATGTATCATTCTTCCCACTCAAGTTCAGATTGGCTCTTGAAATTTTTGATGGCTTCTTGTTTCTTTTGCTTCATGTAATCCATTCGACATTTTATTAATTTTATTTTAGAGGCGAAGGTAAGCGTAAGCAGCAGTGGTGCTGCAGTTGTTGTGTTGCGTGGGCATTGTCGATACTTGATTTCTTATGAATACTAAAACATCGGTATCATACTGCACGGCGTGATATTTTTGCCTTATGGTATACAATTCGAAAATTTGTTTAGCTGTAGCATGTGATTTTGTTCTTTGCCTGCGGCTGGTGAAATGAGAATTCTTTTGGCTCCGTAAACTTGAAGATGATAAATTGGAAGTTTTCGAGGACATCAAATGCTTTGGAGATTAAAAAAGAGATTATTTTGTACGGTGGATGCGAGGAGAAAATTGCTGGTTAATTATAAGGATATCTAGGTTGATGAACGCAGAGTATTCTTGCATAAGTTGTTTTAATTTGGGAAGCAATGTGTTTATTCAGATTTAAAATTTTTATAACAGCTTGACCACGCATGGTTTATAAAGCGTTCTATGGTTATGTATCACTCCAACTGAATGCTGTCCATTACACCTTTGAAAGAAAATCATTATGATTTCAATTGCATATCTATTACTCTACAATTTAGTGATAGATATTCTGTTTTTGGATCCATGTGCTTTCCAGCTCTTGCTCCTGTAACAGAATAAATAAGATGCAACAGTTATAACTTAAATGTACTATTCACACAATCTCATTAATTATTGCTAATTGATTTTTATTTGTTTGAATTTTGATGTTATAGTTACAAAGATGGTTAAACCATTGGAAAATATTCCTGAACTACACCAAATTCAAAAATATAGTGATGTGTTCAAAGTGATTTGTTTTGCAATTGGTATATTTTGTGTACTATTACAGAAGATTCGCAAAGAAAAAAAATAATTTGATCCTCAATGGAATATATAACGTGACACATATCTTTCTAGGTTATATAATGGATGTGATTCTGACTGTGTTCACATGGTACGCATGAGGCGAGCCCATTTTTTCAAATTATGTGATTTAATACGTATACGAGGATTGTTGTTAGACACAATAAATGTTTCCACCATCCAGGAAAACTTGGAATGAAAATCTATAACCAATGTTATGTTTGCATGTTTTTTATCAGGAAACAAACAAGACTTTGGGACCAGTTTATCAACCCCCCGAGTACAATAAGCCATCTGATTACACCATGAAGAGTGATGTATATTGCTTTGGTGTGGTTATGTTGGAATTATTGACTGGTCGAAAGCCTTTTAACAGGTACTAGAATGAAGAAGTATGATATATTACTTACAGCACCTTTTCTTGGTTACAAGATTGCTCATCTAGAGAAGCTACCATGTTAATCAATCCTTAACTTCTGTTACCTAATGTGAGAACCCAATTTTGGGCTTCCTGTATCTGTGGGGAACCAGCAAAGACTACTTATGTTGTTTCATGTTCTTCCAACTTGTCAGCATCTTTTGAGTCGAGCCATGCTATTTCAGTGTTGTGCCTAATTATCCCATTTTGTGGTTTTTAGGCTAATTGAGACTTGTTATATATATATATATATATAAAAGCTGAAATTGCAATAAATCTCCAAAACAAACTAAATGAAATAACTCGTAAATATTGAATTCTCTCATGTTGACCAGTTGGTAACCTTCTCTTTTTTCTTAAACTTTTTGTCGACCTTTAAATATAAAATATAGATGTTAGCCAAACCATCCAATATTTCTCTAAGCTCAACGTGCTAACTCATAAGTCTACTCAAACTTTTTATTCATGGTCAATTTTGTAAAGTCTGCATGCTGGCAGATAGGAAGGCCTACCATATGAGTATTTTGATTTCCTAGCCAAGCATGCAGCTTTTCTGTTCAATCTCAGCTTTCAACTTGTCTGAGCATAGCTTGTCAGTAGGTTTTCAAGCTGGTTGGAGATATGTACTCTTAAGGCATGTTTCAATGTAATGATTAAGTAATAGATGTGTAGAGTTAATTACTTGATTTTTAAGAACATGGTTTTAGAGTTTTTTTCACTTTTCTGTTTTCAAATTGAGAAAGGCTATTTAAAATTGTGCCTTGAGAATCTCTGTTTATCTCAATGCTTCAGTTGGGTCTTTTTGCCGCATAATTTTTGTAAAAAAAGACATCCTGTTACGTAAGTACTTTTCTTTGAAATCTTTGGATTTTTTTTTTCAAAGCACTCCCTTGTGATTATCTGGTATCTCTCTTTTTGCTATGAGATTTCAATCTCACTGCTCCCTGAAATGATGAATGGACATGGTGCTTAAATTATGGACTTTTACTTGTATTCTTCCAACGCCTAGTCCAGTTGTATACCCGTCAATAATGGAAGTATTATTTGGAATATCTACCTTTAGAAGCTACTTCTCTTTGACATATTTTATAGTTTGAAGCTTCTTTTAAAAAAATAGAATGAAGGAGGGACAAAATGTATTTTATTCATGCAAAAGGAAGGTGACTTAATCACTGAATGCTGACGGAGACCTGAATCAAAAGGAACTAAGGCTATTCACACCTATTTTAGTTCTGCTGAAGCATCTCTCTCATCTTCCACCAGTGACAACTTAAATTTATCTTAGCTTGTGATCACTCCTGCACAAATTTTTATTTGTACTTCGTTACCATGGAAATTCTATGAAATCATCCAAACAAGCTGTTATATAGCAGAACATAAGGCCTTATTGTAGCATCTTCTAGTAGTTAGGTATATTTTATCTTTTTCAATTATAACTAGTTTGCTGCAAGTATTTATGTGTAGATGTAATTGAAATAGCAGGGTCTTTTGCTTTTCATATGCTGATATTTAATTTTTAATTGAGTTTTTTTTTTTTAATTTCTAAAAAAACTCATCTACTACTTTTTTTGCCATTCATGCATCTTGGATCCAGTAAACTATCATGCATGGATGAAAATATCCATGCCACCCAGCTCACTTTGCTCCGTTTTGAGAGTTTTGGATGGCTTCGTTTGGAACATCTTTCATATTTTTTTTTTACAACGGTTTATTAGTTAATTTTTGTACTAAAAAACTGATTTAGAAAGCAAGAAGAAAGCTATCCCAAACAAAGTTTTAACAATCGGTGATTACTTTTATAAATACACTAGTTATAATGACAAAAAAAATATTACAAATGCACTGTTTTTACTTTACTCTGGATATATCTAACCAAACAAGGGAAACATTTCTTCTGCGTTTACTTTGCAGACAACCAAACAACCTCAAAGTATTTGGAATGCACTACATTTACTTTACACTGCATTTACTTTACATTGCGTTTACTTTGCAGGCAACCAAACAGTCCCTAAGCTACCTCTAAGCGACCCCACTCGAAAGGTTGGTTGCCAAGAGTTACATTCCTTCGCTAGAATAACTCCCATTTGGTAGTTTTGCTCGTTAAAAGAAAAGAAAATGGACAAAGGAGGCACTTACGTTCATTCCACGACACTTGTTTTTTATTTCTTGTGTGAACTTCGCCCGACGCCCCAAACCCCTTCGACTCTGTCATCACCGTTCGGCTTCGTCACTTCACAGGAGGCGGAGAGACTGTACGAGTCACTTCTTCGACTCGTTCGTTGTTGTCCGACTTCGATCCCTTCACAGGAGGCGGAGAAACCGCGCACAAGTCGCTTCTTCCGCTCCTTGTGGCTGTCCGACTTCGACTCCCTGTGGCCGTCCGACTTCGTTCCTTCGCTTAAGCCAGAGATTGCGCAAGTCGCTTCTTCGACTCCATCGGGCTGTTCGACTTCGGCTCCCTCTGTGGTTGTCTAACTCTGTTTCCCGAGAGGAGTAGAGATTGCACGGGCCGCTCCTTTGCTGCAAACTTTGCTCTTTAAACTTTGCCCCCCAATTCTTATTGTTATTTGGATTCCTTGCTTTGCGAGGGGTACAGAGATTGGACGATTCTTCTGTCACTATTCAATTAAGTTCCTTCAACAACTAACCTAGCCGAACTGGATCGTCCCCGAGCCGACTCCGTTTTTTATGTACATTATAAGATATAATATTATATAAAAAATATATATATTATGATATAAAAATATCATAATATATTATTTTATAAGCTATATAATATTATGTATATATATAAAATAAAAAAATGGAAAGACTTTCAAACAGGTATCGAAGACCTGTACTGTCGACCTTAGGTCCGGTCAGGAATGTCCTAATTGAAGACCCGCTCCATCGATCTTAGATCTGGGCGGATGGTTTTAAAATTTGAAGACATGCGCCGTTGATTTTTAATCCGAGTGGATGATTTTAAATTTGAAGACCCTGAGCCGTCGTATCTTAGATCCGGCAGGGATGGTTTCAAATTGAAGACCTCACGCAGTCGATCTTAGATCCCGGTGAGATGGTTTAAAATTGAAGACCCTCACCCCGAGATTTATTTAAAAGTTTGAGAGGAGTGAATTTAAAAATTGATTTATTGGTTAGTTATTTAATTAATCAAATAATAATAATAATTATAATAATATAATGAAATGCAGTTAAAAAAAAGAGAGAAAAAGTTTCACTAATCAACATGTATAGCTCTCAACACAATCCTCACCAACTCTCCAAAAACTTTCAACTCAATACAACTCTCGAATTAATACAACTCTCAGAACCCCCTACAAGTTCTTCGAAGTACCTCTCGAATGAGCTCATGAAACTATTTTGTGGGCTCTATCCTCTACAATTGTAAACCTCAACCACTGAAATCACTGGCTACGAACACCTACAAACAAATAAATAAAGAGTCAGTGCATCATAAATAAATTGAATAAATGCTGAGAAATATAAGCTACGACATTTAGAAAGAAGTACTGGAAAATAAGAATGAAGCTAGGTACGAAAAAAGCTAGTAGCGCAAAAATGCTAGAAAACAGGTAGAGCAGTGAACTACTGTAGTAAGAAAAAGACTACAAGCACAAAACAATTAAAACACTAATACAAGTGTCAAACCTCTCAAAACAATGATATCAAGTCAACAAACACAATCAAATAAAAAAATTATGGGTAGCCTGATTTATAAGAATTAGGTTATAAGACCCACGATCTGGCAACTTTCGTAGGAAAGTCGTAAACCCGACCTTAGAGGGAAGTTTTAGGTAAAAAATGACCCAACTCTTAACCCCCAATTAAAACCTTCGACCACTTCTATTAGAAGTCGTAAGTCCGACCTCTGAGGAAAATGTTTAGGTGATAATACAACCTTAAACCCCTCATTTGAGCAACCTAGTTTATTGGGCTTGGTTGTAAGACCCACATCTCGGGCCCTGTAGTTTAAGGTTCTAAGTCGTAAGACCCATCATTAGGCAAACTTCTAACGAAGTACTAAGACCTACCTAACTGAAAATTCTTCGGGCAACTCCTAATTGGAGCCGTAAGCCCCAAACTAAATAAATAAACAGGCAACTTCTAAGGAAGTCATAAGCCCTAATCAAATTAAATCAAACTAAAATTCATACATATGGGCATCATAGTCTATAGGATTAGGTTGTAAGACCCACTAACGGACTACTTTCTTCAAAAGCCATAAGTCCCATTTTAAATTAAATACTTGAGTTATTTTCTACGAAAGTCATAAATCCCAATCAAAATTTAAATATCCGGGCTACTTTCTACGAAAGCCGTAAGACCCATGTTTAGGAGAATTGTTAAATGAATTGCAATGACCTTAAAATCAAAATCAAATTTGAAATCTCCGGGCAGCCTTGCTATAGAGTTAGGTTGAAAGATCCATCCTTGGGCAACTCATAAATAGAGCAGTAAGTCTCATTCCAAATAAAAAAAATATTGGGCTACTTTCTACGAGAGCCATAAGTCCCAAACCAAATCTAAATACTTGGGCTACTTCCTAAAGAAGCCATAAGACTCGCTTCAGACCAAATTCCTGGGTTACTTGTAAATGAAGTTATAAATCTCAAACTAATTAATCTCTAGGTATCCTAATAGTTCGGAACCATTTCTGAAGTGATGCAGTTCCAACGGTTTCTTCCTGAGAATACTGTTAGCGTACCTATTGCTAAAGGTGTCGCTAAGAACCCTACTACTAAAGCTATTGATGAGAAGGCTCTCAAGAGGGCCTCTATATTTTCAAGACTCTTTGTGACATCTATTGTTGCTCCAATGATTCAAAAGAAAGTTCCTGATACCAATCTTCAATCTGTTGGCACGAAAAAGCCAGTCAGAACATGATTCAGGATGAAGTGCCTAAAGAGTACAATGCTCAAGTTCCTGATGCAAGTGTTAAACTTTTCAAGAAAGCCAGAAAGAAGGCTAATGCTCTCTTACGAGCTAATGGATGGGTGCCCGAGACCCTTCAAAAATCATCACCGTAGTTAGAGGCGAATGTTCCAGCTAATAACGGCTTTGAACCGTTAAAATGGGTAAAAAGAAATGATGATAAGGGTCAGTTAAAGAAGTCTTTCTAGGAGACTTCACGTCAACAGTCACTACCATCAAAGAAGGAAGAATCGGCCTCTTCCAAGATATATAAAATATTGAAGACTGTCAAAGATAGAAATCTGCAATGAAGACGGAGGAAATATGTCACTGAAGTTATGTCCTCAAATGTAGTTCGACCTCAGAGCAACAAATTTTCAACAAGATCTTATAGAGAGGAGTTTAGACGTCCTCCATACTGCCGAAAGCCAAGAGAATTCTATCCTAATATGGGTCGATACCCATATTACGGAAGAAAACAGTTGGGAGAGTCTTCTGATAATTTACATGCAAGAGACTATAACAGAAGATATGATGAACGAAGGCCCCAACAATGGTATCATGGATCTGCCCATTCAAAGGTACATTCCCATGCTGGTGATCATCGGTATGTGACTCCGAGAAGACAGCAAGTTTGGGTTCCCAAAAGACCCACATATCCTCGAGCTCAGAAGGATGATCGTGATAAAGAAATCTATAAAGGGCGACTTAAATCTCATGTCTAGAAGTTGTCCCCTAATAAGGAGACTTCTGTTGATGTGATTATATCAAAAGAAGAAAGCTGTCATGTTTATAAAGAATCCCCCGACTCTCCAGTCATACATTGGAAGCGGCGGTCCCAACTTGGAGAGGATCATGAGTTGGAAGAATATGATAATTACTATGATAACGATAAAGAAATGGAAGATAGCATTGGTCCCATGGATGTTGAAGTTGTCTGGATGGTTGATCATGTACCTGATCGAGCTAATCAACGGCATACTCGTAGAAGTGCAGCATTGAATTTACAAAATGAAGAACAATTACGAGATGACCAAGAATAAGTAGCATCTGTCAATAGAATTCCACAATTAGGAAGAAGTTGAGGAGGTAGAAGCTGAACAAGTTATAAAGATGTTATAATTAAAAATGCAATCAATTTAACGGAAGAAAGACCAAAAGTCAATTATTTGAACATTCTTCTTGATGAAATGAGCATCATAATGAAAGAAATATTTGGACAACTTGGTTTAAAAGCTGCAATTAGCCAAGTACAAGTTATAAATCTTAAAAAAAAATGTAAGCGACATTGCTCACCCAACAGTAAATGGAGTTCCTCAAACCATTCTTACTGATCTATATACTCCTAACAATGTACTAGGAGGTCAATAAGAAGTGGATAAGATGGTAAAAAAAACCCACATCGAAGATCTCTTCAGCCAAAAAGTCAAAGCAATTATCTCTTCTAAAACTACTGAAACCTTTGTGGATAAAGGGTGTTTCGTACTACTTATAAAGCTGCAACGTAGGCCACCCCATATTCTCTAATTTTCGGAACCGAGGCAATATTATATCTCAAAGTTGAACTACCGTCTCTTCGTATTGCTGTTCAATACAAATTAACTAAAGAAGTAAATGATATTCTACGACTTGAAGAACTTGAAACTTTTGATGAAGTTAGACTTCAGGCTCAACAAAGTTTAGAATCCTACAAAGCAAGAATGATTAGGGCCCATGATAGAATGGTTCCTCCTAGAAGCTTCAACGAAGGTGAATTTGTTTTGGTTCGCCGAAGACCATAATCCCTTACCGTCGCCTTGGCGGCAAATTTGATCCAATATGGGAAGGATCCTTCATCATTGAAATAGTGTATGAAGGAGGTGCCTATCAACTCATAGATTTAAAAGGTTAAAGGCCCATGCCATCAATTAATGGTCAATATCTAAAGAAATATCATACATAAAAGAATATTATGTATAAAAATCTGTTTACCAGGCAAATGTCTTCTAAGTTACCTCCTGAAAGACAGGAGGCAATTTTTATATTTTCCTTATAAGGAGCAAAATAAAATTCACTCCCCTCCTGACTTTCAGGAGGCAATTTTTATATTATCTCTTGTAATGCAGAAGATAAATTCAATCCCTTCCTGAAAAGTTGGGAGATAATTTTATTCCCTTTACCAAATAAAAATAAGGGAATTATGAAAACTTCCTTGCTCATAAACTTAAAGATCGATCTAAAACCCATTGGTTCAATAAGCCCAAGGGTCGAACCTTTGAAATCTCGTATGCTCATAAACTTAAGGGTCGAGCTAAAACCTACAAAGTTCAAAAGCCTAAGGGCCGAGCTTTGAAAATTTTTATGCTCATAAACTTAAGGGTCGAGCTAAAACCCATTAGTTCAATAAACCTAAGGGCTGAACCTTCAAAAAATTCCCACGCTCATAAACCTAAGGGTCGAGTTAAAACCCACAAAGTTCAAAATCCTTAAGGCCGAGCTTTGAAATCTCCTATGCTCATAAACCTAAGGGTTGAGCTAAAACCCATTGGTTCAATAAGTCTTAGGGCCGAACTTTTAAAATCTCCTACGCTCATAAACCTAAGGGTCGAGCTAAAACCCACAAAGTTCCAAAGCCTAAGGGCAGAGCTTTGAAATCTCCTATGCTCATAAACCTAAGGGTTGAGCTAAAACCCATTGGTTCAATAAGCCTAAGGGCCGAACCTTTGAAATCTCCTACGCTCATAAACCTAAAGGTCGAGCTAAAACCCACAAAGTTCAAAAGCCTAAAGGCCGAGCTTTGAAATCTCTTATGCTCATAAACTTAAGGGTCGAGCTTAAACCCATTGGTTCAATAAGCTTAAGGGTCAAACCTTCGAAATCTCTTATGCTCATAAATCTAAGGGGCGAGCTAAATCCACAAAGTTCAACAAGCTTGAGGGCCAAACTTTGTAAATATCGTATGCTCATAAATCTAAAAATTGAGCTACCTTAATCAATTTAAAGGATTGAAAAAAATGCTAAATATCCAAAAATATTACAATGAATTTATTGTGTGAAAGTCACACAGCAAATTCGTTGGGAGGCAATTTATTGACTATAAAAAAAATAGAACAAAAGAAAATTTTCAAAGCAATTAAACTACCTCTAAGCAACCCCACTCGAACGGTTGGTTGCCAAGAGTTGCATTCCTTCGCTAGAATAACTCCCATTCGATAGTTTTGCTTGTTAAAAGAAAAGAAAATGGACAAAGGAGGCACTTACCTTCATTCCACGACACTGGTTTTTGATTGCTTGTGTGAACTTCGCTCGACGCCCCAACCCCCTTCGACTCTGTCATCACCGTTCGACTTCGTCACTTCACAAGAGGCGGAGAGACTGTCTGACTTCGGCTCCCTCTGTGGTTGTCCGACTTTGTTTCTCGAGAGGAGTAGAGATTACACGGGCCGCTCCTTTGCTGTTTGACTTTGCTCTTTCAACTCTGCCCCCCCCCCCCCCCCCCCCCCCCCCCCAAATTCTTATTGCTATTTGGATTCCTTGCTTTGCAAGAGATACAGAGATTGGACGATTCTTCTATCACCATTCAATTAAGCTCCTTCAACGACTAACCTAGCCGAACTAGATTGTCCCTGAGCAGACTCCGTTTTTTAATGTACATTATAAGATATAATATTATAATATATATATATATATATATATATATATATATATATATATATATATATATATATATATATATATATATATATATATATATATATATATATATATATATATATATATATATATTATGATATAAACAAAGTATATCTCTGTTTTTATAAAAAAATATTTTTTTGCTCCATTTTTTTTACATTCTTAAATGTTTGACGTGATCTTCCTCAGAACCAGAATACACCAGAATATTATCTATAAAAACAACTACAAATTGATCCGGATAATCTTTGAATACCCTATTAATCAGGTCCATAAAAATACCTGGTGCATTAGTCACCCCAAATGACATGACAAAAAACTCGTAGTGTCCATATCGAGTACAGAAAGCTGTTATCATAACATCATCTTCTGTTACCTTCACCTGATATTAAACAGATCGCAGATCAATCTTTGAGAATACAGAATATCCAGCTAGTTGATCAAATAGATCATCAATCCGTGACAATGGATACTTATTCTTGATTGTGACTTTGTTCAAATATCTGTAGTCAACACACATATGCATCGTATCGTCCTTTTTCTTCATAAACAAAATATGTGCTCCCCAAGGAGAAACACTTGGACAAACAAATCCTCTATCAACCAACTCCTAGAGCTGGACTTTCAACTCCGCAAGCTCTTTGGATGTCATTCTTACGGAGCTTTAGATATCGGGGCCGTACTCAAAAATACATCAATACAAAACTTCACGTCTCTATCCGGAGGTAAACTGACTAACTCCTCAAGAAATACATCAGAAAAATTTCGTACTATCGGAATATCAGAAATAGAAATCGCATTTATATTCATATCCCGATTGATGCCAGAAATAATGTAACTCGCTTCTTCAAGCAATCAATTTGAGCCCCATACAGACTCAACGAATTCATACCCAAAATAATATCATATGAATAAATCGACAATAAAATCAAATAAGATTTCCACTTCTTACCAGAAAGTTCAATTTCACATAAACAAAATTTTCTGGCTATCATATTATCTCCAGTCGACAAAATAACATAAAGTAAAACAGGTAATGTAACTGAAGCCAATTGCAATGAATCAAAGCAACATTCGGAAATAAATGAAGGACTAGCTCCAGAATCAAACAAAACATGATATGGATGCTCAGAAATATAAACCGTACCTATCACAACATCTGGAGCATCTCGGACCTCTTGCTGATTCAGACTGTACACACGTGGCTGAACTGGAGTCGGTGCTACATAACCACTATGCTCTTTCTGATTACCACTAGGTGGTCTTCTTGCCACAGAACCCGAGCCACCAACTTTACCAAATGATCCTTCAGAAGTAGTACGGGGTGGAATTACCCTCGGCCTTCCTGCTGATCTGACAAAGCTCTCTGATATAGACTCAGATCGTCGATCAAATCTGGTTTGCGGACATTCTGCTATCCGATGTCCTGTTTGACCACACTTGAAACACTGTCCAGTCATTCTATAACCCCCACAATTCTGGCACATAGGTGCCCCACTGACTGAACCAGAACTGGATACACTGCAACTACCAAAAACTGTTGCAGATACTGACTGTCCACTTCTCTTACAATCTCCAGATACAAATTTATTCTTCTTCCCAGAAAAACCACTTCTAGAAGTCTCACCACTGAACCTCTTCCTACTAGCAGTCCACCATTATTAAGTAGCCATCAGATCATTATCTATCAGTCGGACTCTTTCCAAAAGTTCAGAGAAATAAGAAATATGAAATGGCACAAGATGTTTCCTCATATTATCTCGTAGTCCTCTCAAAAATCTGTAACATTTCTCTGTATGTGTACTAACCAAATGTGGAGCATATCTTGTCAAACAATAAATTCCGCCTAGTACTGCATAACTGTCTTATTCCCCTGAATCAACATCAGAAAAGTCTCTTGCATTTATTGCCTTGCAGAAGGGGGTACCAAGTTCTAAACACTTCAGAAAGTTCTTCTCAAGAAATCAAAGAGTTCAACTTACCCTGAAATTTCTCCTCCTGCTGGCCCATCCACCAGCGCTCTGCCTCACCATCCAGTAGAAGGACTGCTAACGGTACCTTTCTGTCAAGAGGATATTACATACCATCAGCTGTCTTTTCCAGCCTCCTTAACCAGTCCTCTGCTGCTCTGGGCTCAACAGCGCCCTCAAAACTCGGAGGCTTCAATCGCAGAAATATCTGTAGATGTCTATCTACATCTTCAGATATGATAACAGAAACTCTGTTCTGTGTCTCGCTCATCATTTTAGCTATCAATGTAGTAAGCTGGGAAACTGTATCTGAACCAACTACTGGAGTAGAACTATACACAGGAGCTGTATGACTAGCACTCTGCCCATCAATCATATCTGGGTTTGGCGGATCCATAATCACACAGAATTCACAACTATGCATATAAAACAAAAATAATAAACACCAGACAGACTAAAACTATCCCACCAGACTTACAGATCAATTCCTATAGCTCTGTCTTACGATCCAATTCCAAAACTATTGTTCTGATACCACTGATTGTTACATCCCAACCCGATCAGGACATATCCTATCATGTTGAGTTGCGACGGCGAACCCCAGAATCTAGTTTTATAATTGCTTTTCAGGCCTTCTTCCAATATGCGTTGAAATACAGAACTATAGAGCTACAAAAAACTTTCAAATACAAAAAAACTTATCTAAAATGTTTCTTTCATTCATCAAAATAATCATATACACTACAGTACATGGCTTCAAATAGAAGATACAGAAAAGAAAAGTAACTAGCCATGACTGTACAAAAATTAAAATGACAAAAATACCTATAACTTCATATTAATTTTTGTTCGGCTAGTCCATAACTTCCTTCCCTTTCTCAGATCTTGAAAACCACAAATAAAATCACAGTGAGCTAACAGCTCAGTAAGATCACACTAGCCGATCTAAATTTTCAGACACTCTCATTTCAAAATGCTATACAGAAGATTTAAAACTGTTTACTTCGAATCAATTAATTACTGAACTAGAAATCACAAAATAGAGATACATAGCAATTCATTCACTGATTCAGATAACCATGCAAAATTCATATATTCATTAGAAATCCAGATAAACACACATAATTCTAATAATCGCCCAAAATCAAACAATTAGACAGAATTCAGATATTCGTAAAGAACAAATAATCATATGGAATCAAATAACAGATATAGAAGAATTGAATAAAAATTCGTATTTCAGAATCGTACAAATCACATTTCAGATCATATTTCAAATAACATTTTCCTGTCCCAGATATAATCTCAAAGAATTTCGGCCCCTTAAGCCCCATTCCCTGACACAGACAGAATCTCAAAAGATTCTGGCCCCTTATGCCTCTCTTTGTGCTTACAGCACCAGAACATATCAGATATACAGAATTATTTAGATCCGATTTCATTTCCCGGACCCAAACAGAATCTCAAAGGATTTTGGCCCCTTATGCCTCCCTTTATTCCCTAACACAGACAGAATCTCAAAGGATTCCGGCCCTTATAACTCCTAGCAAATTTCATTCAATCACATATGCATATACATCATCACATCATATCATTTACAAAGTAATTAAGCTTGTATCAAAATATCATCATATAGTATAACAGTAGACAATAAAAAATTCAATGAGGCAAAAATGCACAGTTTTAGAAGATTACCAAATTACCAGAGATCGTGTAAAACAACGTTTCAAAACTTTTATTGTTCTTAAGCCACCCGTTGCGCGTCGACTGTAGGTAAACCTCGGGTGTTCGGCCATCACCTAAGCGTAGGTTCTCCTGAAAAATTTCCCAAAACTCGGGAATGAGCTACGCTCAGCAAGTGACAATTATAGCTAAAGTTTGTATACATTTGCAAGAACATATCTTGTGGAATAATAGTCTACACATGAGTTAATAGATGTCTTAATGTATGTTGACATGATATGAGACATGCTTGCCTAAAACATGAAATGATATTTCTTAACATGAGAGAACATAAAATATTTGCATATGTTTAACTTTCATTTCATCATGTATACATCCGTCCCGGAGTACCGAATTGTACTGATCAGGTACACACATTCATGGCCATAACATTTTCATTTCGTTCCATCTTGCCTCAAAGGCCGTCTATAACCTCTTGGTACTCCGTCATCAACAATCACAAGCTATGTAGCATGCGTATAATAAGATGCTTTCATATGATATGCAAAGAAATGCATATGATAGATTAATGACCTTTTGTACCTTTCACACTAAGTACCATTGCATAACATTAAGTAACAATTGCATGAAATGTATCACTAAGTACCATTGCATAACATTAAGTAACAATTGCATGAAATGTATCACCAAGTACCCTTGACATTAAGGAACAATTGCATGAAATTGAACACTAAGTCACCCTCGTATGAAAGTTAAACATTAAACATAGCATAAGAGGTATGAACAATAAAGGCATACTTGTTTTAGCAAATAGAGTCACTCACTCTTAAGAAGCCGTGCTTTGAAAGTTTCCCGTATAAGTCCTCACCTCTTTTTCCTTATTCCAACCTAAGGAAAACAAGAGATTTCCAATCTCAATACTTAAATCTAAATCTTTAACATGTTAATTTTATTTAAATTAATTATTATTTTCGGATTTATTAAAATTTCCTAAATTATGACTTACATATTTTGCCAATTCCTTTCCTTAAGCATGCCAAAACCTCCCATTCATCTAATTGATAAATAATATTCATTTATTTTTGGATTTATATTAAATAAAATTTTGGAAAAATAGTTTTCTCTCCAATTTTGACATGAGAGGCCTCCTTAAGCCCTTAGGAACTCAATTAGGAAACATGCGACCTATAAAAATTAGGTTTGGAAAAACCCTAGACTTTCCCAAAATTTTCCACTCAAATTCTCTAAATGAAAATTCATATTTCTAATACCAAAAGGCTTCATTTGAACTCTTCTAGCCATTCCTATAAAAATTTCATCAAAATGAGAAACCCTGAAATTTGGATCCTAGGTTTTCCCTTAAGAAATCATCTTGAAATTGAATTAAAATACATTCCTAAGCAAACCCTAAAGGTTTGCTAAAGAAACGTTAAAGAAAAACCAAATCCTAATTTTCGGATTTCAATCTTTTTCTCAAATATTTTGACATGAAGGGTAGAACAACATTGATCAAAGAAATTCCTAAAGCTTTCCTAAAGAAATTTCTCAAAAACACAAACCCTAAAATTTTTTCTATACAAAAAATCTCATGAAAACTTCCATTTCTTTTAAGAAAAACTTACCTCAAGTCTTCCCCTACGCTTTTCCTAAAGATCCCTCGCCGGAATCTCGCCGGCCGCCGTTCGGGAAGAAGCTTCCGTCGCCTCCTCCTCTCTCCCGTCGCCCTCTCTCTTGTTCGACCAAAAAAATGCATAAGGGACCGAATGTTTCGGTCCCTTAGGTGTGAAATGAGGTTTAAGGAAAAACAATTTAGCATTTTACTCATGTGCCCTTATCCCTATCATTTCCTTAAGAGATCTTAGGGGTAAAAATGGAAGTTTAGCGAAAATTTACTTAAACAATCTTTGGCAAATTTTAATTCTCAAATCGTGCGAAATTAGGTATAAGTTCTTTATATCATTTCGTCAAAATTTCGAGACGAATCTAATGAAATTTATTTCGTCAATTTCTGACAACATCGAATTTCACTTAAGTTCGTCTTGGTGCATCGATATGCGTGCGATGCACTCAAATGACAAATTTCAGGTTTTACATTCGTCGCCCAAAATGTAGATTCTTCCTCTTTCTCATTCTTTCTCTCCCCTCTTTCTCTCTCCTCAAAACGAGTCAAACAGTTCTTAAAAATATATTTGCGATCGTACAGATGATATTTTCCATTTTTACCGGGACGATCGGCTTTGTTTGCTTTCAAACAGAAATCGTACAGACGATAATTATTTTTCATCATGGGATGGTCTCCTCTTTACGCAAATCGTACGGACGATAATTATCGCTCATCCTTGGACGATCGACTCTAGTTTCCATTGATATAATGATCGTACGGACAATAATTATCGTTCGTCTTGGGACGATCGGCTCTGTTCAAAACTCCTTCAGATCGTTCAGATGATTCGTACAGACGAACGCTACAGAATTTCAAAAACAACTTCAACTTAAGGGTTTTATTGCCCTAGCTTTGCCCGACCCCCTTGTTTCTCTGGCCCAGAGAGAGAGAGAGAGAGAGAGAGAGCTCCCTACCTAGTTGACACCTCCTTCCCATTGGACTGAAATCCCCTGCCCTCGCACGCCTCCAACTCTCCAAGCCATACCCGATCCCATTCCTCTTAAACTGAGCTTGAAGCCCAATCTCCTTCACAGGATAAGGTATATTAAGGTTTTGCTTATTGCATTATTATTAGTTAATATTACTTGTTAATACTAATACTATTATTGTTATTTGTAATAGTCATATCATCATAATTATAGATAATTATAATAATTATGTTATTATGATTGTTGTTAATTATAATTACTATTAATTATAATAATTGTGTTATCATAATTTTTTATAATTATAATTATTATAAATTATAGTTATTATGTTATCCTAAGTAATGATAATTATAATTATTATCAATTATAATAATTATCCCTTTTTTATCTTCATTCTTATATTATTATTTAAAAAAAAAAGAAAAAAAGCAAAAAAGAAGAAGAAAAAAAGTAGAAAGAAAGAAAAGAAAGTAAAAAAAAAAGAGAGTTTCTTTTTGTCTTCACCTCGTCGTCATTGGTCCAGTTGCAAAGGTATAATTTCCTAACTCAAAAGTCTCACTCTCGAGGCTTGCTACGAGCCTACAAACCTCCCTACGCGCTCATGTAGCACGGGGGTAGGGAAACTGGTGCGACGCTTGCGACGAGGTGGATAATTCCCGGAGCGCTCATGTAGCGTGAGGGGGATGAAAAATAAGTACCCGTATGCGGCTTTGTACCTGCGGGGAAAGCAAATTGTGATCTTTTAAATAGGTGTCAAAGACCCTTAAGCGCTCATGTAGCGTCACGGGGATTGAAGAAAACGCAGCCGTGGTGTCATCCGACATGTACCTGAAGTGCTCATGTAGCGTGAAGGGGAAGGTTGCCTCTTGATTTTTTCCCCTAAATGGGGAGACGCCGGGAGGTTGCCGAAATTTGGAGTTGAACTTGGACTTGGGTTTGGACTTGGACTTGTATTTGGACAAAATGATCTATAAAATACTTGAACTTAAGTAAAATGAAATTGAATTTGAAATTGGACTTGCAAAGACTATAAGGGACATAGAACTCGAGCTTGCTACTTGAACTCAAGCAAGGATTTGATTTGGACGACAAGACTTGGACTCAAGCTTGGACAAGGATTTGAACAAAAGCGGGGACCTAAACAAATTCATACAAAATAAGACTTGAACAAAGCTTGAAATGATTAATAAGAACTTGGACTAAAAAAAAGAGATGAAAGAGATTTATGGACTGTGAGAATGATGAAGTGAAAGACAAACGAATGAATAAAGACTCATGTATGATTTGATTACTATCTTTAACATGAATTTTTTTTTGGACAATAGCAATTAACTGGCAATGATCATTTCAACTGGAATGAAGACATTGATGAATATGATATCAAAGTTCGCGCAAGCACAGCTCATTCGCAAGCAATATTGAAATTTTATGCCACAAAATGATTTATTCATGATGTAAGAGAGTTCATAATGAAGGTAGAGAACAGTATGTGGGAAGGACTCATAATGCAATGATTCATCTACAAATAGACCATGTTGAAGGACCCTCATGAGTGTAATTCATTCACATATGACAATATCATTCATAAGCAAAGTCAATAATAATTCGATGTTGCATGATGGCCCACTTACAGTTGATGATGAGTAATATACAATGAAGGTTACCATCTATTAGTTAAGGGGTATAGAGATGTGGATGATAAATGTAGCCCTGCCAACAGTTGACTTCATGTCATATTGATTTATATGATAGTGAGGGAAATGTCGCAAATATAAAGAATTCCATGTGTACATAAATACTCATACGACATGCTATCTACAAGCAAGAATGAAAATATGCAATGTATATAAGTACCTACGAGTTACTATGAGAGATCCGCCATATATGTGATATCTAACCTACAAGTAGCAATACAGGTTTGCAGTAATCATAAAGAATATACAATGAATATGGTGATGCCTCTCCGGTTCATGACAACTAATTTATGGATAGATGCATTAGTTTCCTACAAATATTAAATGACTATAATGAGCATTTTGGGACCGTACATCCACAAGCAAAAGAGGCCAATATGCTACAAACATATTGAAATTGCTCACAAGCAATGATGTAAAATGTCCGACAGATATCAAAGGGAATTGTTACCAATTTGTTGCAAATAAGAACAGGCAGTAAGCAACGAATGCAACCATTCACAAGCAACTCCAAGAGAGTTGCGGATCTCCTTTTTATGAATAATACTCACCTCTATAGTGAACACCAATGAAAAAATAGATGATTTGGAGTTGTCGGTTCAAGGAGTTAGCCTCTGATTTCGATATATAGGAAATCAGGAATTGCTCGTTGATTCCCATACAAGCTATAGGAAGGGAAAGCCAAATCAAATCATTATTTTTCAAGGATAAGAGTGAGTGAGCCTCAATTCAACTTGGTTTTGAACATTGAGTTGGCTAAGATTATTGAGGCTTGTAAGATCCTGTTGAATGAGTGGTCCCTTAAGCTCACACTGATGGTTGCACATAACTCACATGTAAACGATATACGATGTACACCAGTTCTTCGGGCCGATCTAGAAGATCTGTAGTACACCCAATCTATTATTCACAAGCAAAATACAAAGTGACTATATCAAATATAAGTGCCTACGAATTACTGTGGGAAACTCATTGTGCATACAACATACCATCTACAAACATCTACAAATGCAAAGCAGAATATTCGTTAGTGCACTATAATCCATCTATAGAAAGTAATAAGTAGTGCACGATAGTCTACCTGTATACAACGGGCAGATAACCAGTACAACGCCACGTCACCGGATCCGCAACACTCGTATAGCGGACAGAAGGTATATATAAGTTCACAAATGGAATGTTGTGTGCATTCAAATGACAGTTACCCGCACAACTAAAAATTTTAAAAAGGCCCCTGCCCATGCACTGTAGTATGTATACACATAGGTACACAGAAGGGCATATGCAATCAAATACTTGCATGGGCCCCAACGAGCATGTTGTGGGAACACACGTGACGTCTATGGATGCTGCGCTGGTCAATAAGTTTGAACCCGATCCTCCTAAACATGTAACTAGGAGTTGACAAGGTTCAACAAATAATTATAAAATGCCCCCAAACACCTACATGTGCCCCGACAAGTTTGTTATGGGTACACACGTGATGACACTGTGCGGGTCAATAAATGAATGTAGTTCGAGCCTGATCCTTCTATATGAATATATAGGACTTGACATTGCTTGAATTATCAAACAGATATGCGGTCAGGTTGGCGACCAGAATATTATTTTTATATATTCATATAAGGCCTTCAACAAGAAAATTCACTAATGAAGGCCTAAAGCCTACAAAACCTGATTCCCTATCGGTAAGTTGATAGGGTTGACAATGTTCATGCCACAAATGGAAATGACCCTTAAACACTCTGATGATGGCCGTGTTGAATGTTTATCTCAATCGGAGGGGATTTACAAACAATCTCAAATACTTCCAAACTTCCACAAAATTCAAATTTCTATAAAAATACAAATGACTTTAAAGTTACTCCAATGATGTCCGTGTTGAACATAGATTTCAACTAGAGGGATTAATTCAAAATGTTTCAAATGCTTCCCAAATACCCCATGCAACTCAAAATCTCCAAAATTCCAAACTCCAATATATTTAAAACGAAATCCAATCATTTAAATATTTAAAGTAAAATCCATTAATCCTCCGCAATAGTTTGCCGGGTGGATAAATTAAAATTTACTTCAACTCACATAGAGCTAATGTCTAGTCGAAAATATCACTGGGATCCATTCTCAAATAATCTCCTGCCAGTAAGGACATAGTACGTGTCTTCTGACCGGCGGTTTTGCTGCCAAATGGCACCGCAGGATAAACGGTTATGACCCGGGGCCCTCTGAACCTAGTAGTTTTGCCGCCAAATGGCACCACTAAATTACAGTTATGGTCAGAGCCAATACGTTTCTTAGTGGCATCAAATATGTGAGATATGAATCAATAGGATATGATCGATAGGACACAAAGCTCTCTGTTAGCTAAGGTAGATTTAAATTTGTCCCCATAGACAAACACTCCCCCAAGGTCTACAAGGTCCCCTTGGACGAAGCAACTCATGGTTGCCGACAAGGATCCTTCTATCAGGTTGGGTCGACTACATCCTCTGATTAAGTAGACTAGGGACCACGATTGCCCAGGATGACGAAACCATGGGATCTTGATCGGATCCATCATCTGTTCCCCCACCATCCTCTTTAAGTGCAAGAGAGTAAAATTTCTATTTTAAATATCAAATCTTCAAAATCTTCAAGCTTCTCAATCACCCTAAGCCGACTATATGCCGGATACCACGTATCCACGGATTCCATCGACGACTAGCCTTAATCGAAAGTTCTCTCTCGTTATTGGGAGAATAAATTAACTATAGGGGCTTGCGCCAATAGGAAACCAGAACTCAGATCATAAATTCCTTGCAAAATGAGGACGAAATATCTAGGTAATATCTTATCTACAAACCCATCTGCCTTCCAAAATTTACCCCGAAACTTAATTTCGTTAAAACTCCCCCCGAAGAAAAAACATGCAGGGGGAGGTTAGGGTTGAGTTTTCAGATCCCATAGTAGTATTTCTCATCAAAAATTTTTACATATACGAAAATAATATATGAAAATTTAGCCTTCATCATCTTGTCCTCCACTAGTTACAGTGTTAAACCGCCTAAAGTGCCTTATAACTGTAGCCACCCTTAGCGTGGACCGTATTATATTCTTTATCTTCTTTTGTGTAACTATTTGCCTTTAATAATAGCTCTCTTTCGCTCACTGTGAGGTGGATCAGAATGTCTGGCAAAGCCATACATCTGAGCCTTGGTTAGCCCCTTCTCAATTCAGGTAGATATTTTTGCTTCGACATCGAACTCATTCTGACTAGTACTCTCCGTTATATTTTGGAATCAAAGTCACTTATTATTTTTATTTAAGTGAATATGGAATAACACTTGCTAAAATTGAAGTTGCCAATAAATTTATATTTATAGAAGATGTGATGATGATCAACTGAAAATGGACGTTGATGTAGTCACCGTTTTGTTTCCTTTTGAGTCCAGTGGAAGAGCTTAATCTTTTTTTTTAAGCTGCTTCAATTCTCTCCTATGATGCACAAAAGATTTATAGGTTTTTTGTATATTGTGTTAAGAAAATACTATTATTACCTGACGACACCTTTTTAGTTTTTATTTGTAGAGAAATACTCATCGTGATTGCATGAGAATCATGATTTATGTATTGATCATCTCCTTTCTTCTTGTGGGTCTTATGGAATTGCTTTGTTTTTGCTGGAGGCCAGTTCAGTTCTTTATGAGACGAAATAAAATACAAGTATTTGGTAGCTAAGTGAATAAAGTCTTGTATTTGGTAGCAAAGTGGATAAAGTAGCCTTTAAGAGACTCTTATGTTGTTTTTGATGTTTGGATGAAGTATTGGCATAGTTGTTCGATGTTCGGCCATTTTTTAAGAGGGCTGATCATAGATTTATATTGATGCTTTATCTTAGAAAAATAAAATAAATATTCATTGAGTAATAAAGTTAGATCAATTATTAGAAATTGATGTATGTCCGTGCAGCTATTGATTCTATTGATTTTAATCTTGATCATGTTCAAATATTTTTGAGTAACCTCTCCTTTAATCTATTTGAGATTTATTTTGTTTTTTATGTGATTAATGAGAGCGTTGTCCTACAATGCTTTATGGTGCAGAATGTTGGTCATTAAAAGAGAAGCTCAAAAGCATAATATTACGTTAAGTGTTGCAGAGATGAGAATGCTCAGGTGAATGAGTGGCTTTACTCTTAGAGACATGATACGAAATGAGCATATACGTGAAAATGTTGGCGTGGCTCCGGTGGAAGATAAGATTAGATAGAGTCGCCTTAGATGGTTTGGTTACATAAAACGACGGCCTTCCGATGACCCGATTAGGAAAGTAGATGCATTAGATTTGACTTATGTTAAGAAATGTAGAGGTAGACCTATAAAGACTTGGTTAGAAAATATTAGAAATGACATTTCTTTATTAAATTAGATGAGAATTTGACTCTTAACATGACACAATGGAGAAAAATGATTCATGTAGCCGACCCCACATATTGGGATAAAGGCTTGTTGTTGTTGTTTATTAATGAGAGTGTTGTGTTCCTTGAGAGGATTTATAACAAATAATCGTCACTCGCAAGGTTTGCCAAATTTTCAAGAGTATTTTGATAACACATTCTCGAGGGATATCTTGAGAGACGTTTTCGTGATAGCTTTTCTATTATATTTGAAATTTTGCTACATTTATGAATTTTAAGCATAACTATTAGGGGTGTCAAAATGGATTTTCAAGCCGACTTTAGGTCCAACATGTTAATTTTTTGTTGTTGCTAATTCAGTAATCTTGCATTCGTGCTTTTTTAGGCCAAATCTCGCTTTATGAACAACTGACTGGCCAAATTCATTTCGTACGCTTCTCCGTCTTCTATTTCACATTTTCTCCTTCTATTTCGCGTGCTTCTTTTGCCAATTTTTGTAAATTGATCTCGTTTGCCTTGCTTTCGGGCTTTCACTTTCGTGCGTTGAGCCACTGACCTGAACTAGCGAACAAAAATGGCGAACCATGAATGTAACGAAATCCCATTCTTGCCTCCTGTATGTACGCTCTTCTTTGGCAAAAATTTGTAAATCCTTTGGATCTAGGTCAAAATTGGATTAATTTCGGGTTAGCAGGTTGATCCAAGTCCGACCCTTTTATTAAATTGAATAGATTTTTAGACCCGAACTCGATAGGTTTGTTAAATAGGTTAACTTTAACCCGGAATTTTCGGATCGGTTTGATAGGTCGGGTCAGTTTTTGACTCCCCTAATAATTATCTATATGTATGATGGTGATGAATCTTATGAATTGAGTAGATTTTGAGGGTTATATTTTTTTTTTCATAGGTAATAAATAGGTGATGGGATCCCCACACCAGGAGGCAAATTTCTTAAAGAGCTCTTTAGGAATATTGACTTCCTGAGCACCCTTAAGAATCAAAATCTAGATCACCTCTTTAAAAAAAATTTCTGTGTGTATTTAACTTCAAACTTCTTTTGTTTATTATCTACCTGAATACTTGTCATGATGGTCATTGACTAAAACATTGATAATATTAATGGGGCATCATGGGCAGCTTCATCCTCATATTATCATTACCTTTTGTGGTTCAAATGGCTATACATAGAAAAAAAGAAGAAACATCTTGAATAATCCATTAAAGAATTACTTACAAAAGCAATGAAGATAGAAGAATTTGAGAATTGATGAAGACAAATGGCCACATTTAAACTCACATCTTATTCATAGAGTTTTAAACTAGAGGAAATAGTAATCCTTTAAATTCACTTAAGCGTTGGAAGATGTAATGATCTTATACATTAAAAAAATTCATTAATGCTAAGATGTTTCAACTTCCACAACATAAGCTCTTGAGATACCTCACGAAGTCCTTTGGGAATACTCTCAAGAACTCTTCCTCATGAATCCTCTTTGGAACACATATATATCCTCTTGGGAGAACACCAAATATTAACATATAACAACATCGAAGACACCAAGGCATTACAAGTTCATTGAAGGAAAAAATTATGCACCAGTAATTGAACCAGATGAATATTACTATAGATGGATTAATCTTCTACAATAAAGGATTTCAACTCTTAATATTAGATCTACTCCATTATTCAATGGATTTGCATTAAGCAATACTAAAAATAATAACAGTCACATCTTCTAAGAGCTCTTTGGACAATAATCAATGTGAATCATCAGCCACAAAACATTACGCATAGAATATACATATATCTACATCATGAAATTCCGATTAGGGACACAAATCTCATTTGTGAATCATATTGTATTCATGACGCAGTCATTTTTGATACTTTACTCTTCTCGAATAATGAATATATTTTCTTGGTTCAATTTATAATATATGTAGTTCAAAAATCAAATCATTTTAATTTTTATTTATTTATTGTTTAACTTGCTGCTTTATCTTTCCCTCATAAAATGCTCAAGGTATGGTTCTTTCGCACTCTTAATGCATGAATTACTCTGATCACCATGAGAGAGTAAGTTTCCACCATTCACATATGAATTAACAATAGCTAGGCCAGTTATGTGTTAATTAAAAGACATCCAGGTTTTCAATATTATCAACCCAATTCATTTTATCAGAGATTCTATGGATTATACTCCTCTGCAATGCACTATTTTGTTGAAATTTTCTCACAAATGTCTTATGTAGTGTCATTGTGCAATAAATGAAAAAACTTATCTTAGGATCAGCAGGACTCCTATCCACTGAAATTGCCTTCATGACTATCCTCTAAACATCCTGTGCATTTATTTAACAATCATCCACATAAAACTTGGCCTCCGTTGGGCAAATTATCTCTTTTGGCTCGAGATCCAAATAACTCTTATTGAGCCTGGGATAAATCTGCAAATAAATTTGGTCATGCATTGTTTATATACACCTTAAGCTATAGTGTGGCTATAATTATGAAGACCATATAAGCATGTTTGAAGTACATCGTTTTGAATAACCCCATTGGCACATTCACATTGTCAACGTCTATCACTATAACTCATTGGAGCTCTTTGAAGAGCTATTTCAATCAGCTATCACAACTTATCATAGATCCATAATCCAAGTTTGTAGGCTCATAATTTGTCTAAATGATTTCACCATTGACAACAATTATACTCGAAGTTAAAGGAAGGTGGTAAAGTTGGGGACAAGGTGGTGTACAAATTTGTGATTACAAACTATGTATGGAGTTAAATGAATTATTGAACGTTAAACTTCTTAAAAAAGAAAAGTACTTTATATATACATCAACTTGGCTTAAGCTAAAAACTTTCCCTAATGCATATGAAGGTGAGCTCTAGAAGGAAGATCTACAAATATGTCAGTTGCTGAAAATTTGTGCAATTTCCAACACCAAATAAGGTGCCCATACCACTCTAGGGATATATTCTATGATATCGTTATATGACTCAGAACTTATTAGTGATTAATACTTGATTTGATGAGTGGAATGTTGTGTTTATTTATAACCTTGTACTTATCAAGCAATGCTTGTAGCTTTATTGGTTTACTTGCAAATAAATATTAGATTGGCCGACTTTGGTTTAGGAAAAATATCTACTACAAATTCTTCACCACCATAATGTGAAATATGGCATTCTGCATTGTAGTTTATTGTACAATCTATTTTTAAAAATAGCTTAAAGGTTTGCTCTAGCAAGAGGTTTGATTATTGATGCTTGATCATTATCATCAAGTTTATTTAAAGTTTCAAATCATTGCAATGGTAATTTGCATAAATCAACTTATCATGAAGATGAAGCTTTTAAACTAGTGGAGGCAACATGGTTGCTTGAACTTTTGGAATTAATATAAGCTTTTGAACTAGTGGAGTTTAGGAAATTGGAGAATAATATGGTCTACTATCACAATGATAAGATGCTTTGGATTGTAATGGATGAAATGATTATATACATAAACATCATAAGAATTATACTGATGATATCCATATTCTTCATCAGATCTATTGTAACTTGAATTTTTATTATTATCATACTTATAAGAATAAAAATTATGATTATATGCATAGTTATGAGTCAAATATGAGATGAGTGAATAATGTATTGATTGTTTCTTCTAGAACTTTCAATAAATAATTTGAACAATTATTATCCATATTTATAATAAGTTTAGATATTTTGATGCTTATGAGCTTGATGAATATTATTAATAAATTTAGAATATTGATTTCAAAGAGATTAAAGACTTTTTTTTAACTAACAAAGTAAGCTTTTGTGTTAGGAGGGATCTCCCAAGCTTAAGTTATGCAACTTAGGCTTTGTTTGGGATTTTTTTTTTTTTTTTTTTGCTTTCAAAAGCAATTTTATAGTGCAAAACTTGATTAATCTTATCAAGTTTGTCAGCCTTACTCCCTTTTAGTTCATTAGTTCAATCCCAATTTTTGGGAAATTGAGTCAGGGTCTCAATTAAAGCCATTGATTAGATTTTTTAAAATAGAAATCACTGAGATATTTAGAAATTTGTTATGTTTCTTCTTTTTCTTGCAATTTTGTTTGTTGTCTGAACTTCATACAATTGAGTTTTCCTTTAAATTTAGAAATGAATTTTTTAATTTATTTAACACAATCATTCTATTTCTTCTTTCATTCTTTGTGATGGATTTTATAAATTAAAGCTTAATAATCTTTTGGTGAGACTCCTTTGACCTTGCATCAAAATATGGACACTACATGTGGTTCCTTAAATTAATATTTAGCATATTTATCACATCAATGTTTGGGCTATATATCCCAAGGAAGAATTGGAGATTAGTGAAGAATAAAATCTTTCAATTTTTATTTTAGTGATCTTGACAATTGTTTAAGTGGAGGAATGCTTCGGTTTTAAGGTTTAGGATAGCAAAAGTACCACTCAAACATAAGGGGAAATTTTATAAGATGGTGGTGAGCCTTGCAATGCTTTATGATGCAGAATGTTGGCCATTAGTTATATGGCGTAGAATGTTGGCCATTAGAATTCAATTTGGAAAATAGTTTGGATGGTTTGATGTTTTTTTTTTTTTGGTTTTACATCTAAAATCAATTAGTTTAACTAATTTGTACAGCATATAAGACAAATTGATTAGATGCACACCTCTAATTGCATGAGATTATGCACACCAATAAAGAGGGGCCATTTAATATTCAATCTTTTGGCTGATAAATATATTTTATCACCTTTGTTGATGATTTTGCATATTACCAACATATTTCTATATATAATCATTATTAGTAAATGCCTTAGTGTTTATCAATGAGGTTAAAAGGCAATTAGATAGAATGATAAAAATTATCAAGTCTAATAAAGCAGGTGAATATTATGACTGGCATGATGAAAGTAGACAATGCTTTGATCTATTTCTTAATTTCCTTAAAATCTTGACTATGTTCTCAATACATAATGCCAATAAGTGGAAAAAATTTGTGTTCTAGAAAGGCATAATCATAAATTAATGGATATCGTTAGAAGTATGCTACCAATTTACCATTACCATTAGCATTGTAGATGCATGCTTTAAAGACGGTTATGTATTGATTGAATAAGGTTGGTAGTGTAATTCTCTTAAGGGTTTCTTTTAATTGTGGACTGAAAGGAAAGCTAATTTAAGGCATTTTTATGTTCGGGGTTGCCTAACGGAAATCATTTATAAATAAAATAAAATTGGATTCAAGAACAATCAACGGGCTTTTGTTGGTTATAAGAAAAAAATTAAAGAGCGTAAATTTTATTACTTCTGCTACAATTGATTGGGTAGGAATTTTTGAAGCGTGAGAGCTTTTGATTCAGTATTTTTAATTGAGAATGCAAGGATTTGTCATAATGAGTATATACGTGAAAGTGATGGAGTAAGTCCAGAGGAAGATAAGATTGGATATTATCGTCTTAGATGATTTGGACACAAAACATTAGCCTTGCGATGACTCGGTTAAGATAATAGATGTTAAGAATAGTCAAGGTAGGCTTAAAAAGATATAATTAGAAAATATTATAAATGATTTTTATTTATTAAATTTAAATGAGAATGAGAATTTGATTCTTAATAAAACACAATGAAAAAAAAATAAAAAAATAGCCAACCCCACATAGTGGATAAAGGCTTGATGTTGGTGTAGGAATTTGTCTTCACTCTCCCAAGCCATAGTATGCCTAGGTGGAATAATTATTAGGTCCGGACACCGGATGTAGCTCTACATCCGGAGGTCAATAATATGTCGCCACGTGCTCTTACTCTTTACAGCGCAGCCCGACGACCCAACCCGGACCGGAACCCGGTATTGCTATGTTCGCGTATTGCTAGGTATATCGTATTGCTAGGTATTGCTCGGTATTGCTAGGTATTGCTTGACAATAATGAGAAATACTGTTATGTCAGGATTAATATCAAGCAATACCTAGCAAAATCAGGGTATTGCTCGGTATTGGTCTTGACAGAATGATATTTCTTGTTATTGCCGAGCAATACCTAGCAATACCCTGGTCTGCACAAATTAGCCAATACATAACAATCCCAGGTCCGGTCTAGTCCGGGTTGTCGGGCCACGCGGTAAGAGTAAGAGCACGTGGCATCATTTTACTTACGTCCGAACGTAGAGCTACGTCAGGACACCGGACCAAATAAAAATTCGCCTAGGTGATCATATTTGTCTAAACGCCTTTACACTATCTTTCCTCATCAAACTGTGCAATTGCTATCCTCTTAGGAACAATATCATTCTTGATTCTCCAATAACAATGTACTTCATCTCCAGTCTTCTTCTAAGCGATAAGGCTCCACTGTAAGCTCAATCTGTCACTCCATAGGGCCTTATTTTCCAAAATCTGTAGGGAGACCATAGAAAAGCAAAAAAACCATTACAGGTGATATGGTAAATCATACAGTTTAAGATAAAAGGGATTGGTTGAGATGTCTTATCTTGTAGATACATAGTAAAGCAGATAAACAAATGTGTTCATATAAAAAGGTTAGAGTGTCATCCCTGGCGAAATCCAGAATAAAGACAAAACACACCAGAGACTTACAATTAGTGCCAACCACTATCTTCAGATGATAAATCTCACAGTAAAAGCTCGAGTTATGGCTCAGGCTTAAACTTATGTTTCGTTTGAGACAATTTTTTTACTGTTTTCTAAAATAATTTTTTAGTACTAAAATTTTAATTCAAAAAAAAATTGTATTAGAAAGCCGCTTTAGAAAACAATAAGAAAGTTGTCTCAAACGAAGTCTTAGATAAAAATCATTTGATTCATTTCACAGAAATCTATTAAGCAGTTTTACCCATAAAAAGATATCCTCTAATGTGATGTTTCTTAAACTTTTCGTTTGGGACAACGTTCTTATTATTTTGTGAAATTGTTTTAGAAAGTAGCTTCTTAGTTCAAAAAAAAAAATTTAAACAATAAAAAAATAGTATTCAAATATAAATTATGGTTATGATCTGAAAAATAAAATAGTAACAAAGTTGTCCCAAATGAGAAAAATTATTTTGTCTGGACAGCGTACCGAGTGGTACTACGGCTTGTACCGAGCATGATACCAAGCACGATATTGAGTGTAAAGTGATTTGGTTTTTTTTTTTATTGGTCTTTGGACATGTTCGGTGTCTGGACACAATAATCGCTCCCTAAATGGAAAAATTATTAGGTTTGGAGTGCGCACCGTCCGCACAAGCACTGGGTACCTAGCGATACCCAACAATACTCAGCGGTACCGAGTGCTGGTACTGCTAGATACACAATACTTGTGCGGACCGTTCTCTCCATCCACACTCCACACTTCATAATCTCTCCCCCAAATGAAGCCTAAGAATTGCTCTGACAGTTATAGCATAGGTCAATTAATGAAAAACCATCTCTGAACAAGGTGCCCATTAATGAACCTAAGCTGGACCATTAAATCCAGAGAATTTTCATTACAGTAGGATTATTAGTAGTAGATCCCCATTGATAGTCAAATCAATGTAAATAAGTTTTGTAGTAATCCTCCAGCAAACCGAATTGGTGACCAAGAAGTCCGAACCATTTAAAACTAGAGTTAACATTTTCAGAAGAATGAATTCTTTCAGAAAGAGAAAGTTGAATCATCCTACGTGATGAATACAGACAGCATCACGGCTGTTTGCTCCATATAATAAATTGCAGGTCACCTGGTTAACATCACGACCAGCCTAAGAAAAATTATTACGTGTAAAGTTTGGACGAGAATGGACTCTAATTAAATAAAGACACGTGGCTTATTTACAGTGTATATTACACACATCTTGTATAAACTATACATACCGTATAAACATGCCACCTGTTTTCATTTAATTGGAATCCGAATGTGAGTTATGTCCGGACTCTGTATGTAATAATTTTTCCTATCCAGAATAACAAATGGCGATCAAGCACCTTCAAAGATGCATAAACCCTTTGAGTAAAGGCTCGGGATTCCACCACAATGGCTAATAAGGCTACAATAGATGAACCACATTGAGTAGTATTAGGGTCTCAAAAGGTAAAGAAAGTATATCGCTTTTTGATGATTATATGATTTATCTATAGAGTAACAAATTTTAAGGGGAAAAAATTAAGAATCAATGAATGTTTTCTTGATTTTGTTGTTGAATTATGAAAAACTGTTCTTAGATCTTAGAAAATTTTTAATGCAAAATTAAGATTTGTTTACCTTAAAAAATTAAAAAAAAAAGTGAACGACAACGGCTCACTAAGTTCTCAATTGAAAGTCAAAACATGTGATATAGTAGCATGGGTTTTTGGGTTAAAAAATAACATATTGATCATCATTCATCAATAATTTGATTTCATTTGAAAATAAATAATTAATGAAATTTCAAAATTTGTATTATCCCATTATAAAAACAAAAAACTTAAAGCAATATTAAGGGCTGTTTGGCCACTGGATTTATGCAGGATTTAGCATACTCATGGTGAGATAAATTCATCATTGCCAGATGTTTCGCATAAATCTCGGATTTACTAAAATACTATTTGGTTTGAAGTAGCAGGGGCGTAAAGTATTTAAAATGTATGATTTTCAGAGAATATTGGTGTTTGGTTTGAAATAAATAAAATGTAGAGTAAAGTTTTGGTGTATTTGGAATCCATTGTCTATATCACTTTTGGTGTATTTGTAATTTCTTCGATTTGGGTGAATTTCAAATACATTAGAATTTCATTGTCTGTCGTCCCCTCCAATCGCCATCACCTTAGCCGCCTGCTGCCAACACCACCATTACCCTCCATCATCGTCGACCACCACCATTGTCAACCTCCAACATTGCCCTAGCCAAACACTGCCGCCTACCCAAATTGTCGATCACCACTACCACCATCTTTCATCGCTGACACCAGCCACCACCATAGTCGTCAGTTACCGCTGACCACCGCCACTGATTATGTAATGCGCTGAAATCAAATTAGGAAGAATTACCAATTTTATCTTCTTAATTATTCAATTATAGGTTTTATAAATTATTAATATATATATATATATATATATATATATATATATATATATATATATATATATATATATATATATATATATATAACTAACAATTGCATACATCAATATATTACACTGTATTCTTTCTCATAAAATAATAATATATAATAGTCAGGAGATCAGTACCATCACTAATTTATCACAAGATCCTAACTATAAAAGAATAAAAAGGATTACATAATAAAATCTAAAGAAAATCTGATGATCTTTATCAACCTCACTCAAAATTGTCATGACCCATTCAATGACTTGAAATCATAAAAATCTTATAATAAGCAAACAATCCTAGCATAAAATAAAAATTCTATCACTATTTTCAATAAAAGGCAAAATAATTAATATGTATGTTTCAGTTTTAGTCAATATTAATCATCACTTTATATAAACAATAAAAATCTTAAAAAATTAATAATAAAATCAAAATGTGCAATGAAGTCAAAAGGCATACAATAAAAATGTCCCCCTCTACATTTCATGGACAAAATATATTAATAATGATAATTTAATTCGTAAATCTATCAAAATAAATCAATACGATTCAAAACTAATATCAAAACTAACAAATCAATTGAAATCCATTCAAAATCTTTAAAATAATGCATGAAATCACCATCAAAATAAACCAACACGATTCAAAACCAATATTAAAACCAATAAATCAATTGAAATTCCTTCAAAATCTCCAAAACAATGCATGTAATCAATCATGAGTTCATTCAAAATAATTATACTCCCACATATCATTCAAGCATAATATACTATGCAAATTATTAATCAATCAATTCAAAGATTGAAAATTTTATCAGTAAATACTTCAGGTGCATTCTTGTCCTCTTGTTGGATAAATTTATAAACTATGGGTTGTACATGTGACAGTATTGATGTAGTAGGCTGTGTTGGTTCTCTTTGACTTTTAACTACGCTTCTTTCATCTATCTTGCTCATAGATCCTTCACTGTATTATGTAGATCACATAGTCCTCTATCTATAGTCTTGTTTGGCTTGCTCCCCTCAGAATCCAGATCATGTCCCCTATCATTGTAGTGGATAATTAGTCATCTGGTGTCCTCGCTGCCCACATATAAAACATTATCTAGTCATAGAAAATATGGTCAAATATGTATCTTACCATACCTGGCACACTCTAGTACACCTACACTAGATTCAAATGCAAATTCTTTCATGTTGACTAAAAATCTACCTCTCTTTTTATTGCTCATCCTCCTAGTTATATCATCTCTCGATCTCTTCTTGCTCATATTCTGTCTGAATAGTGGAATGGCCAAGTTATTCTCCACCAGTCTTACTCTCTTAACCATCTCCGAAAACTCTTGAATCCTCAACGGTACAAGTGAATGCCTTAATTCATTCTTTAATTATCTTAAAAATCTATAGCATTTTTTTGTTAATAGTACTAATCAATTGAGGTGCATATCTGGCTAGTGCAGTAAACTCTTCCTCATACTACACCATTGTCATGTTCCCTTACTCCAATCTCATGAAAGCTTTCTACATCTGTTGTCGGGGCTAATGGAGGTACAAATCAGTCTCTAAAGACAATAACAACCCTATCCAAGTGATCTATCCATTCATCTTTCATTATAATTTCTCTCTTTGCTATGTAATCCAGCATCTCTCAGCGTCTTCTTCAAATACAAACATTATAAGTTATACTTTTTGATTTTTTGGCCACTACATCTTATCAAATATTTTATATATCCTTAATAACCAATCCTCTGCTATTTGTGGCTATATAGCTCCCTTGAATAAGGGATGTTTCATTTTATGGAACATTTATAGATGCATACCCCCTTTTGACTCCTTGCATCCCACTTGTCTACTCTAAGCATCACTCATTACTTGTGCAAGCATGTTGACTAACTGCATCAAACTGTCAGAACTCACTAGAGTTACTGCTGCACTTTATCCATTCAGTGTATCCTAATTAGTCAGGTTAATCAACTCACAAATAAAATTATCTTTCCTAATTAATAACACATAAAACCAGCATGCAATTCAATTAATTAAATATAAAATTGATAAATATATAATACCTAACTTCTATCCCACTCATAATCACTTCATATAGCTTTGGTTTCAATATATATATATATATATATATATATATATATATATATATATATATATATATATATATATATATATATATATATATATATATATATTAGCTTTGGTTTCAATATAATTCTTCAAACAACCACTCTGATACTAATTTGTAATGCCCTATAATCAAATTTGGAAGAATTATCTATTTTATCTTCTTAATTTATCAACCAGAGCTTCTATAAATCATCAAAATAATAATTCTATATCTAGTGAAAGCAACTAACAATCACATACCTCAAAATATTACACAATATTTATTCTCCCAAAATTAATATATAATAGTCAAGAGATCAATACAATCACTAATCTATCACAAGCTCATAACTATAAAAGAATTAAAAAAATATAAAATAAAATCTAAAAAAATATGAGAATCTATGTTAACCTCACTCCAAGTGGCCCTGATCCCTTCCCTAATTTAAAATCATAATAATCTATATAATGAGCTAAATAACCAAGTAGGAAATCAAAATTCTATCATTGCTTTCAATATACAAGGCAAAAGAATCAATATGCATATTTCGATTCTAGCCATTCGTCACTTTCTAAATCTTTGAAAATTAATAATAAAATTAATATTTGCAATGACGTTAAATGACATATGATAAAGAGTATTATCACCTAATGAATCATGTTGGTATGATAAGCTATATTATATCAATATTAATGCTAGTATGAGCTATCAATCAGTTTAATGTATTATAAATCAGCCTAATTTACTATCAGGTAAATATTATCATGAGTATAATTATGAAAAGTAAGGAATGATTAAGCTTTAATGTGATATTTTCTTTCGTACATATATTTTTTGTCATAGCTCTCAATCTATCAATTTTCATAGGTGACTTTAAATAATCATTTAAGAGTTGTCATATTCTACTTGTTGGCATAATTCAATCAATCAATTACTTGCTACAATTAGGATTACACCAACAACTTTTTATTTCAAAAAAAGTCCGTTGATCCACCCTCATACATAGGGTATTATATTCTTAGAGCTAATCCATATTCATTATAGTGTTAACATCAAGCCTTAATTGATTACCTATAAATGCCATATTTTTTTACGCAATATAAGTAAATGTAATTTACAAAATATAGAAATATATATATATATATATATTATACAAATAAATCTATCAAATTTGTATACTATATATTTACTTCAAAAAATCATATCTTTCAATTTAACATGTGAAAATTCTATATGTTACAATCAAAATATTATATTGACTAGACCTACAACATACAAAAAATTATACAGTTAAAGTATTTTCATTACGAACTTCTCCTCATTTTTCAATAAGAAAATATGAATCTAATAAAAAAATATATAAAAATATAAAATTATTAAAAATTGAAATAGGATAACAATTCGTTATAGCAAGACAAGTAAATTTTTTAACTGGGCTGATTGTCAAAAATTTCTATGCGACCTCCAAATCCTTATTTTCATTTTGTCTCTCCTAACTTCTCTCAAACTTCTCTAATCCCCCTCTATTAGCCGAAATGCATAGGAGAAAAGGGTTTTTAAATAACATGATATAATGCTTTGAATAAAATAATATTATAATATAAATATAATTATATAATTTAATCATTTTTCAGTATAAAATTTTTAAACTATTTTGGGGCTTTAAAAATTATAGAAAAATATCTATAAAATAGCTTATTTTATTTAGAAAATACTGATGAAATCGGTTTACAAAAGGACACATAACAGTCCCAAAATCCTCAATTATATCATATGTGTCAATTTTTTAAGAATTTGCACCGGTGTTTAAAAATAACGAAAAAATTAATCTAATTAAAACATAATATCATCAATATTATAATGAAGACAATTTTCAAATTTGTCTTAAAGTGATTTCTAAAAAACATTTACTGCTATGAGACAAAATACAGGCTATTACAGCTCACCACTGCCATTGGCTGCCACCATTGCTTGCCAACAACATTGACCGCCCAATCTTTGGACTTTACATTGCATTTATTTTACTTCAAGCAAAACATAAATGGTTATTCCTTAGAATTATTTGACTCAGTAAAAAAATTTTAAAAATACTACATTTATTTTTTTGCCAACCAAAAAGTCTGTAAATCTAGGATTTTGGCGGATTTTATGGGACGTGGATGAACAAGCACACAAAATGGGAAATTTTTATTGCCTTCTCCCACCTGACGCATCTCTACGTTCGGTATGCCTTGATAACGCGACATCTGGCAGCAACTTTACCCGAAACCCGACCCGGCGATGATTGGGTATATGGCACGTGCGAAATTTAAAACTAATGGCCCGACCAACGGACCCGAATATTATCGCGCGGACCCGAAAAAAACGGCTTTGTTTTCAAACAAACCTTACCGTCTTTCGCTTCAGTCATCATTCGCTTGGATATACATCATCTTCTCCAACCGGCGCTTCTTCTTCTTCCATTTATGTGAAGTTTCAAGCTCTGCATATTTGCTTTTACAATGCCTCAGGTTAGTTTCTTCTTCAATATATATATGGTAGGGTTTACGAAGCGGTTCCGAGTAGTATACCGAGCGGTACTGCTCGGTATTGGCCTATAATGGTAGTAATAAAGTAATAAGGCATTAATGGTACGTATACAGCTCGGTAGTGCTCGGTACCGAGCTGTATAACACTCGGTATTGCTCGATACAGCTCGATATGGATCTGTTCCGAGCATAACTACTATGCTCGGTACTGCTCGGTACCGATCTGTAGCGAGCATAACTATTTGTTATTTGATGAGTCATTAATCGTAGCACTATTCTTCTATTGTAATACTATGCTCGGTACTGCTCGATACTGCTCGGTATTTATCTGTACCGAGCAGAATTACTAATAGTTAGGCTCGGTAATTCTCGGTGCTGCTCGGTACTGCTCGGTATTGATCTGTACCGAGCAGAATTACTAAAAGGTATGCTCGGTACTGCTCGGTACAACTCGGTATTGATCTGTACCGAGCAGAATTACTAATAATTATGCTCGGTACTGCTCGGTATTAATCTATACCAAGCAGAATTACTAATAGTTATGCTTGGTACTGCTTGATACTGCTCGGTATTGATCTGTACCGAGCAGAATTACTAATAGTTATGCTCGGTACTACTCGGTGCTGCTCGGTACTGCTCGGTACTGCTTGGTATTGATCTGTACTGAGCAGAATTACTAATAGTTATCCTCGGTACTGCTCGGTACTGCTCTGTACCGAGCATAACTATTAGTCGGTATAAGTCATTAATCTTTATTAGTTATTAGCATTATTAACGATTGATTTTACACAGGGGTATACTCCAAAGATTCATTTCCGATGCAGGTTTTCGACTTTCAGAGAAGTTTGTAATGTACTTGTTAAGAGGTTTGGAGATCCTTTGGTTGATAGATTGCGTCAGTTGCATATCAGCCAGTTCCTTAGGCTTCCTCTTATGCCTCAAAATGTTCCACTTATACATATGCTATTATCGAAGTGGGATATGAAAACCGAAAGTTTAATTATTAAAGGACAAAGTCTAAAATTTTTAACTGATGAAGTTGCATTACTGATAGGCATGCCAAATAGGGGTATTATTTTTGACGTTGGCAGTCCGAGATCCACTGACAAAACATCAAATGACATTCACCACGACATTGAGATGATGAATAATAGCACTATATTGGATGATCTTGTGAAATGCTTCCTCCTTTACCTGTTATCGAACATATTTTATCTGATGGCTAACTTTATCATACCAGTAGCCATCTTTGAACTTCTCAACACTCCAGATATATTTAATCAGTACAATTGACCTGAATCAATTAGAGGTTTCCTAGTTGAAGAATTCAATGTTGTTGCTACCAAACAAGCTAAGGGATTTGGTTTGGGTTATGTAAATGATTTTGTAATGATTTTAATTGTGAGTATTGTTTGATTGTTCAATAAATGTTTGATTAGTGTACAAAATCTAAAGCAAAAATAAATTACATTCATTTCTACAGATTTGGTTCCTTGAACATACAACAATTCATGCTGTATAGGATGATCTATCCCGGCCTCGTTTTACTCGCTGGGATGGTAACTTTATTTACACTGAGAAAAAAGTAATTAATATATTTGCTGACCTTCAAGAAGATGAGGTATGTTCACTACATATTTTAATTCAATTGTCTCCTAAAATTATATGTTTTTATGGTTAAATTGGATGTAATGTTATATTTTTTGCAGATACTTAAAGAATTGCAAGAAATAACTGATGATGAGAAAGATTTATTGCTTCGTCTTTCTCCACCAGCCAGTCCAATACGGGAGGCAAGCCCTAGTAGGGTACCTTTCACCACAACAGCCGAGTCAATTCAAACCACTCCTGCTTCTCTAGTGCGGTTGTCGAGCCCACCCAAACATGACTCAGCTACACCAACTCCAGTCAGTCCAGTACGGTTTTCAAGTCAAAGTCATCCTGATTCATCTACACATCCTGAATCTAGACATGTTGATGATCAAACTAACTTGAGAATATTAAATAAATCAATATTCGAGCTATTCAACAAGCACAACTTTATGAAGAAGAAGGTAGCGAAGAATAAGGTAGCAGAGGTGGAAGCAACCAATCAGATACTTGAACATCGCATACATTTTTTGGAGGATTCCGTGTTTGATTTGGAGAAGGAAAATTCTAATTTGAAAGAACAAATTAAAAAGAAAGACCGGTTCTTGATGCAGTTCTTTGAAGAACAATTTCCTTCTTATTTTAAAAATTACAAGAAAGAAATGTGTGCTCCATCTTCTTTATCTCCAACTATATCTGAAGACACGACCTTAAGTGAGTATGAGGTTAATCATTCATTACTGACAGGGATTGCACAAAGAGTTCAGAGGAGAAATGACCGAAAAAGAAAACTTGTATCCACACCCTTCACTACTGGTGTTAGGAAGAAGAAAATAAAAAAAAGTGCCATCCGAAGAAGATTTAGGTAATGCAAGTGCTAGTGATCGTCCAGATAAAGCACCTAAAAATGCTCCAGTTCATACACCAACTCCTGCATCACAACCTCCAACGGAACCTACACCAACAAGTCCAACTGTAATTCCAGCAGCACTTGAACAAGAGAATGTTCCTGATGTTGATCAACCTGTTGTTAAAGCTACGGTTGTGTATGAAGTTGATGAAAATAAAGAAATTCCAATGGCTCTTGCAGCTGAAATGTTAGATTACCCAGACAGAGCTTTAATTAGCGAAGATAAACGCCTCATAATTGATAATGGCCTTAAACAATTCAAGTTTAAGTGAGTACTCGATTTTATATCAATTTGAGAACTTGATTTTATACCAAATTGAGTACTCGATTTTATACGAAATTGATTTTTTTATTTTTATACATGAGCGATTCTATCTTCAAGCTTGGAAATATATCAATATATAGAAGCCAATTGGATGAATTATTAATGTCAGAAGAGCTTAATAATAACCACATAGACGCGTTTGCTCATTTATTAACGCAAAAGGAAGCAGCATTTCCTGGTCGTAATCAACCTTTTCTATTTGTTTCAAGCTTCCATTGGGTTAGTAGTTAACATTCTTGTATTTATTCGGTTTAATCATGTTCGAACTAATCACACTACTTCTTCCATCTTCTTAACCAGCTATACTACAAACAATACAATGATTCGAACACAAGAACGTTCGTATCTAATATAGACAAAACCCTTATCAGGAATATAAATTTGATCTTTGTTCCAATAATATACGAAAAACATTGGACCCTACTACTTTGCAACTTGTTAAAAAACCGTGGGAGTTTTATGATTCGTTACCGAAGAAGACACACAAAGCGATACTCCCAGAAGTTGTAAGTAACAACCAATTTTTTTGTTATCATTTCAACTCTTATCAATATTCTATGTTAATTTGATTTTGGTTATCCATATTTCTCATTTCTACAAAGACACGGAGGACGCCTTCGACATTGATATAACGACATGGCCAATCAAAGGATTTCGAAACATGCCAACACAAAATAACAGCGTCGATTGCGGAATGTATCTTTGTAAATATATGGAAGTTCTAATACAACATGAACCAATTAAATGGTATCGATATTTGGACTTGCATTCTAGTATGCCATTGTATAGGGCTGAATTTGCTTATGAATTGCTATGTACTAAAATTCAGTAGATTATAAAAGAAATGTTTAACTTTGATTATGTTGTGAAATGTTTTCTTAAACAAAATAGTGCCCAGTACTTAAAAAGGGAGCAATACAGAGCAATAACCTTCTCGATATAGCTCAGTACAGCTCGGTATTGCTCGGTATGGCTCGGTATAGTTCGATATATATGGCTCAGTATATCTCGGTATGGCTCGATATACCTCGGTATAGCTCGGTATATCTCGGAATAGGTCGATATAGGTTGGTATGCATAGCTATAGCTCGGTATTGCTCGGTATTGCTCAGTATGGCTCGATATCGGTATCTCGGTACCAACCAAATAACGATTGGTATTGCTCGGTATACGTAGGTATCGCTCGGTATTGCTGGATATATATGGCTCGGTATAGCTCGGTATAGCTAGGTATAGCTAGATATTGATCGGTATTGCTCGGTATGGTCAAAGTTTTCCAGGTACAAAGACAATGCCGAACGATATTGCTCGGTATCAGGCGAAATAAGCTCGGTAGAAATTCAATAATGTTCGGTATTGCTCGGTATCAGACAAAATATCTCCAAAATCACTAATACATTCAGAAGATCATATTAATGTTATAAATTACATGCAAAATTTACTGATTACATGAAAGACGATTGACTACCTGAATCTGTATTTGTAAAGTGTAAGCTTGTTAGAGGTATCGTGGCGGTTTGTTTACATTTTTTCGGTTTCTTTTTCTCCCAGTGATCCTTCAATCTTGCATTTGAAATGCCCTTAGGCTGACATTTCTTTGGATCTTTAATAGTTTCATTACCAGCTCCAGAAATTGGTATGTTTTTACTACCAAGCTTGATGGAATGAACTTTTTCAGCCAAAGTACTCAAATCATCTATGACACACTTCTCAGCCTCTTTATTACCTTGTGCTTCTGTGCTAATTTTATATGCAAAACGGCATACATAATTTCTGAAAATCAAGTTGCTATCACCCGAAATAAGTTGGAAGGCATTACTACAAAGACTTGGGATCTTACCTCCAGAATATAAATCTTTTTGAGCATTGACTGACCATCTAGGGAGTAAATATTTAATGAAAATATTAATAATGGCTAACTGTCTCATTACTCTCATGCAATGTGCACATAATATTTCCATCATTTCAAACTTAGCATATGTGCATTCAATGGTACCTTCAATTGAACTAAATTTAACAATCCATCTGTGTGAATCAGTGGAGCTGTCAATGTTCCAAACAGAAAACATTGATAAATTTGATGAAGTATTATCCATGCATAATCCACCAAGTCCATGTAAGAACTCCTCTTCAAAAAATCCATACAACTTCTTTGAATAAAATTTTGCATCTTGCTTCAATACTGGGCTACTTTTCATATATGGAACTATGTCAGTTTGACTACATCTGAATTCTTCATCTTGTTCATTTCGACGCCAAATCCTCATAATCTTCTCTAAACCGAGGAAGCACTTCGTGATAGTACTTATTGGCTTGGAATAATCATGGCATACATGATTGGTTGACTCACTCCGTTGGGTTGATAAAATACCAAGATTAAAATAATCTTTGTTGAATGTAGTTGACCACTTCTCCTTGATTTTGTAGAGATCATTCAACCATTGATTGTTTTGGATTTTTTCTTCTGATATCATTTCCGTCCATTTGCTCTCAAATTCCTCCACTGAGTCACAATGTTTGAAACAGTAAAAAAATAAGCAATTAATTCTGTTGTTGCTGTTAAAGCACCATACCTTTGAAGGTGCTTTCTTGTACAGATGTCATTAGCACAATCGATGTCGTGTATTAGGCAATGCAATCTCTATTGCCCTAGCCATGGCTTAGTCCTGATCAGTAAAAATGGTAATGGGATGTTTGTTATCCATGATTCTTATAAATATTTGAAAAAGCCAGGTAAAAGAAGTTATAGTCTCATCAGATAAAAAAGCAACTCCTAAAAGAACATTTTGCTAGTGATTGTTCACTCCGACAATTGGGGCACAACATAAGTTATATTTATTTAAACGATAACTAGTATCGAATATAATCACATCCCCAAAACAGTCATAATCGATTCTACCCAGACCATCAACCTAAAAGAAATTCAACAAACATCCCTCTTTATCTGTTTCAACATCCCATGCAAATATGTTGTCATAAAACGCCCGTTCTTTAAACAACTTGATCAGTGAATTAGTGTCTCCACTCTCAAACTTCGCTCTTCTTTCTTTTTGGATATGGTTGTACGCATCCCGCTTCGTGAATCTAAGATTAGCCACACCCCCAACTTCATCAGATAGGTATGTAAATGCATCAACAGTTCTTATACCTTCTTCTGTCATAGATTTCAAAACAGCTGCATTATCATCACTAATTGACCTTGCCGATCGGAGCAAATGTTGATCATCCGGCCTAGCCAGTTCGTGATTGTGACTCTCTATAGATTTATACACTGACCAAAGCCCATCTTTATTCACCGAAAATCTAACCATGGCTGGACATCCTGTTCTTGTAGATGATCTTTGATATTTTAACTTAGTACCACTTTCATTCTCCTTCTTGAAACCTGCTTTAGAACACACAAAATCCTTTGATTTGATTAATCTTGTATTTGGCCAGAAATGGTGATGTTGTTTCTGAACACTAAATCCAGTTGAATGCGCATACTGGCAATATTTTTCATATGCTTCTTTCTCGCAATTGTAAACACCCTAATAAATATTCAAACATCCATATTAGCTTATCTTTATATCAAAATATCAATCCAGACATTAAAAACAATTTGATTACGAGGTTTTTGTAGTACAACTCGGTATATATCGATCGGGACTGACTACTATATGAATGATCGCCACTACCACGTATTAATATTAATTAGATCTGTATTAGTGCTAACCAGAAGTAAACCGACCTATTGTAATTTGTACCGACCGTACACCGATATATACTACTTAATACCGACCTTATACTGAGGTAAGGCGTTCTTGCTCGGTATTGCTTGGTATTGCTCGGTATTGCTCGATATTGAGCGGTATTGCTCGGTACAACTGTGTACTGATATTTTACCTATCCATTAGAATCAGTACCAAACGTATACCGATCTATAATATAGAATACCGAGTTAATTAAAATAATCTTTATACTAAAAATTATGTAACACAACCATATTTGAAAGTCTCCTGGTTAATCTTCATACTACTACAACCAACGTTCGAAACAATAAAATGTAGATAAAAACATACAGTATACTTAAAATACTTACTAATATTAAATCAGAATAAGCTTCATCATAGCTTAAAGTTTGAGTTTTCTCGCAGAAAAAGAAGTCTTCGAAACCGGAACCTTCAGTCGATCCTTCCATCTCCTAAAATACTGAACGATTTCTTTACGTCAGGTATATAAAAATTATGGGAACCGTAGAGACTGTAGAACATCTTAGGTTTAATACAGAGAAGGTTTTAATACCAGAGGTAAAAGCCGCGTACTTTTTAATTTTTTCGCCCTTCTCATATACATTACGACTGCCCAACCCGAATAATTTTAAAAATGTCGTAAAGCATATGGGCTAGCGTCGGGTCAAAATGGGTAAAGTTGCTGTCAGATGTCGCGTTATCAAGGCATACCGAACGTAGAGATGCGTCAGGTGGGAGGAGGCAATAAAAATTCCAAAATGGGAGGGGGGTTCTCATTTTCTATGTAAGTAGCTCCTGTACTCATTGTTGAGTCTAGTAATTAGGTTGTTAAGCCTAAGTAAATGTCCCACGGCTACCAAGAGGGGGGTGAATTGGTAGTTTTAAAATTTTAAACCCTCTTAATGATAAAGTTGAACCGAAATAAAATTTTCTTTTAAAGTTAGTAGAAAAGTGTTTTCAACCACAGAGTTGTTAAAACTGAAATTCAAAGTGCGGAAACGTAAAAGCAATAAAGTAAAAGACACCAAATTTATAGTGGTTCGGTCTATAACCAGACCTACATCCACTCCTCAGAGGCACCCTCTGAGTATTGCACTATTACCACAAAGTGACTCTCCTTTAGCACCCACAGCAAGGCGGAGAAGCCTGTACAAAACCCTCTTTTCACCACTACCCGGTGCGGCAGAGAACCGTCGTCCTTTTACACAATCCACAGTGCTGGCAGAGAACCGTCGTCCTTTCACACTCTCCTAGTGTGGGCAGAGAACCCTACGGTTGTTCACACTCTCCAAGTGTAGGCAGAGAACCTGACCTTCTTGAATGATCTTCTCACAAGAATCTAGAAGGAAGAAAGAAAAGAGTGAAGAAATCCAATTTCACAAGTAGAGATTCTTACTTTAGCAATCCAAGTGAAGCATTCTTGCTCCAATGGTAGGAATCCTCCTTTGAATGCTCTCTTCCACTCTCCCCTTGGCTATTCTCTCAATAGGCACGAAGATCAAATGACAAAAAGATTGGGTGGCAGTCTAATTTGGAGTATTTATACAAAAGACATGAAAAACCGCCCAAAAACTGCAAATTTCCAATTCTGTACGCAGTGGATCGTCCCGTACGATCCTGGATCGTCCTGGACGATTTTACTTAAACGATCTGAAACGACCCAATTTGTATATGTGTACGAAATGACTTCGTACAGCTGATCGTCCTGTACGAACTAGGTTCGTCCAGTACGAACGGTTATTACAAGGTCGGTTCTAGAAACTGCTGAAAACTGTCCTAAGTCGGTTTATCGTTTGGACGAAAATATGTTCGTCTGGACGAAAATTTTCCAGAGAGCCGATCGTCCTGGACGATTATTTATTTCGTCTGGACGAAAATTTTCCAGAGGACCAATCGCCGAGGACGATAATTTAGTTTCGTCTGGACGAAAATTTTCCAGAGAGCTGTTCGTCCGGTACGATATTTATTTTCGTCTGGACGAAATTTTTCCAGAGGACTGGTCGCCCAGTACGATGGTAAAATTTGTCTGGACGAAATGTTTACAGAGAACCCATCGTCCGGGACGATATTAAAATTCGTCCTGGACGAATAGGACTTAGAAAAATTTTCCAAAGCAAGTTCCTATTCGTTCCAAATGCTCTATAGGAGATAACTGACAGATCGTCCAGTACGATAAATATCGTCCTGTACGATCAGTATAGAATTTCAAGATCTCCTTATTTGTGTGTGTAAGATTTTTTTCACTCAATTACAATCACTCCCTTTCAAAATTAATTCAGAGAAAAGACAAACTTCAAATAAACAAAATATCATATGTTGAATTTGATTTGAAGTTTTCGTAGTCTGGAGTCTGATTTTCCTGAAATGTTAGTACACACAAGAGCAAGTGCAAATCTTCTAAAATTGTTAGGAGATAACTATACATCTGAACAATAATGTTTGGAATCATCAAAACTACATAAGTTGCACAAATATAAATAATTCAAATAGCAACTATTCAAACAATCTCCTCCTTTTTGATGATGGCAAAACAATTATTATTAGTATGGTTTCCAGTTAAAACAAATCTCTTATCTCCTAAACTCCCCCTGAATTTATGAGTACATTAAAATAAGGAGGCATTAAAGAATAATTTTTTTTGTTTTTCAAAAAAAATTTTAACAGAAAACACAAATCACAAATCACAAAAAAAAAAACAAACACAAACATAATAATTTCTCCCCCTTTTTGACAGCAACAAAAAGTGAAGAAGAAAAAAACAAGAAATGTAAATAATAATATGAAATTCATTGTTAAAATTTAATCTAAATTGTGATTTGACATAGGGTATGCAATTTTAAACTAAAGATATTAGGTCAATCATAGAAATTCATAAAATTTATGAAATGATATAACATTGTAAGTAAGAAGAATTTATCAAAGACATGATTCAATTTAGACATTTTGATTATTGAAAATCATTACAAGTGAGATGTAAAAAAAATTCTATATTTCAAAGTTCAATAGAATATAAATGAACAGTAGATCAACTTGAATTAAGAGATTAAAAGAATTTGGAAAGAAGAGAATTACCTCATGTGGTGCTTTGCACATCTTTTCAAAGTTTTGGAGCACATTTTTGTGCATTTTTCTTTGGTTGGGCTTATTTTGTGCCTCTTTTTCACTTTGCAAATTTTTGCGAATCCCTTTTGATTTTTGTACATTTGTACAATATTCAAGAGTAATTTGACCAATTCTTTCCAAAATCTATAATCTAAGATTTCAAATATTTCTAGGTGCATAAATATCATTTGAGCATAGAAATACAAAATAAGAAAACATCAAAATTGCAATAACAATATTAACTTTTATGTAGTCTAAATGAATAGACATGAATTTAAAAATTCTAAATACAACAAGTTATAAACAAATTATAAATTTAGAAAGTCTAGATTTTCTAATATAGATAATCTCATATTACAATCGAATTTAAGCACAATGTAGATTAAAAACAATATTAATGAAATTCATAAAGATTAGCCACATTTCAAAACAAATCTAAAACAAACAAACTTTCATTGATTAAAAAAAAATTACATAAAAACATTGAACTTAAACAAAAACATAACAACACAAAAAAAAATACAACAGACACACATAAAAAAAAAACTTCTACTGTTCTGGAGGAGGAGGAGGAGGAATGCCGCCAAAGAGGTTGAAGTAGGAGGCCATCAACATTACATTGGTATTTATTTCATGAACTTCATCTCTAATATTACCAATGTCATGTTGCTGCTGCGTAAGATGAGCATCAAATTGATCAAACCTTTGATCAATGTGAGTCTCTAGTCTATCAAATCTCTCAATCAGATTCTGGTAATCTGATTGAGAAGCAGAAGCTTGCACTCCTTCTTCTTCTTCTTCTGAAGCACTGCCATGTGCTTTTTCTTTTTCTTTTTCCTCCTTGAAGAGCAGTCTGAATGATGCATCGTTGTAGTAAACTGGCTCTTCATATTCCTCATCAGGATGCACTATATTGTACTTTTTCTCCAAAATATAAGTAATCAAGTGCCCTAAAGAAATATTCTTCTTCCTCTTCTGATCAGGATGTCCTATTTCTGAAAGCCCATAGATATGATCTAGGATGAGTTGGGCTTCATCAATAGGTTGTCTTTTCATGATTAAAAAAGTTAGACAAGAAAGGAGAGGAGTAATGTTAATCCTATCACCAGCTTTAGGAATAATTGAGGATCTAAGGATATGCTGGATGATTCGGGCATCTTGGGTCATACCGGCCACTCTAGCAACATGATTGTCAATTGCATTTTCTCTAATTACCCTATTGATTTCATACCAATGGAAGATGTTTTCTGACATTAGGGTGTGGGCTCTATATCCTTCAGTCCTTAAGTTTAAAAATACACCAAGGTCGTGCTTGGTGATCTCAACTTTTTTCTTAAAAACAAAAGAACTAATGATAGAGTGGTCAGAATTGAAACTCATGTTGGCTAGGAAGTAATTGTAGGTTTGCTTATTGTAGAGGTGGACAAGAGAAAGAATGAAATGAAATTGGGTTGAGGCGAAGAGGTGTAATACCCAAAATTTCAACTCCGTTTGGATAAGAATGCGAGACGGAGTGATTTTTGCAGATGCAAAACGAGGAAAAGATTCCTCATTTGCTTTGGAAAGGAAGTTGTCTGGGGCATTCCTGTTAGGTTTCTTCACCAAAACTTTTTGTCTTTTGCTAGAGGAGGCCATAGTTGATTTGATGTAGAAAGGGATTGAAAAAGATGTTTGAAAGTGTGATTTTCAAGTTTGAAAGCCTTCATATTTAAAGAAAAAACGATACGTTCGTCCTGGACGAAAATATTCGTCCTGGACGAAAAATTATCGTTCGTCTGGACGAAGTAATTTCGTACAGACGATCCAATTCGTCCAAAATGTAACGGCTTTTCGTATTCAACACAACTTACGATGCGTCCCTTCGTACAGGCTTTTTGACTTGACCGATCGTACATACGAAACAAATTTCGTACAGACGATCAAAAAGCGTTTCGTTTTAATGACTCTTGAAAACCGTCCCCTACAATGAATCGACACATGTTCGTACAGACGAAAAAAAATTTCGTACAGACGAAGTTCGTATTAAAAACTGTCTTATCCACTCAACCGCTGCATTCAATCGTCCCGACGTTTGAGAAAAAGAAAAAATTCGTACTGGACGATCACAGATCGTACAGACGATCCAATAAAAAACTGCTCTCAAAACGGTTTAAATTCGCGCAAACTGTTTCTTAACACATCGTCCCGTACGAAAATATTTCGTCCTGGACGATTTCCTCCAAAAAAAAATTTTTGATTTTAAATTTTTTAATTTAACAAAATCAACAAAAACAATCAACAACACAGAAAACATAAGACAAAAATCATAAATCCAAAAACAATTCATACAAAAACACACAAAATTCACAAAATCACAAAAACAAAACACAACAAGTATCAATGTTGCAAAGACATTTTGGTTAAGCATTCAAATCAATAACACCAAGCCTTGTTCTTAAAGTACTGAAGGTATCAAAGGCTAAAGGTTTTGTAAAAATGTCTGCAAGTTGATTTTCAGTTGAAACATGTATGAGTTCAATTTCTCCTTTGGATACATGATCCCTTATGAAATGATGCCTTATATCAATGTGTTTGGTTCTAGAATGTTGAATAGGATTTTTGGAAATGCAAATAGCACTAGTATTGTCACAATAAATTGGAATAGTGCCTATAGTTAATCCTAAGTCAATCAACTGTTGTTTTAACCAAAGTACTTGTGCCACACAACTTCCTAATGCAATGTATTCTGCTTCTGCAGTAGATAGTGCCACTGAATTTTGTTTTCTACTAGACCATGAAACTAATGAATTTCCAATGAATTGACATGTTCCAGAAGTGCTTTTCCTATCCACTCTACAGCCTGCAAAGTCAGAATCTGAGTAACCAATAATTTCAAATGAAGAGCTAAACTTAGGATACCAAATTCCTAAGTTTTGAGTTCCTAGTAGATATCTTAAAATCCTTTTCACTGCTGTCAAATGTGATTCTTTTGGATCTGATTGAAATCTAGCACATAGGCAAACACTAAACATAATATCTGGTCGGCTAGCAGTCAAGTAAAGTAAAGATCCAATTATCCCTCTAAATTTCTTTTGATCAACAGATTTTCCCTTAAGGTCTTTATCCAACTGAACTGAAGAACTCATTGGTGTACTAACAGGTTTAGCATTGTCCATTTCATATTTTTTGAGGATGTCCTTAATATATTTGGTTTGACTAAGAAAAGTACCTTCCTCAAGTTGCTTAATGCTAAATCCTAGAAAGTAATTTAAATCTCCCATTAGACTCATTTCAAATTCACTACTCATTGTTTTAGAAAAATCATCACAAAGATGTTTATTTGAAGATCCAAAGATGATGTCATCCACATAAATTTGAACAATAAGTATATCCTTTCCAATTTTCCTTAAAAAGAGAGTTGTATCCACACTTCCTTTTTCAAAAGATCTTTCAAGTAGGAAGGTGCTTAACCTCTCATACCAAGCCCTAGGTGCCTGTTTCAATCCATATAATGCCTTTTTTAATTTGAAAACATGATTTGGAAATTTAGAATTTTCAAAACCTGGAGGTTGTTCTACAAAAACATCTTCTTCAATTACTCCATTTAAAAAGGCACTTTTGACATCCATTTGAAACAATTTAAAACCTTTAAAACAGGCAAAGGCTAGTAAAACCCTAATTGCTTCAAGTCTAGCTACAGGGGCAAAAGTTTCCTCAAAATCAATTCCTTCAATTTGATTATACCCCTTAGCTACTAATCTAGCCTTATTTCTAATGACTACTCCTGAGTCATTCATTTTATTTTTGAACACCCACTTGGTTCCAACAACACTTTGATCTTTTGGCCTTGTAGTTAGTTCCCAAACTTTATTTCTTACAAATTGATTCAACTCTTCTTGCATGGCCAATATCCAAAATTCATCTGAAAGTGCTTGATCAATGTTAGTGGGTTCAACAGTTGAAATAAAGGCTGAATGATTGACTTCCTTGTTTAATCCACGCCTAGTTCTAACACCCTCACTTGGTTCACCTATGATTAATTCCTTTGGGTGGTTTTTAGAAAATCTCAAATCTCTAGGCAAAGGGTCTTCTCTTTCTAAATTTTCTTCCACATTTTCTTCCAAATTTAATCTATCAATCTTTTGGGAGTTTTCTTCAATTTCTTCTTCAACAACTTTTGGCTCTTCCATGTTTCCATTTTCATCAAAAACAACATGTGTGGTTTCTTCAATGACTAAAGTTCTTTTGTTGAATACTCTATAAGATTTTCCAACACTTGAATATCCAACAAAAATTCCTTCATCTGATTTTGGATCAAATTTTCCTAAGGCAGATTTTCCATTATTATGTATGAACACCTTGCAACCAAATACATGCAAATGAGACAAATTTGGTGTTCTTCCTTTTAGCAACTCATAGGGTGTTTTATTCAAATTTGATCTCACATTCACCCTATTCAGAACATAGCATGCAGTGCTAACCGCCTCAGCCCAAAAATATCTAGGAAGTGAGTATTCTGCTAACATTGCTCGGGCGGCTTCTATTAATGTTCTGTTCTTTCTTTCAACTACTCCATTTTGTTGAGGAGTTCTAGGTGCAGAAAAATTGTGATCAATCCCCTTTTCTTTACAGAAATCTTCAAATCTTTCATTTTCAAATTCTCCTCCATGATCACTTTGTATAGAAATTATTTCACATCCTAGTTTTCTTTGTATCCAAGTTGAAAAATTTCTGAATTCCTCAAATGATTCACTCTTATGAAAAAGAAATTTAACCCAGGTGAATCTTGAAAAATCATCTACTATAACAAATCCATATACCTTTCCTCCTAGACTAACAGTGCTTACTGGTCCAAAAAGATCCATGTGTAGAATTTCTAAAGGTTTACTGGTCCTAAGATCTTTAATGGACTTAAAAGAGGACTTCACTTGTTTTCCTAATTGACATGCATCACACAGATGGTCCTTAGTAAAGTCTAGTTTAGGTATTCCTCTCACCAAATTCTTTTGGGTAATTTTTCTAAGATTTTTCATACTAGAATGACAAAGTCTCCTATGCCAAAGCCATGATTCATCAGAAACAGTTTTCAAACAAAAAGCAGTAGGAGATTGAATACAATTTAAATCTAGCATGTAGACATTATTCACCCTTTTTCCATTTAAAACAATTTTCTCATTTAGGCTAATTATGCAGCTAGTAGGTAAAAATTTTACATTATAGCCCTTATCACATAGCTGACTTATGCTAAGCAAATTATGTTTCAAGCCTTCAACTAATAAAACATTATCTATGAAAAAGTTTTTCAAATTTCCAATCATACCTGATCCAACCACTTTCTTTGTGGTATTATCTCCAAGTGTAACCTTGCCTCCACTCCTGGCTTCCAGCGTTATGAATTGAGCAGTATCTCCAGTCATGTGCTTAGAACATCCGCTGTCCAGGTACCATATACTCTCACGAGGTCTTGTGTGAGAGTATACCTGCAAAATTCTCAAATGTTAGACCTGGGAACCCAAACTAGTTTGGGTTCACCTTTATGAAATTTATAATCAGATGCATGTTTGATATGTCTAGGTTTATGCATCTTAGTTCTCCACACCAAATTAGGTTTCATCTTTAAAGTGCAGGTGTGAGATATATGTCCCAAAAATCCACAATTGTTACATTTAACATTAGGAAAAATATTCCTATGTTTTCTCTCATATGATTGTCTTCTAAGGGATTTCATGAATTTAGGATAATATTTAGGATTTGTAAAATCTTCAAGTTTAGGGGGGTTCCTATTATCCTCGAGAGCTCTTATAGTAAGTTTGTAAAATGAATTCATTTCCTCCAAGATTCGATTTGTATAATTGACTCTATATGTCTTGTGCTCAGATTCATCCTTAAATTTCTCAAATTCTTTTTCAAGTTCAGCATAGGATGATTTTAAATTCTCAAAATTTTTATTCAAGTCATCATATTCATCAAGTAGTTTCATGTGGTTGCTATCAATTAAAGCATGATCTTTCCTAAGGATTTCGTGTTCCTTATTAAGCTCTTCCAATTCTAAAACTAAACTAGCATGCATCTTTTTCGTTTTCCTATATGCATCATGCATGTGTTCAGAAACTTCAAACAATTCATTATAAGTTAAATCACATACCTCTTCTTGATCTGATTGTTCAGCTTTATCTGCCATCAAGCAAAGGTTGGTGACTTCTTCTTCTTTTTCAGTCTCAGATGAGTCTGAAGCTGAGTCCGCCCAAAAAGCCTTTTGAAACTTCTTCTTGCCCTTCTTTACCATTGGTTTCTCCTCTACCTTCTCCTTGCTAGGAGAGGCTTTGAGTTTTGGACAATCAGTCTTTATATGACCTGGTTTCCTGCATTCATAACAAATCACTTCATTAGAAACCTTGCCATTTCTGTTATACTTACCTCTATTCCATTGCTGGCGTCTCTTCTGCTTCCTCTTTAAAAAGCTTTTGAATTGTCTAGTCATCAGTGCTATATCATCTTCATCCTCAGGTTGTGAGTGTTCACTTTCTGACTCTTCCACATTTAGTGCAATATTCTTGTCCTTTCTTGGTTCACCTGCATCAATCTTTCTTTGACTTACTCCTTGCTCGTAAGCAATGAGTGAACCAAGAAGATTGTCAATAGAATAAATGTTCAGATCTTTTGACTCTGTAATTGCAGTAATTTTAGCATCGTATGCAGTAGGTAAACAACGAAGAATCTTATTAACCATTTCAGCATTAGTTAATTCCCTACCAAGTGCATGCAAAGAGGTGACAATTTGAGTGAATCTTGTGTACATGTCAGATATAGATTCATTAGGTTTCATGCGAAATAATTCGTAGTCATGTAACAAGATATTGAGTCTTGATTGCTTAACCTCATTTGTCCCTTCATAAGTAATACAAAGTCTATCCCATATGTCTTTTCCGCTTTTACAAGTAGAAACTCGCATGTAGTCTTCAGATTTTAAAGCACAAAAGAAACTATTTAAACATTTTGCATTTAATTGTGCTAAGTCACGTTCTTCTATAGTCCAATCTGCATAGGGTGTATCTACCCTAATTCCATCAACTAATCTAGTTGGTTTTGTGTAACCTTCCTGGACTAACATCCACATGCGATAATCAAGTGACTGTAAGAAAGTAGACATGCGTGTTTTCCAAAAATCAAAAGGAATATTGTCAAACAGTGGAGGTCTAGTGATAGAGTAACCCTCAGGTGTGTTTCGGTTTCCAAATGTAGCCATCTACGTTAATCAAAAAGTAGTTCAAACTTATGATTTTGAAACAATGCTCTGATACCACTTGTTGAGTCTAGTAATTAGGTTGTTAAGCCTAAGTAAATGTCCCACGGCTACCAAGAGGGGGGTGAATTGGTAGTTTTAAAATTTTAAACCCTCTTAATGATAAAGTTGAACCGAAATAAAATTTTCTTTTAAAGTTAGTAGAAAAGTGTTTTTCAACCACAGAGTTGTTAAAACTGAAATTCAAAGTGCGGAAACGTAAAAGCAATAAAGTAAAAGACACCAGATTTATAGTGGTTCGGTCTATAACCAGACCTACATCCACTCCTCAGAGGCACCCTCTGAGTATTGCACTATTACCACAAAGTGACTCTCCTTTAGCACCCACAGCAAGGCGGAGAAGCCTGTACAAAACCCTCTTTTCAGCACTACCCGGTGTGGCAGAGAACCGTCGTCCTTTTACACAATCCACAGTGCTGGCAGAGAACCGTCGTCCTTTCACACTCTCCTAGTGTGGGCAGAGAACCCTACGGCTGTTCACACTCTCCAAGTGTAGGCAGAGAACCTGACCTTCTTGAATGATCTTCTCACAAGAATCTAGAAGGAAGAAAGAAAAGAGTGAAGAAATCCAATTTCACAAGTAGAGATTCTTACCTTTGCAATCCAAGTGAAGCCTTCTCGCTCCAATGGTAGGAATCCTCCTTTGAATGCTCTCTTCCACTCTCCCCTTAGCTATTCTCTCAATAGGCACGAAGATCAAATGACAAAAAGATTGGGTGGCAGTCTAATTTGAAGTATTTATACAAAAGACATGAAAAACCGCCCAAAAACTGCAAGTTTTCAATTCTGTACGCAGTGGATCGTCCCGTACGATCATGGATCGTCCTGGACGATTTTACTTAAACGATCTGAAACGACCCAATTTGTATATGTGTACAAAATGACTTCGTACAGCTGATTGTCCTGTACGAACTAGGTTCGTCCAGTACGAACGGTTATTACAAGGTCGGTTCTAGAAACTGCTGAAAACTGTCCTAAGTCAGTTTATCGTTTGGACGAAAATATGTTCGTCTGGACGAAAATTTTCCAGAGAGCCGATCGTCCTGGACGATTATTTATTTCGTCTGGACGAAAATTTTCCAGAGGACCAATCGCCGGGGACGATAATTTGGTTTCGTCTGGACGAAAATTTTCCAGAGAGCTGTTCGTCCGGTACGATATTTATTTTCGTCTGGACGAAATTTTTCCAGAGGACTGGTCGCCCAGTACGATGGTAAAATTCATCTGGACGAAATGTTTACAGAGAACCCATCGTCCGGGACGATATTAAAATTCGTCCTGGACGAATATGACTTAGAAAAATTTTCCAAAGCAAGTTCCTATTCGTTCCAAATGCTCTATAGGAGATAACTGACAGATCGTCCAGTACGATAAATATCGTCCTGTACGATCAGTATAGAATTTCAAGATCTCCCTATTTGTGTGTGTAAGATTTTATTCACTCAATTACAATCACTCCCTTTCAAAATTAATTCAGAGAAAAGACAAACTTCAAATAAACAAAATATCATATGTTGAATTTGATTTGAAGTTTTCGTAGTCTGGAGTCTGATTTTCCTGAAATGTTAGTACACACAAGAGCAAGTGCAAATCTTCTAAAATTGTTAGGAGATAACTATACATCTGAACAATAATGTTTGGAATCATCAAAACTACATAAGTTGCACAAATATAAATCATTCAAATAGCAACTATTCAAACACTCATAACTTTTGAAATGAGCATTGTCGTAAAATGGTGCCAATAAGTTTCTTTAGTAACTATTTCAAAAAACATTACTCGCAATGCACATGAAGTTGAAACAATGATGAAGCATGTTAAGTCAAAGCAGCAATCACGACAAAGCAACAAATCACATGAAGTCGAAACAAACTTTAGGAATTAATCAAATTAGCTTAATTAATATACTTGAAATAAAAATTACTTAATTATATAATAAATAATGTAAATAATAATTATAAATTAATTAATTTTAAAGTACTTAAGTTATTAATTAGATAATTAATAATTTAAAATTAATTAAATAATATTTAAATAATCAGTAAATCATTAGTAGTGACCATTAGTTAAATATTATCTATTTTAAATAATAATTAATAATAAAATTATCAATATATTTAGTAATCAAATGCTTATTAACTTAACATCTAAATAAGTAATTAGATAATTAGCAATTAAATTATTTATTAATCTAGCTAACTTCTAAGCATATTATTTATCATTATAACTTATTGATGATTATTAAAATTAAAATTAAATATAATTACTAAATCATAATTAATACGTAAATTAAATTCAAAATATAAATTAAATTTAAATTTTTAATAAACTAATCATCTTAAATCCAAGATTATGTTGCCAAATAATTTCACAGAATTTACTAGGAGTTAATAGTTATATTGCCATGCAGTTTTAAAAGCATTTATCAAATCATACTTGTTATCAAACAGCCCATAAATTCTCTCACAATGGTGATAAATTTTCACAAAATAATAATAAGTCTTCTAACTTTCTAAGTGAAGTTACTGATGCATTTCTTGGAACCAATGAATTGTTAACATCTGTTATTATTAAACATGTACTCGTGTACTGTTTACTACCAGGTTGCAGTGTAGTAGTTCGCATATGTATCTATATATACTCATGTTATACCTACAGGAAAGGACATAATAGACTTACTCTAATTAGTTGGTTTATCTCAGCTTTTCCAGCTATCTCTCTGTTCTTGTTTTCCACCATGGTATCAGAGCAGGCTCTCTGAAGTTTTTTTTTCTTTTTCTTCTTTTCTCTCCTCTCGGTTTCTTGTTCTTTGCTCTCATCGCGCCTTCAACTTCGGCCACTTCCCAGACCGATGATCGCCGCGATGCACTTATGCCTGATGAACCAATCATTCCCTCAATGCTGAAGTTTGTCATCTCTAGCATCAAGACCATAGTTCCCACTCAGCTCGAACCGGGAATCTACTCTCTCTGGCGATCTCAGCTTCTAAAAATTTTCTCTGCTAACGGGTTTGTAAAATTTCTTGACCTAACTCTTCCTCCTCCCCTGCAATTTCTTTCTTTTTCGGACGGCATCTCCACGTCCAATCCGCTCTATACGCAATGGCTTCTTCAAGATCAAAATCTTGCTGCAACAGTTTGCTCAACAATATCTTCCTATGTCTTACCCTACATCATTCATCTTTGTTCCACGGCTGAAATCTGGATTGCCCTAGAAAAATGTTTTCAATCCTCTAACAGATCTAAAGTTATACAACTCAAAATTGTGTTGCATAACATTTCCATCAAAAATGGCTCTATGACCCAATATCTTACAGATATTAAATCCTTGGTAGACCAAATTGCTGCCATTGGATCTGTCATGGACACTGAGGATATTATACTGTATATCCTCAATGGGCTGCCAGCCTCCTACCAATCTTTCAAGACTGCAATACGCATGATGCTAACGCCCATTAGTCTTGATCAATTGTACCCTCTATTGCTGAGTGAGGAAATCAATTTGGCATCAGACGCGGCTCGCAACATTCCGACGAACGACTCCAGTATGGCACTCGTTTACTACTGCCGGCAAGGCCGTCGATCTAGAGGCCGTTAAGGTTCAAGTTCCTCCAACATCACCAGGCAGTCGACTACAACTCAACATATTTGCCAAATATGTTTCAAGAAAGGACATACCGCTGCTTCTTGCTGGCACATGCTCAATCTCCAGTACATTCCTGCTTCTCAGAACAATTCCAACAAAGCACTGATCGCTGGCTCCAACGACTCGTACACCAACTGGTATTTGGACTCGGGGGCATCCTCGCACATCACCAATTCCCTCGACAACCTGAATATATCGTCTCCCTATCAAGGCACATACGATATTACCGTTGGGGACGGTCGGTCCATCAAGATCACGCACTCAGGGGCAGGCTTATTACCTACCCCCTCTCATAAGTTAGAATTATCTAATTTTCTTCATTCTCCTGCTCTCAGATATAATCTTTTATCTATATCCACTATAACGCGTGATAAAATATTTCTATTATCTTTGATCCTCATGGTTTCATCTTCAAGGATCGGAAGATGCAGCAAGTTCTTCTTCGCGGCCGGTGTCATGATGGCTTATACCCTCTTCGGTCGACGTCCTCTCTACTACATCGGCGTGTGCCATTTCATGGCACAACAAACTTGGTCATCCTCACCATCGTATTCTTGATTTGATTTCTGCATGTAACCCGCAATTAAAAATAAATGCCACATCTGTTTCTTTCTCATCTTGTAATGTTTCCAAAGGGCATAAACTTTCTTTTAATCTGTTTGAAAATCGTCAACAGTGTCCGTTAGCTTTAATTCATTCGGATATTTGGGGTCCTGCACCTGTCGATTCAAGTCAAGGTTTTCGATATTATGCTATTTTTTATGATTTCTCCAGATTTATGTGGTTATTTCCTATGAAACATAAATCCGAGCTTACAACAATTTTTATTACATTTACCACTTGGATTGAAAAATTAATGTCACATAAGCTCAAAGTTCTTCGCACTGACGGCGGTACCAAATACACCAATCATACCCTAAAAAATTTCCTCCAAACTCATGCATTACTCATCAAATGTCTTGCCCGTACACCCCTCAACAGAATGGCGTTGCCGAGCTTAAGCACCGCCACATAATAGAGACGACGCGGACCCTTTTCCATGTGGCTTTGATCCCTTACAAAAACTGGCCGGATGCGGTCTTAACCGCCGTGTACCTAATCAATCGAATGCCATCTCCTACTACGGCTAATATTTCTCCTTCCCAACTTCTTCACAATTCTCCACATGATTATCGATTCCTTCGTACCTTTGGTTGCGAATGTTTCCCTCTTGTTCTACCTCACACTCGCTACAAAGTTCAACCAAAAGCTGTATCTTGTATCTTCTTAGGCTATTCTGAAATTCACAAAGGATACAAGTGTCTCGACTGCAATTCCAACAAAATAATTATATCAAGACACGTTTGTTTCAATGAAAATTCTTCTCCCTTTAATTCTGTCTCAAGCCTTCCTCAGCAACTTCCGATCAATCTTTCTCCCTACACTCTTACTCCTACATCTGTGCACTATCCACTTCCTTCTATTAGTCCAAATTCTTCCCCTGATTCAACCACTCAAATATCCACTCCTGTTCAAGATCCGCATTCTTCAGAGACTCACAATTCCTTTACAGATCAAACTGTGGCTCCTCTATCTAACGAACCCGCCATCAGCATCCCATGATCACTCGCACGAAAAATAGATCACTTAAACACCGTACCCGGCTCAACCTTATTCATGACCAAACACTTACTTTGTCGTCGGATCCTACATCCTATACTGAAGCTGCAAAATCAATTGAATGGAGACAGGAAATGTCAGCCGAATTCTTGGCTCTACATAAACAGGGGACGTGGGATCTTGTTAAACCTCCACCTGACATTTCTATCATTGGGTGTAAATGGACGTATCGCACCAAACGGCATACATACGGCTCGGTTGCCAAATACAAAGCACGACTTCTAGCATTGGGAAATCATTAAGAGTACGGCCTGGACTATACTGAAACGTTCAGCCCGGTTGCAAAATTACCTACCATTCGTATACTTCTTGTCGTCGCTCTACACAAAGGATGGCATGTTCAACAATTAGATGTAGCAAATGCCTTCTTACACGGCGAGCTTTTCGAAATGGTCTACATGAAACAACCGAAGGGCTTCGAGGATTCCATGCACCCTGAATATGTCTGTCGCCTTAACAAATCATTGTATGGGCTCAAACAAGCTCCCCGACAGTGGTACAATACGTTCACATCATACTTGTTGTCCATCTGGTTTTCGCACAATAGCTATGACCCCTCTCTTCTCATTTTTAGTCAATCCAATATTCATATTTTCTTACTAATATATGTGGATGGTATACTCCTTATAGGTAACAATCAGGATTCCATCCAACACGTCCTTGCTTAGCTCAACAGCAGGTTCTCTATGAAGAACCTGGGTGAAGCAAATGACTTTCTTGGGATTCACATCTCCAAATCCTCCAATAACTACTTCCTCTTACAGTCGCAATACACATACTCTATCATGCAGCAAGCTCAACTTTCCAATTGTAAACCATTGTCTAATCCACCGTGTACTAAATTCCCTTCTATGTTCAATGCAGATCCCATTCTCTCGGACCCAATTCTCTACAGGAAACTCACGGGATCTCTTCAGTACTTGACGCTCACTCGTCTGGACATAGCATATAGTGTCAATCTCTTCTCTCAACACATGCACGATCCTATTCCCCAACATATCTATCTTCTCAAGCGTCTCCTAAGCTATCTAAAAGGTACTATGCACTACGGCATTCCCATAACCAATACTAATTTTGCTTTAAAATCATTTTCAGATGCGGACTGGGCTGGTGATCCGATCTCCAGATGCTCTACCTCCGGCTACTGTTCCTTTCTCGGTGACAACATCATCTCATGGACGATTAAGAAACAGCATACTGTCTCCAGATCTTCCACCGAATCGGAATACCGTGCTCTCGCCTCCCTGACTTTTGACATTATTTGGCTCAGGAGAATTCTACTTGACTTCGGCGTGCCTCAGGATTGCCCCACAGATCTCTATCACGAAAATACCTCCACTATTGCACTGGCTAATAACCCTGTCTTTCACGCTAGAACAAAGCATATTGAGATTGACCATAGATTTGTTCGTGATCACATTAACAATAATAACATTCGTCTATGGCCAATAAGTACGATCGATCAAATCGCCGATATCTTCACTAAACCTCTCTCTACACCCCGTTTTCATCAACTCAGGAACAAACTGACAATCTCTCTAGACCCATCAGTTTGCAGGGGCATCTTGGAACCAATGAATAGTTAACATCTGTTATTATTAAACCTGTACCCATGTACTGTTTACTAGCAGGCTGCGGTGTAGTAGACCGCATATGTATCTATATATACTCATGTTATACCTACAGGAAAGGACATAATAGACTTACTCTAATTAGTTGGTTTCTCAGCTTTTCCAGCTATCTCTCTGTTCTTGTTTTCCATCATTTAACTGCTATATAGAAATTGCTTGAAAAAAAAGCGTAACCATGTGCTAAAAAATTACTTCAAAAAATAATAAAATAGTTTTTCCAAATAAAACCTTAGTTGTCTATAAATCAAAGTAGAAATAAATTACTTGAGGATATTATCATACTTAAAAATATATAATAATAAAATGATCGACCGGTCATCAAATTTTCTTTGAATGACCAAAATAATCATTGATTATATGAAAATATAAATTTAGTTCTTTGACCCTAAAATTAGAGTTCAAATTATATTATTTTGATCCTTAAATTTGAAAATTATATTAAGATACTACATATTTTACAAAAAGAAATTTAACATTTTTTTAACCCTTTAATTACTCGCCAATAATTAATTATAAGTTAAAGATAAACAAATAAGAGTATAAGACCGAAGAAGGCCTCTTATTTATCTCTCCAAAACAAAAAAAAAATTCTTCTGAAAAATTTCTGGTCGTTACCGACTCTATCATCTGGCCGAGGATAGCGAAATAAATAGACCAAAGCCTCTCGTTTTTTCAAAGGTGGGGGAAAGCGATAAGCCCCCACTGAATCTCTGCGGTTCGGATCTCTCTCATCGCCGTATTTCCCATTTCGGTCATCCTCCGCCATCCAAACGCCATCCTCGCCTCGGTCCTCAGCAGCCTCCCGTTCGATGAGGAAGGAAGATCACGAACGGGCCCCACCACCCCACGTCACCAGCGAGTCTGGCACTTGTCTCGGTTCGGTGTCGGTCCCACCGCACCCACCGATCCACCTACTCTCAGTGGATTCGTGTGGCGCTCCATGTAGCGGGATCTGAACCGGAATCGGTGCTAGCGCGTGCCACCTACGAAAGCTCTTTCTAAATGGGAGAAAATACTAATCAGATGGAACAACATGATTTTTATTCTCTGTATAAGCTGATATTATTCATCGGATATCATTTGGAGATGAATTATGACGCGTCATGTTATTTTTTTATTGTGTATATATAGGGTGGCGTGACACGTCATGGTCCGGTGGCCGCACAGAATAAATTCCCGTGTATAGGAAAGAGAATTAAAAAGCTTATGTAGTTTTATCTGATTGGAGTCTGGATGAAAAGTTAGTTATGTTCGGATTCCGTACGTAATAATCTCTTTCTAAATGAAGACTTTTTTTATAGCTTTCAAAAATAGTTTTTTAGTATAAAAAAATTTTAAATAAAAAAAATTTGTATTAAAAATGTACTTAAAAAATAGTAAGAAAGCTGTCATAAACGCAACCTGAATGATAATTAGTTGGATATATTTATGTGTTATGTGTGGATATTGTTCATAGGAAGAAAATTAGATCGGAATGTTTTGATAAAACTTGAAACAAAATAAACCTAAAAAATTTGAGTAAAATATCAATCAAAATAAATATAAATTCGAAATCCAAACTTTTTAAGTAACAAATAAGTTGGAAATCAAGAAAAAATGCATCTTTTAATGTAGCTATTATGGTTAAACATTTTAAATTGTGCCCAACATTTTCATCGCATCAAAATTAACAATGATCGATTTTGACCTCAAAACCTTTTGCAATATCCTTCTTAATGTATGTTATTTATAAAATTGTAAGAAAATCATCTTCCATCTTATTTTATAACTTTATTTTGTTAATCTTCATTGAAAAAAATGCAAGTTCGATTGTGGACTCTCTGGCTAGCTGTCTGTTGTGGCTACTATTTGTCTGTGGAGTTTTTGGATCCTATCTACTATGATATCTATTTGACACGTTAGTAATTCGGGATCGGACTATGATGAGGCAACTTCCCGGCACGCCCCTTGGATGGCTTGGCTTGTTTGGCAACCTTGGTTGATGATTCGCTGCTTGGTTTTTGGTAGCCTTTTGCTCGATTTTGGTTGATTATTTGGGTCTTCTGGTTGTTGCTTTCTCTTCCACCATGGATGGTTATGGCCTGGCAACCGGGTCGCGGTTCTGAGTCCGGCAACCATCGAGGCTGTACTTTTTCATTTTATTTCCCAATTGATTTGCTTTCTCTCCCTTTTTTTATGCTATATGCTATGTTTTTTTCTTATGATTTGGCCTCCTTTTGGCCTTGCTTTGTATGTTCCTTTTCATATTAATATCATAGTATTTTGTTAAAAAAAAAAAAAAAAAGCATGTTCGATTATTGTGGTTGAAAAATTAAGGTAAGGTTAAGATCACAAAAGGAAAATATACGTTCTATTTTCTCATTTTTCTGACATTTGACATAGATAAAAAAATATTTATAATATCATCCATATATTTTACTTTTAATTTTAAAGAAATTGTTTTGTTGTTGATACTAAATATTTGCATTCAAGATGTTTTGTAATGTTGACAAAGATTGTAATTTGTAAAATTTCTATCATAGTGTGTACAATTAAAAAATAAAATCAAATGAGGTTGTTGTATCATAAGCTCCATTAGCTTCACTTATTTGATTTGATGTGTTTCCTTAATAGCTAATTGTAGAACAACACAAGTTTTTCATCATACAAACAAATCAATTTATAACATGTATTTCTCACATACTTTAATGACCTTACTTCATTTTGTCCCTTTTCAATCCCTAATTCATCAAATGCAATCAAGCTTTCATAGATTGTTTATGTGAGAAATTTAGTTCTTTACGTACATTCTTTATAAATGGACATTCGTCACAATTGTTAGCTTTTTCTAAAGATAAAATCTATCAGATGTAAGATCACTAGATTCAGGTTGCCTATCTGACTTAACAAAAAAGTTGTCACGACCCGACCCGAGACGAGACGGATCCCGCCCGCGCCGGATCGCGACGAGAATAGCTAACCAGGATCTAGCTTTGGAATTTGGTTCGGAACTAAATCTTCAAAATGTTTTAATTCAACAGACAACAAACACAGAGCTACTAAAAACATCAAATGCAGCGGAACTAAACATCTATCTGATTTCATTTCCTCAAAATAATCATCTACAGAACAGTACATGGCTTTCAACAGAAAGAAATACAGAACAGAAAAGCCATGACTGTACAAAAATCAAAAGTACAAAAGTACCTATACTGATCAGACTCTGAAACTAATCCTGAACTTCCTTCCCTTTCCCAGAACCTGAAAACCACCAGAAAGCAAGGGTGAGCTCAACAGCTCAGTAAAGCAACAAACCTCCAATCAAAATCCTCAGAATCGCAAAACCAAGACATCAGATAAATCCGTACAGAAATCAGAACGGAATCGGACAGATATCACATCAAACAGAACTGTACAGAAACGGAAGTCGTATCAAATCAGAAACAGAACGGATCAGACATATCAGATCAACAGAATCAGAATCGTACAGATCATATCGGAACAGAACAAAATCATATCAGAATCACATATCAGATATCGGATATTTAATTAATAGCTAAATGTGCCCCCGGCACCAGAATAATAGCTGAGTAATTAATAGCTAAATGTGCCCCCGGCACCAGAATAACTGTGCTTACAGCACCAGAACAGATGTTACCAGAATATATAAATAGTGCTTATAGCACCTAAACAGATTTTTCCTCGGATCCGGAACAGAACAGATATCAAAATGTATATTGAGCTCATTTCAGAATTTCCCATTTCACTAACTGAATCTCATAGGATCCAGGCCCCTTATAACTCCCTTTTTTTATAGCTTATACAGATAGCATATCAAATCAGAAGAATTTTGGACAAATCAGAAATTACCCAAAAATCGGGCAGCACAACGGCAGTATACAGAATTTACACAATTTTCCTGAAAATTAAAATTTACCAAATTCGCACAGAATATAGATATCAATATTTCAGAACATTTATTCTATTGCACAGATAAATTCCAATTTCACAGAAAAATCCGGTCGACTAAAAACACAGTCGAATAAAAAACACCCGGACAAAAATCTTCAAAATATAGTCAAAACGTGCACACCCGGCACGGCAACGATATACAGAAACTTACGCGGTAAAAACTGAACCGGTAAAAAGATACGGACGAAAATCCCGAATAAAAATCAATTCCGGACAGATAATACCGCCAAACTCGACGGTTCTGAAAATTGAGAAAGTCGGAATGTGCCTTACCTCGTGCACAGCAATTTCCTCAACAGTCTCTTCGAACGAAAACGGCTCCGCGTCTTCCCGAAATCAACTTTTCCAAAATCTTCTTTTTCTCTCTCCTCAGAACAGTAAATCAGATATTTATTTTTTTGATTTTCTCTCTCTTCAAAACGACTGAATTCAGCTTTATAATACACAGATCGGCCCGGCCGATCGCAACATCGTCCCGGGACGATCCGACCAAATGGATCGGCCTGGTCTCCACTCAGGGCTGTTGTCTGGACGATATTTTCTACAGTGCCAATCGGCCTGGCCGATGTCTCCAATCGGCCTGGACGATGCCTGCAGAACAGCACCTGGAGCAAAACTGGGCAAATTCTGGAGCTGAACTTCCACTGATCGTCCCAGGACGATCCCAGATCGTCCTGGACGATTCTGGAGCAGATCGTGGTATTACAATCTCCCCAACTCAGAAAAATGTCGTCCTCGACATTATCCAATCCAAACTCAGTCAAAACAAGTACGGGTACGACCGTCTCATAGCAGACTCCTTTTCCCAAGTTGCTTCTCGTGCAGTCCGGTGCTTCCACTGGACTTTAACCATCGGAATCTCTTTATTTCTTAACTTCCGGACGTCGTACGCCAAAATTAACTCCGGCTCTTCCTTGTACGCCAGATTCTCCTGAATCTCAATCTCATCGGCAGATATCTTCTTCCCAGAGTCGGATACCCATTTCCTCAAAATGAATACGTGAAACACATTATGCACGTCAGGCATAGAATCAGAAAGTAATAACTTGTAAGCAGCTTTTCCAATTCTTTCCAAAACTTCAAAAGGTCCAACATATCTTGGACTAAGCTTGCTTACCTGACCAAATCTGCTCACACCTTTCATCGGGCTGACTTTGACATACACAAAGTCACCAACCTGAAACTCAACAAACCTGTGCTTGTGATTGTAATACTTCTGTTGTCGATCTTGAGCAGCTTTCAATCTCTATCTTATCAAACTGATCTTCTGAGCAGTTTCATCAGCAAAAGTGGCCCCCAAAGCCTGTCTATCTCCAACCTCCGTCAGAGTCAAAGGAGTACGGCACTTCCTGCCATACAGAGCCTCGTACGGTGCCATACCGATACTGGACTGAAAACTGTTGTTATAGGCAAACTCAATCAGCGGAATATGATCTTCCCAGCTTCCGCTAAAGTCCAGAACACAAAGCCTCAACAGGTCTTCCAATACCTGAATAGTCCTCTCAGACTGTCCATCGGTCTGAGGATGAAAGTCTGTACTGAAATGCAATTTCGTACCCAAGCCTTGCTGAATGCCCTTCCAAAGTCTGGAAGTAAAACGTCCATCTCGATCAGATACGATCACACGAGGCACACCGTGCAATCTGACTATCTCCTTCACATAAATCTGTGCCAAGCGTTCAACTGAATCCGTCTGTCTGATCGGAAGAAAATGGGCTGACTTCGTCAATCGATCCACAACTACCCAAATAGCATCATGTCCTTGTCGTGATCGAGGAAAACCCATCGCAAAATCCATTGTTACCTCCTCCCACTTCCACTCAGGGATAGGCAACGACTGCAACAGTCCACCTGGTCGCTGATGCTCTGCCTTCACCAACTGACAGGCTTCACATCTCGACACAAACTCTGCCACATCCTTCTTCATCCCAGGCCACCAGAACAAAAGCTTCATATCGGCATACATCTTACCACTGCCTGGATGAACAGTGTAGCCTGAATGATGAGATTCGTACAGAATCTCCTGCCTCAAATCTCCAAACACAGGTACCCACAACCTGTTCTTACAGAAAATAGCACCATAATCAGAAATTCGAAGTTCAGGAGTCTTACCAGATCCAATCTGTGCAATCAACTTAGAATAATCAGAATCTGACTTCTGGGCTTCTTGAATCCGTGCTTCCAAAGAAGACTGAATACTCATCTGAGCCAACTTCAAATCACTGGAGGAAATCACCTCCAACTGCAATCGCTCCAAATCACGTATCAGAAACTCATCACAGGTAAGCTGCAAACCTGACAATCCAGAAGATTTCCTGCTCAGAGCGTCCGCTACCACATTCGCCTTCCCAGGCTGATACTGAATAGTCAAATCATAGTCCTTGATCAACTCGAGCCACCTTCTTTGCCTCAAATTCAAATCCTTCTGAGTAAAAATATACTTCAGGCTCTTATGATTAGTAAAGATCTCACATCTGACGCCATACAGGTAATGACGCCAAATCTTCAAAGCAAAAACAACTGCAGCTAACTCCAGATCATGCGTCGGGTAATTCTTCTCATGTGGTTTCAACTGTCTCGAAGCATAAGCAATTACCTGACCATGCTGCATCAGGACACAACCCAGTCCTTTCAGTGAAGCATCACTGAACATCTGAAAACCTTCCGTACCTGACGGAAGTGCCAACACTGGAGCTGAAGTCAGACAATCCTTCAATCTCTGAAAACTAGCTTCACACTCCGGTGTCCAAATAAAAGGAACTGACTTCTGAGTCAGTCTCGTCAGAGGAGTCGAAATCTGTGAAAAGCCCTTCACAAATTTCCTGTAATACCCGGCCATGCCCAAGAAACTACGTACCTCAAATACCGTAGTCGGCCTTGGCCAATCAACAAGTGCCTGAATCTTCTGGGGATCTACAGAAATGCCTTCTCCGCTAATCACATGCCCCAGAAAAGAAATGCTCTTCAGCCAGAATTCACACTTGGAGAACTTGGCATACAGCTGATGCCTCCTCAAAGTCTCCAACACAATCCTCAAATATCTGGCATGATCATCCTCAGATGCAGAATATACCAGAATATCGTCGATGAAGACGATCACAAACTGATCCAAATATTCCCTGAACACTCGGTTCATCAAATCCATGAAAATCGCAGGCACATTGGTTACCCCGAAAGGCATAACCAAAAACTCGTAGTGCCCGTACCGAGTACTGAAAGCAGTCTTCACCACATCAGCTTCCTTCACCTTCACCTGATAATATCCGGATCGCAAGTCAATCTTTGAAAATACTGAAGATCCGGAAAGCTGATCAAACAAGTCGTCAATCCGAGGCAAAGGATACTTGTTCTTGATCGTAACCTTGTTCAAATCTCTGTAATCAATACACATACGGAGTGTACTGTCCTTCTTCTTCACAAATAAAACAGGTGCTCCCAAGGGTGAAACACTAGGACGCACAAAACCTCTGTCAACCAACTCCTGAAGCTGAACTTTCAACTCAGAAAGTTCTTTCGGTGCCATCCTGTACGGAGCTTTCGATATCGGAGCGGTACTCGGAAAAACATCGATAGAGAACTCCACATCTCTATCCGGAGGTAAACCAACCAACTCCTCAGGAAAAACATCAGCAAACTCCCGTACCACAGGGATCTCAGAAACAGAACCAACCTCTAGGTTCAAATCCCGCACCGAAGCCAAAAATACCGGACATCCTTTCTTCCACATTCTACTTACCTCCAACGCAGAAACCAGACTGGAGAGAACACCTCGTAATGCCTGAAATACAACTCTCTCTCCAGCTATAAGCAAACTCACTTGCTTCTTCAGACAGTCTATCTGGGCTTCATACTGACTCAGCCAATCCATGCCCAGAATCACATCATACGATGAAATCGGCAACCGAATCAAACTTGATTTCCACTTCTTGCCAGAAATCTCAATCTCACACAAACAAAACTGTCGAGCAATCAAAGGATTCCCAGACGGTAAAATCACAGACAAAGAAACCGGTAAAACCATCGAATCCAAATGTAAAATCTCAAAACAGAGCTCGGACAGAAAAGAATGACTCGCTCCAGAGTCAAACAAAACACGACAGGGCTGATCAGAAATGTAAATCGTACCTGTCACAACATCGGGAGCATCTCGAGCCTCCTGCTGACTCAAACTGTAAACTCGGGGCTGAACTGGAACAGGAGCTGAAGCAACAGAACTACTCTGCTCCCTCTGAACAGTAGGTGGTCTCCGTGGTCCAGAACTAGGTCCACCACCTCTACCAGCAAATCCCTCAGGGCGTGGAGGAACAGTCCTCGGTCTTCCTGCTGCTGAACCAACAGGTCTGACGAAGCTCTCAGATCGCTGATCAAATCTCATCTGTGGACACTCCGCAATCCGATGTCCTGACTGACTACATCGAAAGCACAGACCAGCCATCCTATAGCACTGGCCAAAGTGTCGTCGTCCACAAGTCTGGCACACAGGTGCCGTACTAACAGATCCTGAACTAGTCGTACTGGTAACAGTACCAGACGATCCTCCGCTCCTTCTGGAATCTCCGGATCCAGAACCAGCTACGAATCTCCTCTTCCCAGAGGAACCACTGCCAGAAACCTCTCTTCCAAATCTCTTCCTACTCGCAGTCCACCGCTGCTGAGTAGCCAACAGGTCATTCTCTATCAGACGAGCTCGCTCCACAAGCTCAGAGAAATCGGTGATCCGGAACGGTATCAGGGGCTGCCTCAAGGTATCTCGCAATCCCCTCAGAAATCTGTAACACCTCTCAGCAGAAGTGCTAACCAGCTGCGGAGCGTACCTTGCTAATGCAGTAAACTCAGCCTTGTACTGCATCACCGTCTTGCTCCCCTGAACAAGTCTCAGAAAGTTCTCCTGCATCTGCTGTCGTGCAGAAGGAGGAACAAACCAATCTCTGAATACCTCAGTGAACTCTTCCCAAGTAATCAAAGAGTTCAGTCTGCCCTGAAATCTGGCTGCCTGCTGGCCGTCCCACCAGTGCTCAGCCTCTCTGTCCAACAGAAAAACTGCCAACGGTACCTTCCTGTCTGACGGACACTGCATCCCGTCAAAGGTCTTCTCCACTCTCCTCAGCCACTCCTCAGCAACTCTGGGCTCAACAGCGCCCTCAAACCTTGGAGGCTTCAACCTCAAAAATAACTGCAGATGTCTGTCCAAGTCATCAGATCTGACAGTAGAAGCTCTACTCTGAGTCTCGCTCATCATCTGAGCAACCAGCGAAGCAAACTGAGAAAGCGTATCAGCACCGACCACTGGGGCTGTACTCCCCACTGGTGCTGCCTGATCGGCACTCTGCCCCTCTGTCATGTCTGGGTCTGGCTGATCCATACAGAAAAATCCAGAAAATCCGGAAAACTATCACAAAAACAACACAATAAAAAGCCGAACAAACCAAAACTACCCCCAAACAGACTTACTGATCACTTCCTATAGCTCTGTTTCACAAAATTCTCAAATTCCAAAACTATTGCTCTGATACCAAAAAACCTTGTCACGACCCGACCCGAGACGAGACGGATCCCGCCCGCGCCGGATCGCGACGAGAATAGCTAACCAGGATCTAGCTTTGGAATTTGGTTCGGAACTAAATCTTCAAAATGTTTTAATTCAACAGACAACAAACACAGAGCTACTAAAAATATCAAATGCAGCGGAACTAAACATCTATCTGATTTCATTTCCTCAAAATAATCATCTACAGAACAGTACATGGCTTTCAACAGAAAGAAATACAGAACAGAAAAGCCATGACTGTACAAAAATCAAAAGTACAAAAGTACCTATACTGATCAGACTCTGAAACTAATCCTGAACTTCCTTCCCTTTCCTAGAACCTGAAAACCACCAGAAAGCAATGGTGAGCTCAACAGCTCAGTAAAGCAACAAACCTCCAATCAAAATCCTCAGAATCGCAAAACCAAGACATCAGATAAATCCGTACAGAAATCAGAACGGAATCGGACAGATATCACATCAAACAGAACTATACAGAAATGGAAGTCGTATCAAATCAGAAACAGAACGGATCAGACATATCAGATCAACAGAATCAGAATCGTACAGATCATATCGGAACAGAACAAAATCATATCAGAATCACATATCAGATATCGGATATTTAATTAATAGCTAAATGTGCCCCCGGCACCAGAATAATAGCTGAGTAATTAATAGCTAAATGTGCCCCCGGCACCAGAATAACTGTGCTTACAGCACCAGAACAGATGTTACCAGAATACATAAATAGTGCTTATAGCACCTAAACAGATTTTTCCTCGGATCCGGAACAGAACAGATATCAAAATGTATATTGAGCTCATTTCAGAATTTCTCATTTCACTAACTGAATCTCATAGGATCCAGGCCCCTTATAACTCCCTTTTTTTATAGCTTATACAGATAGCATATCAAATCAGAAGAATTTCGGACAAATCAGAAATTACCCAAAAATCGGGCAGCACAACGGCAGTATACAGAATTTACACAATTTTCCTGAAAATCAAAATTTACCAAATTCGCACAGAATATAGATATCAACATTTCAGAACATTTATTCTACTGCACAGATAAATTCCAATTTCACAGAAAAATCCGGTCGACTAAAAACACAGTCGAATCAAAAACACCAGGACAAAAATCTTCAAAATATAGTCAAAACGTGTACACCCGGCACGGCAACGATATACAGAAACTTACGCGGTAAAAACTGAACCGGTAAAAAGATACGAACGAAAATCCCGAATAAAAATCAATTCCGGACAGATAATACCGCCAAACTCGACGGTTCTGAAAATTGAGAAAGTCGGAATGTGCCTTACCTCGTGCACAGCAATTTCCTCAACAGTCTCTTCGAACGAAAACGGCTCCGCGTCTTCCCGAAAATCAAACTTTTCCAAAATCTTCTTTTTCTCTCTCCTCAGAACAGTAAATCAGATATTTATTTTTTTTGATTTTCTCTCTCTTCAAAACGACTGAATTCAGCTTTATAATACACAGATCGGCCCGGCCGATCGCAACATCGTCCCGGGACGATCCGACCAAATGGATCGGCCTGGTCTCCACTCAGGGCTGTTGTCTGGACGATATTTTCTACAGTGCCAATCGGCCTGGCCGATGTCTCCAATCGGCCTGGACGATGCCTGCAGAACAGCACCTGGAGCAAAACTGGGCAAATTCTGGAGCTGAACTTCCACTGATCGTCCCAGGACGATCCCAGATCGTCCTGGACGATTCTGGAGCAGATCGTGGTATTACAATCTCCCCAACTCAGAAAAATGTCGTCCTCGACATTATCCAATCCAAACTCAGTCAAAATAAGTACGGGTACGACCGTCTCATAGCAGACTCCTTTTCCCAAGTTGCTTCTCGTGCAGTCCGGTGCTTCCACTGGACTTTAACCATCGGAATCTCTTTATTTCTTAACTTCCGGACGTCGTACGCCAAAATTAACTCCGGCTCTTCCTTGTACGCCAGATTCTCCTGAATCTCAATCTCATCGGCAGATATCTTCTTCCCAGAGTCGGATACCCATTTCCTCAAAATGGATACGTGAAACACATTATGCACGTCACGCTCTCCAGCGCACGCTCGCCCGCGCGCTCTTCTGCTTCGCCCACACCCCGCGCGCTCCCGCTTCGCCGGCTTCGCCCCGGGTTCTGTGTCGGGTCGGGTCAACCCAGCAACCCTCCGGGTCGGGTTCATATTTTTGACCCGTTTCTCTACCCGGGTCAGGTTAGGGTCGACCTGTTTTGCACTCGGATCAGTTCGTGTTCGATCCGAACCCGACCTGTGACCCGAAATTGACACCCCTAATTAGGATCACACTAAAGATGACATATGAAATGCTTTTATCTCAATTCGAAGAATTTTCTTTGGGCGGTCAGTGGCGGATTTAGGGGGGGCCTAGGGGGGCACGTGCCCCCCCCCCCCCCCCCCCCCCAATTAGTTAATCGTGAGTGATGCAAGTAATCCAAATTATTTAGTTTATAAAGCATATTTCCTTGAAATTCCATACAGGCTTAGAATTGTGGCTGCTTTTTTGGCATTTTCATTCCTTCAATATCTGTGGCTTCAAATTAGTGCATGCATCATACCTAGAGATTTAGTCCAATCCATGTGCTATAATGATCTCTTCACTCATGCTATACACCATTAACAGCTTGTTGAAGCTTTATTTAATCATATATTTCATGTTGTTTAAACTAAGTTTTTCTCTGTATTGTTCTTTTTTATGCTCTCATGTTCTCCTCTGTTCTAAATAATAGGTTTCCCTTACGGAACTCTATATTTCATGTTGTTGCTGACTGCTGCAAATAACATAATTTGTATAATATTTTTGATAAAACTCATGATTTACTTCATTTTTCTAAGAATTTTTAAAAGGTGAGGGAAATCTTCGAGTTATGTATAGCCGTTGATGCAGAGGCTTCAGGCTCAGATTATTTCAATATCTTCGCTAATCTTTGCAGATCTATTCTGCTTTCTAATTCTATTTCATTTGACCAAACTGTAATAAGTCAAAATTTTAAATTTTAGCTGTATGTCAAATTGTTCAAAAAAATAATAATAATGAATGCTTCAGAGCATTCAAACTGAAGATAGAATATTTAGACGCCTTAGATGTTAAATGCATAATACTTATTTTTCATAAACAAAACCTTGATAGTTTTACTAGAGGTGTGAGTCAAGCCGGCTCAATAAATAGCTCATAAGTCAAGTTCAATTTCGCCTTAGATGTATAATATTTTCTTTTTAAGAATAATAAATGCAATAACAAAATTTTAAAATTTCAATGTTAAAGCGAAGCTCGAATGAAAAAAAAATTAGAATTAAAAAAAGTTATTTGGGCCCCCCCTACTAAAACGTTCTGGCTCCGCCACTGGGGCGGTGATCAGTTTTTGATGAATTGTGATTAGCTTGAGAAATCTCTAATTAAGAAACATGCCATAGAAAGATGATTCAATTTTAAATAGATAAAATATAAAAGTGTTGTGTACTGGAACATTCGTGGTGGTAGAGAAATAAAGGGTTTAACAAACTAGCTTTATACAAAAATCTTGCACACACAAGAATAAGAGAGGGGTGCAAGAGTCATAAGAGACGACAAGTTTTTTATATGAAAAATCTTAAAAAAGGGAATCACGGGGCTTGGCCAAGTTAAAATGACTCCACTAGTTATTGTAGTCGATTACAAATTATGTCTTTCATCGGGGGAAGACCTTGGCTCCATGTAGCGAATATACTTCATACATAGTATATTAATTGCATGGTAGGAGTTGAACATAGTTATATGAGAGTTATTCTCAAAAGAATGTTGTCTTGCCGTTTGGTTGGTAAGATCGTAGTTGAGAGACGGAGATAGAGAAGATTATTGTTGGGTGATAGAGGTTGGAGGGATTGTAGTCGGCATTTGATGAAGGTAAAAGAAATTGTAGTTGGTGAGTGATGCTGGTCGTCGGTGAGCGATGGAGGTCGGATGGACTATAGTTCGTGGGTGGTAGAGGTTGGAGGGACTGTAGTCAGCGAAAGACAATGGTTAGAAGGATTGTTGTTTACAAGTGACAGAGGTTGGATGAAGGAACGATAATAGCTGCAGACGAAGGTTCAACGGAGATGGATGAGTAGAGGTTCAACAACGACAGCCTGGTGGCGAGGGTTCATCGACGGTGGTGCCGGTGTGCTGCTTTGGGATGTTAAAGCCTCAGAGCTCTTTTGAGTCTTTAGCCTGGGGTCTAAGCCTCGAAAAGTCCAAACCTCTTTTCATGTGAGTGGCTATTTATAGATCTTGAGAATGACATGCTCAGTAAAAGGAGTTCTCCATAGGACAACCCATAATGATTCTCTCGATCATAGAGTGTTTGTTCAGTATTTAAGTGTCTTAATAATGTTAGAATTAAGCGATATTGAGATGGTTGGATTTGTCTCATTGAATTAAACGATCTTGTGATCGTTGGATTTGTCTCTTTAAGTAAATAATAAGACGATCCAAAAATATGCTATATTTAGATTTCATTTGATCATTCATTACTGCACTAAAGCTTTTAAATATGCTTTAGTTCCTTGATTTGAGCCCATTTGGGCTCAAATTGGATTGATTTTGGTGTCGTTGGATTCGTCTCCTTGAGTTGTTCAATTTGATTATAAGTTTGCTTAAATCGGAGTTTGGATGGTTCCAACTTTAATTTTAAAAATTTCTAGTTTAGATATGCATAAAAAATTCACACCCCACCAAGTCAAGTCAAGTCAATTTCTGGTGACGTATCAAGAAGGTTTTATGCTTCATTTTAAAGATTGTATAAAATTTCTAAAGTTGAGAGTTTAACAAAACATATGGAAGATATTTGGTTTTGAACAAAACATACTTAAGATCTACAAGAATTAGATTCAACTTGTGAAGATGTGGAAGAGCTAAACAGCCGAAACGGGCATCCTTGAGGTAGGAAGACATAACATAAAAAAATAAAATTATATATAATAATTTATTAACATACTTATAACATTTCTACATTATTAAAATATTAATAATTTTTATCATATATATATATATATATATATATATATATATATATATATATATATATATATATATATACACACACACACACCCACACACATATGTATGTGTTTTGAGAGGGGTAAAATTTTCTTATTATTGAATTCTTTTTTGCGCGAGGGAGGGGGGGTGGGGGTGCGGGTTTTTAAGTTTTTTATTTTATTTTATAATATTAAATGCTTTACTTTAAATCTAAGGGTGACGACTATCCCCTCCATCCACCATCTGATTTGGCAATTGAGTGTAGCTTTTCTATATAGCCTAGCTTTCACTCTCAGTTAGGCTTTGTTTGAGACGACTTTCTTATTGCTTCTTAAAGCAGTTTTTTCAGTACAACAAATAAAATTTTTATGCTAAAAAGTTACTTTAAGAAGCAGTAAGAAAGTCATCCCAAACGAAGCTTATACACAAGGGAACACCACACACAAAATTAGTCACTTCCTCTCTAGAGGCAATAATGAAATTATCATGATTATATCAATCTCTTTCTTCCTCTTTCCATCCCCATCTCTTTATTTTTTATAGCAAAATCTTATGAGCAAGGTCTATGCATGGCCGGAGGACAAAATTGTATTTATTTTACAAAAATAATTCTTAATTATATATAAATTTAAATACTTATATTAATTTTTATCTCATATTAAATAAATATAATAAAATAATTTAAATCATGTGTTCATCATCCTTGGATTAATATGGTAAATTAAACAAAGGCAAGATAATAATCTAAAATAATTATGAACTAAGCAACATAGACCTTTTGAAATAGCATAATTTATCCTCAAAATTATTAAATTATACATCTTTAGCTTCTTTCCAAATGACACTTTCTCCAAATTGCTAAGAGGAAACACTATCATCTCCATCATTTCTATAAAATAGATTAAGCTAAAATAAAATAATTAATAAATTATTAGATGACATTAATTTTTTTTTATTATCATATAAATTTTGAGTCACATGAGCTTATGAGATTAGCATTCTACCTCTCTTTGATGATAATAAATCAATATTGATAGGAATTGATAAATTAATAAATTATTAAAATATTCCCCTCATTTTTGACATAAATAAAAATTTACATTAAATAGTAAGGAATTGTTGATAAACAAATATTAAATTTCATACAACTCTTTATTGATTTAAGACTTACTTTTTTTAACGTTTATTTGTGCTACATAGTAATTTGAAATAAAGTAGACTTTATTTTGGATGGCTTTCTTACAGTTTCTTAAAGCAATTTTTTAGCACAAAAAAGTTAACTTTTATACTAAAAAGTTGCTTTAAGAAACATTAAGAAAGTCATCCCAAACGAAGTAATAGTCTAAAACTCAAAAGAAAAAAGGGCAATTTTTTAAACTAAGCATCGTATTAATTATAATTAAGTTATTAACCAACAAAAAATAAAAATTTTAAACTCGCCAAAGTCTCCTGTTTAACGGGCAACTTATATCAGCAAAGTCGCCCGTTCAATAACTCAACTAACCGTTATTTCTTGAAGTAACGGGATTATGTAATTGTAGTAAGTCGCCCGTTGAACGGGCGACTTACTTTTGTGAATATAAAAAAAATTGCAACTAAAAAGGATTATGATTAATTATTATATATTCTGTTTTATGAATAAAAGTTGGATTTGGTGTATATATATATATATATATATATATATATATATATATATATATATATATATATATATATATATATATATATATATATATATATATATAATAAGAGGCTTAATCTATTTTTCAAGTTTTTGGTATATTTAGAATTCAAATTTAGAAATATTAGATCTTAGATCATTGAGAAGTTATATACGCTCTAATTGATAACAATAAATTATAATAAGTATATATATGTATATCAAATATTACAATTTCTTTAAAAAATTATATATTCTTGGATCATCCAACATTATGTTTTTTAGATCAAACTTCATGTAAGAGTTAATAGAAGAGCATAATAAATTTAATTCCATGATACGAAATAGTAGTTCCATAGTAGCACAATAAGAAATATAAACAACAAAATATAACTAAAGCAACTAAAAGATACATTATACAAAAAACTAATGCCTCCTTTTATGTCGATGTGGAATTGCATCAGTGCCTGGAGTAAAATGCTGAGGTGCTCGTAGTGGCCTGGTACGCAGATGGCGCTGGTCCTGATCACTGACATCTTGCTGAGTAACTAGGGGCTCTCCCAAGGAGGAAGGTACGAACTAAGGTGTGGAGGCGACGTCAACTCAGATGTGAAGTGGCTCTGAGAGGGACCAAGATCAGGATAGGAGGATGGCCCAGCATCATATGGATTTGCAGTCGGAATGGCTGGACTAAACACCTGAGTATCTGCCTCATCAAAATAATGAGCATCGTCAATGTATATATGTTGTCGTAATCTTTGGCACATATCTCCAACAATATTCACATCCACCTGTAAAGGTGTCCCCTCAGTACCGCCAAAGTGTGGTTGCAATCTTCTCTCCATGCTCACAAAGAAATCTCGCTGCCAGGATAAGTAATTCAGTTAAATTTTTTCATATAATTAAAGTTAAATAACTTAAACTTACCATGTTACGTTCAGCTGGTGATCTTGGATAATATGTACTCGGAGGTTCCACTGGGGGCTTTAGCATGTATAGTGTAGCCCAAGAATGAAACCATGCTAAGTACTGCTTCACCTTATAATCATAGTCCAACCCAGGAATCTCTCCAGTAACAATGTATGCTCTCCTGCTCTCCCATAATGCAATACTTGCCTGGTAATACAATGCCCAATCAGTATCTGACTTACCACTTCCATCAACTCTTACAAAACTAGGATCCATTGGCATGATATCAGTGGAAGGGCAGTATCCAAATTGTCGTAGTACTCGATCAGGGAGATGCCACTCAACCCTTTTCCAACCGATCAAAGGAACTCTGGAGAGCCAAGTGTCCTGACCTGAAGTGCATATCTCTGGAACCTGAGCACGAATCTCTGCAGTGTATGGTTCCCATATTACCTGTATCATTTTTATATAACAATTTAATCTTCATAATATCGAATAAATATGATTAAAATGTACCAATATAATTATACTTAGCATACCTGACTCTCCAGTAAGCCATCCAGCTCATCCCTGTATGTCATAACATTTCCTACAGGTACCTCCCGAAGTCGTTCCTCATTCCACCTATTTAATATTTATTAATACTTTAGCAATAAAATTAAAATTAAATAACATAAATATAACAAATTACCTTATTCCAACACTCAAACCATCAAGCTAAACAGGAAATGGTACATGAAGCTGAGGTCTTTCAACTAAATCAACCCTGAAAGACCAAAATGACATGTCAACCACTTGAAACTCACACATATTTATTCGAATGGGTTGTGGTAACCTACGTGCTTCTTGCTCAATCTTTCGCAGTGTTGCTTGTACTCTTGGCGCAAAGGGTCTGGTTGCATCAATTTCGGAACCCTCTGGCATCTCGTTTCTTCTCAAGTGCAAAGCCACAACATTATAGTATATTGCTGTAATTAACGCTTGAATAGGCAATCCCCTAACTCTTTTAAGAACTCCATTAAATGACTCTGATGAATTTGTTGTCATAACTCCATAACGAAATCCACCATCATAGGTAAGAGCCCATGATGTAACATCACGATCTACCAACCACTGGTGAATATCAGCCTTCACATCTATCATATCTTTCATGCACCTATCAAATACCATTGGGTCATCAGTGTTCCCGGCCATGTACATCTTCTGGCATAGAAACTCAACGTCACCAACACCTTTTCGACGTACTGCTTTTTTAAAATTTTCACGTAGGTGACGAAGACAGTGACGATGAGCAGCATGTGGAAAAATTTCACGACAACATCGCACCAAACCAGCGTGCCTATCAGAAATAATACATAAATCAGGTCGGATGCTAACAATTGGAAGTAATATATGCAACTGGCTCAAAAACATCACCCATGAATCAACACATTCTGATTTTACAATTGTGTAGGCTAGGGGGTACAATCCATTGTTAGCATCAATTCCCACAGTGGTTAGTAAAGTGCCTCGATATTTGCCTAACAGGAATGTACCGTCAAGGCAAAGTACAGGGCGATAGTAGCTCCAACCTTTAATCGATGGACCAAAAGAGAAAATAATCTCTCAAATCTATGATTCTCAGACGTTTGTATCTTATAAACGGTTTCGGGCATTAAAAACACAACAGCGTCCATGAACAAATTTATGGTTCGGTACGACTCATCCCAGCTGCTAAATACTATTTTCATAGCTTTTCTTCTAGCATCCCAAGCTTTCATATATGAAACTTTTATGTTGAACTTTGCTTCAATTTGACCGATAATCTCTCGCGGCTTGAGATCCATATGCCTTCTGATACTGGGCAATATAAAGTAGCTTATAAATTGTGAATTACATTGTCTATGTCCAGTCGCTAGAATCGGGGTTGCGCAAGTATGTTGGTTCTTCATGGAAGATATTTTCCATATGCCCCCCAGACGTTTGCTCACCCCCGCATGCAAACGCCATATATATGGTCTGTCTGACCTGCCACTCTGAGCACAAACCACTGTAAATTTCTGTCTATTTGAAACTACAATGACATACTCCACATTATTTATTATTGACCAACCCTGTAATGCAAACTGAAGATCCTCTTTCTTGATAAAACACATACCCTCCATCAGTTCTATTGGAATTGAAAATTCTTCCTCGACTTGGCTACCAACATAAGCTCTATCATTTGTTACTTCCTCATCCCATTCTTGAGTTGATGAATATGCCTTCACAAAATCATTGTTTATAGTTATTCCTTATGTAGTGCCAACATTCGTGTAACAATAACGTTGGAGAATGCTATGAATTTCAGGATTCATATCAACATTAATTTCATCTAAATTATATTGTGCGTGATCATCATAATCACCAGGACCTGCTTCACTTGATCCACTACTCATCGTTTCATAATCATCATCAACATTAACTGATAGTCTCTCTGAAGTTTCTGGAATGTCATGGCAAAAACTTCTATGCAGTTCACTTTATCACATAATCGAAATTTTGTGAACAATGAAAATTTTCTCAGTCGATAATATTTTTTAAAATGCATTAAAAAATACATAAATAAAAAACTTACTCAGCATATTGTTGCATGAAACTTGGATTGGTCGGACTGCATTCTGTCACCCCATCGAAAGTATATATCTCGTGCATATGAGATGTTAGTTGATCAACAGCTATATTATGTGTAGTAATTTCTTTGACATCTACATAAAGTATAAGTATTTGTCCAACTACATGCGATAACACCATCTGACACACCTCATCATCGTCCACAACCAAAGCTATGAACTCATTCCCTATGGGTAGACGACAAATTAAGTTTACTGAGTACTTCGACGTATCATATTTTAGGGATTTTAGAATCCTAATATTCAGTTGCTCTAAGTTCGTATTTGCAGACACTTGCAACGGCCGGTAACTACCCCCAACATATGTTGATGAATATTTTTCATCTAAAGACAACTGCCCACCATACATAAGAACAAATGATATACATAAGAACAAATGATGCTCCCCGTCCAAACATTGTTGCACTACTAAGTATCGTTTATGATTACCTACAATTACACAACACGATCTTACTACACTGAAATAATCAAAATCTCACATAAGCATTTAACTAAATATATTTAAATATATATCTTTTTTTTCACAAAAGGATAAATAAATATATTTAAATTTCTATTTTAATAGGAAAAAATTTTACTTGCCCATGAATATCTATATTGTACTTCGATATCAAAATCTGACATTAACACGAATTTATGAATATAGTAGTCATATTTGACAAAGAAAATTGCATTGTCTATGAAACGAAAGAATATGAACACAAATATTATTATATTAATTTTAAGATATATATAATATAAATTTTATTCAAAAATATCCAAAATATCCTTATATCCTTTTATTTTTTTCCACATAATCTTCATATAATATATGTTCAACATATTATAAATCTCAAAAAAATGTGAATCTACATTTACTCAAATATATCATAGCAAAAATTATATTTTTTCCACAAATCAAATTATTCCTCAAGCTTTCACAAAAAAATACCACATAGCACACACAAATCCTAAATCTAATCACTAAAGTAACCCTAAACTTCCACCATAAGTCATTTAAATGAAAAAAACTCTTAAAGGAAAGAAATTTAACACAGAAAACATCCAAAAAAAAAATGTTAAAACACCCTTACCTCGCGGATAAGCCCAGGATCGCCGAATCTCGCCAAAGCTCTTCACGCCGAAACACAGATTTTAGGGCAGGAAGTGGTCTCTGCGGGGCTTAAAAGAAAAGAGGTAAGTCGCCCGTTTTAACGGGCGACTTATCCTAAATAGGTAAGTGAGTTTACAATTTTTTTTTCGTTGGTTAATCGCTTAATTATAATTTAAATGATACTTAGTTTAAAAAATTGCCCTTTTGCCCAAGAAAAAACAACTTTATTAGCCAAATGAATTTATGTTTGAGAAATTTAGCTACCGATCCTAAAATTTATTATGTTTTAATGAATTAGCTACCGATCCTAAAATTATAGGTGCACATGTTTAGACAGATCCAAATCATTTCTCCGAACTAGCCCGACCCGGACCCGGTCCACCTAACCTAATGTCCACCTTCCACAACATGGTCTACGCTATACATCCAGCCACACACACCTAATACCGACAGCCACGCTTAACCAGTCTAAAAATCCAGCACTTGAAGCCTGTTCCAGGACCGGCAGCGCCATTCTGCCTATATTAATATCCCGACGCCAACGTGCGCGCTCGCATTCCTATCCGCTTTCCGACCCCGCAAAGCGAGGCGGCGACGCCTCCGGACTCGGTTTCCACGCTCGTCACCCGTAGCCACTCTCTTCTCCTCTTTCTGTGTCTCCCGGCGAGTCACAGAGAAAGAGAGGGAGTCTAAGCGAAGGACAGAGATGGAGCGCGCCCGCAGGCTCGCCAGCCGTGCCATACTCAACCGACTCATCGCCGGCGCCAAACAATCCCCTCCCCTCCCCTCCTCCCCTTCCCACTACCTCTCCCCATTTGTCCGCCGCAATCCGGCCCATCACCGCTATACCCCGACACGACCCATCTCAATCGACGCACTGCGTCCTAGCGATACCTTCGCTCGCCGGCACAACTCCGCCCCACCTGACGACCAAACCCACATGGCCGAATCAGTCGGTTACCCATCCCTCGATGCTCTCATTGACGCCACCGTCCCCAAAGCCATCCGCATAGCTCCCATGGCGCTTCCCAAGTTCGACGCCGGCCTCACCGAGAGCCAGATGACCGACCACATGAAGCGCTTAGCATCCTTGAATCGCGTCTTCAAATCTTTCATCGGCATGGGATATTATGGCACTCATGTTCCTCCTGTCATCCTCCGCAACATCATGGAGAACCCCGGTTGGTACACCCAATATACTCCTTACCAGGCCGAGATCGCCCAAGGCCGCCTCGAATCCCTCCTCAATTACCAGACCATGATATCAGATCTCACGGCTCTCCCCATGTCGAACGCCTCACTCCTTGACGAAGGCACCGCTGCCGCCGAGGCTATGGCGATGTGCAACAACATCCTTCGCGGTAAGAAGAAAACGTTCATCATCGCATCCAACTGTCATCCCCAAACCATTGATATTTGCCGGACTCGTGCCGCGGGCTTCGACCTCAAGGTTGAGGTGGCTGACTTTCAATCTATCGATTACCGATCGGGCGACGTCTGCGGCGTGCTTGTTCAATATCCGGGCACTGAGGGGGAGGTGCTTGACTACTCCGAGTTCGTCAATAATGCCCACGCCCATGGAGTGAAGGTGGTCATGGCCACGGATCTGCTCGCCCTTACCGTTCTCAAGCCTCCTGGTGAACTCGGCGTCGACATCGTCGTTGGATCCGCGCAGAGATTCGGCGTCCCTATGGGGTATGGCGGTCCCCACGCCGCCTTCCTCGCAACCTCTCAGGAATATAAGAGAATGATGCCGGGGAGGATTATTGGAGTGAGCTTGGATTCAAGTGGAAAACCGGCTCTTCGGATGGCGATGCAGACTCGCGAGCAGCACATTCGCAGGGATAAGGCTACCAGTAACATTTGTACTGCTCAGGTGAGCTTTGCTCTTCTTAATTTATTTCGATTCAATTTAAGTAGAAAATTTTAGTTTAGTTGACTTGGTATAAATTTGCCATGTCATAGGCGTTGCTCGCCAACATGGCTGCAATGTATGCGGTTTACCATGGCCCTGAGGGGCTGAAGGCTATTGCGGATAGGGTTCATGGACTTGCTGGAGTTTTCGCCCATGGATTGAAGAAGCTCGGCACGGTTGATGTTCAAGAGCTTCCTTTCTTTGACACTGTAAAAGTTAAGTGTACCGATGCTAAAGCCATTGCAGATGCTGCTTACAAGAAGGAGATGAATCTGAGGATTGTGGATTCTAACACGGTAAGTGATTTGATTGTGGGAGGAAAAGTTAAAAATTGCTTATGCAATAGAATGCCTTTTCTTATGTATATTGTAATGGAAAATTCAGATAACAGTGTCCTTTGATGAGACAACAACCCTTGATGATGTGAATAAGCTTTTTGAGGCTTTTGCTGGTGGAAAGTCGGTTAGTATCATGCGGACGATTAATTGCTCTGCGCTTTTGTCCTAAATCTTTTTGAACTGTTCAGTTGCTTATGTTTGCAAAATTCTCAGGTAAACTTCACTGCTGAATCTCTTGCTCCAGACGTTCAGACTGCTATCCCTCAGAGCCTTGTAAGAGAAAGCCCATATCTGACGCATCCAATCTTCAATTCGTATGGGCCTGCCACCTGAGGTTCTACTTGTTGACTATGTCTTGGATGGTCTGGTATTCATCTCTTTCTTGGTTCTATTTAGGTACCACACAGAGCATGAACTGCTCCGTTACTTGCATAGGCTCCAAGCAAAGGATCTTTCACTATGCCACAGCATGATTCCGCTTGGTTCTTGCACTATGAAGTTGAATGCAACAACAGAGATGATGCCTGTCACTTGGCCTGAATTTGCAAATATTCATCCATTTGCCCCAACCGAACAGGCTCTAGGTTATCAGGTAAGATATAGTTTCTGTTATTGCAATCTTTTTTAAGAAATTTGAATTTTGAGTAGACCTACTATGTCTTCCTTATGCAGGAAATGTTCAAAGATTTAGGCGAACTCTTGTGTACAATTACAGGATTTGATTCTTTCTCCTTGCAACCAAATGCTGGCGCTGCTGGAGAATATGCAGGATTGATGGTTATTCGTGCTTACCATTTGGTAGGGGTGTTATTTACCTTCAAGACTATGAGTAATTCTCTAGTAGTAATGCATAATTGAGCTTTGGAAATCAAGTTACATACTGAACTGTTTGGTTGAAATGCAGTCAAGAGGAGATAGTCATCGCAATGTCTGCATTATACCTGTCTCAGCTCATGGGACAAATCCTGCTAGTGCAGCTATGTGCGGTATGAAAATTGTTTCTGTTGGAACTGATTCCAAAGGAAACATTAACATTGAGGAAGTAAGAAAGGCTGCCGAAGCCCACAAGAATGACTTATCTGCTTTGATGGTATGGATGCTCAATTTTAGATTCTTTAACTTTCTGTAAGATAAAATATCATTATATGAATCTGCACACCCAAACTTATTGACACTCCACGGAATAATGATATTGAATCTCAATACTTCAAATGGTTAGTCATTTTGCATTTCCATAGTAATAGTATATTACACTTGTTTAAGTTAACATAATCTCCATGATGATGATTTTGATGTTCTGGTGGGTGCTCAGGTTACCTACCCTTCAACGCATGGAGTCTATGAAGAAGGTATTGATGAAATTTGCAAAATAATCCATGAAAATGGGGGTCAAGTGTACATGGATGGTGCTAACATGAATGCTCAGGTTCGGCATTATGAATTCACCAACTCTCTAGGAAAAAGCCTGTTAATTGCAATTAGCATTTCTTGTCTGTGAATATCTTTAAATTTTGTGAAGATCACATGAAACTGTTTGATAATTTATTATGCTGAGATCAACTTATGAAGGATTTTTTACCATTTTAAAAGAACACTATTGGCTTAGATTATGATGAGTCATTAAGATTTTGCATGCTTCACTAAGATATGAAAATATTTTAATGGATTTGGTGTAAAACTTGTAAGATACACGCAGAAAATGATTAAGATAGTGTGATGGTTGGATTTGCAATCATTTAAAATAAGTTGATTCAAAATAGACTTGGTGATTTAGGTGTGAAGGTAGAAGACCTATTAATGAGGACAAGTAGATATAGTTAATAGGATTAGACTATGAATAGTAATGGATAGATCAAATATAACATGACTAAAAGCGGAGAAACCACTAAGGCAAAATAGAATTTTCTCGGCATGTAGCTCTCATCAGCAATTATTGTTGAAGGAAAATTTATAAAGCATCTTATGCGACTCTCCTTAACAATCAGTGGAGAAGAAGAGTTCGTAATGCCTATCCGCATCCTAAACTGTTGGGATGAGGATAATCAGGATGATGTCAATGTTTTGCTTACAAACTCATATTAACCTATAATTGGAAATGTGCAAAAAGAAATTTAATTACTTTCTTAACATTTATTTGAGCATTTCCGTCAGTTTGTTGTCTCTAAGCTACATATTTTTCAGTATTTTTGAACATGATTTGTTTGTTTTTGGTGTTGAAAAGCATATTCTTGTTTTGGCATTTTGCTTTTGAGTTGTCAGTGAAATTAAGAGTTGGAATTACCTGAGATCTTTTTTAGGATCTTCTTATTATTTCTAGAAGTATATTCTATAGATTATTAGCAATTATGAACAACCTAATTTTTCCAACTTTAATATAGTAAGAGTACTAGGTGATATTATGATCATTGTTATTACATTTATCTACTTCGCTTGCTTGGATAGTTGGATTGTTCTAGATTGACTCAAACGGCACTCCTGTGTTGTGTTTAAATGAATGAATATTAAATCAAGTTAGCGGCGGACTTAAGAAACACAAATATTCTGATTTTTTGGTGCTTCATTTTATGCTCACAAAGAACAATCTTCAAGGCTTTCTTTTACATGCGCACTACCCTTTTTTGGGTATATGTTGAAAATTGTGTATATCACATCACGATTGAAGCCTTTGTTCTGTGTGCAGGTTGGATTAACTAGCCCTGGTTGGATTGGAGCAGATGTCTGCCATCTAAACCTCCATAAAACGTTCTGCATTCCACATGGAGGAGGGGGACCTGGCATGGGACCCATTGGAGTAAAGAAACACTTGGCACCATTTTTACCCTCACATCCTGTGGTAAGCTATTCTAAAGATATTATGAGACATGAAAGTTGATCGAAAGGGTAAAATTTCAGAATTAGAAGCCTTTTAATAATTGGAGATTTTCCTTGTTTGACCGTCTTCTGCTTGATTCCTCCTTATTTGAATGCAGATGTAGTTATCTGAGTTATGCTGTTTTTTTTACGCTAAAGTTTACACTAAAGTTATGATTTCATGCTCCACGCCTCCTCCCTTTTTCCAGATCTTTGGAAATTGTTATTCTATCTTGCATTATATTTTTTTATCTTCATTTGATACACATTAGATGGATTATTGGCATATTTTTTGTTGCCACTCTTGTGAGTTAAAGAGTGTTCATAAATTTTTAAGAGTACTTCTGTAGTGGGTAAGTATCAGGAGTGCTCTGAGCTCATATATTTTGTTGATCTGTTTGTAGCGTGAAGTCGGTGTGTGTGGATTAAAATGTCACCCTTAAGTGTAGCACTATAATTTAACTCAATTATTATAAAAATTAAGAAAATGTGTGCTAATACATCAACATTAAGTGACTTATTTCAAGTTCCTCTAATTGTGGTGAAAAGTAAGGGTTGATTAGGTTTAGTATAAGATTAGATTGTTATATGGAATTTCAAAAATTTGAATGCGAAGACAAGATAAATAGTGGACACTAAGATAAGATACAAATAAATATTTCTTTTTTTCAAAAAAAATAAATATAAAGGTGAACGTCCATGATATGGTGTAAGTTTAGAAGTTAGCGTAAGTTTAAAATTTTAACAATAGGAATGAGGTTGGGCTACTAGTGTATGAAGAGTTGAAAGAAATTTTTTTTGAGGTTAATAGGGTTAGTGATATGGTGATTGCTGTTAAGATGATTATCACCAAAGAAATTATTAATGTGGTGAATGCTTATTTGGCTCAAGTTAGATTAGGAATATTTAAAAAGTAACTATTATGAAATATGAATTGATAAACTTCCTCAGAATATACCTAACGAAGAAAAGATAATCATTGGAGGTGATTTAAATTTTCAAATAGGTTATGCCAGGAAGAGTTATGAGAGGATTCATTGTGGTTAGGGAATAGGTGATGGGTACATCAGTTGGAAAGTCTACCGTCGACGTGGCCGTAGATCTACGGCCACGATGTACCCGATGTATTTTTGATTTCAGCATGATCGTTTTAGTTGATGTAATTTTTATGTCTGCACTTTTCCCTTTTTACCCTTGCTTGAGGGATTGAGTCTTGTAGCCCCTCGAGGGTATTTAGTCTTTTATTTTTTATGACATTGTAATGGGCTATTTATAGCATCCTTCTTGTATTTTCATGGTTAATGAATGATATTACAATTTTCTTGCATTAGTCTTCTTGGAGCTTTCTTTGCAAAAGCTTGAGAGAAAGGTTGAGAGCTAGGTGGAGCCTAGGAGAGGCCACCCGTCGTACCCAACAGTCACCACCGGTGGCTCTTGGTTTTTCCCATCTTCATTCTTCGTTTACCTTCCGTTTCCACCACCGGCTATCCCTCCACCACCACAAATCAACCCCTCTTACACTCACCACGCGAAATCCCCCCTCCTCAGAGAAACCCGCCTCCCCCATTCATTCCGCCGGCCACCACTCTGGCCGCCGGCCTCTCCGCTGTCCACCGCCCCTCCCTTCCACCATCACCGGCCATTTCCCATACCACCTCCATGAATTTCAGATTTTGAAATTCAAGGTGTAAGTTTCCAAATTTGGCCGACGCCAAATTAGGAAAGTTTTCAATGAGATTTCAAATTTCAAATTTTGAATTTGAGCGGATTTGAGATTTTCATAATTAATTTGGCAAAGCAAATTAGGAAACGCATAACTCTCTTTTCCCTCACCCCATCCACCTATACATGCTGCCGGCCCCCCTTCATGGCCCCCCCTCCTTTAATGCTCCATTAAGGGATTATTAATGCATGCTATTTGAAATTCAAATTCATGAATTTTTCCTCCATTCTCACTTAAATTTGAAAATAATTTCAGATTTGGGAAATACACAAATCCTTTTTCCACCTAACCTAGCCGCCCCTAGCCCTAGCCGCCTCCCTCTCTCTCACAACCCGCCGGCCACTCTTCCCCACCGCCCCTCTCTCCTTCTCTCTTCACACTCCTCGCAAGGCATAGCTCCTACTTCGATTGGAGATGGAAGATCAATCCGGAACTTGAAGTTTAACTTTGCATCTCACGACGTTTCTTCGATAAGATTTCACCAAGCCTTGGACGGAACAATCATTGGAAGGTACGTGGGATTTCTACGACGTCTCTCCGTGAAGGTGATCTTTCTCTTCCTTGATTCTTCTACTTTCGAATTCCAAGTTCTTCGTGAGAGTTTGTTCAAAACAAGAAATTGTGTCTACTTAGTGCCATCCGCTAGTATTCGTAGGATTTGTTACTTCATTGCTTTTAGATCTCATTGTTAATCAAGGATTATGTTGAAAACTACTCCGCATGCACTACTTTAATTTTCCTACGTGTTTTTGATGTCGCTTAGCATTTTTGTGTAGTTTGGCCTAAACGAAAGTGACCCTTCACTAGTTTTATTTTGTTGTTTTAATCACTCATAACGAAATCTAAAATTGATCTTAAAATATTTTGTGCAAGTTTCCAAATTATGCATGTAGTCCTGCATCATCTGGTATCAGAGCATGGTTAGGCTAGGATTTTCTTTCTAGAATACTTCCTAGGGTGTTACCTAACTTTTGTTCAAGTTTCTGCATGCATAACATTGTTAGATTCATGTTAAAACCCATTTTATGCTTGCTGTCCAGAATTTCCTGCAACATATAGCGTGCTGTAGGTTCACCGTTTAGGTGCCTAAGGGTTGCCAATCACTTTCCCACTTCCGCATTTGCATATGGAACCTTAACCCTTAGTTGTAGTTGGCTGTCCGTGAGTTTCCAGCACCATTTAGAGTCCCGATAGAGTGTTTTCCCTGCTGTAGGTTTGCTGTCCACTTCCTAGAAAACCTTCTAAGTACCCCATAGTGTTTAGAAATGGACCCGGAACAACTTAGCAGGACTTTAGACCTGTTGGTAGGTCAAATGGGCGCGATTAGTCAGCAACTTAAGGAAAACCAGTCTGACCTAGCGGAACTTCGGCGACAGACAACTGATAGATTCGATAACCTAGAACGAGGTAGGAACCACGCACCCCTTTACATGCCTTCTAGGCCACCTTCCATGTATGGGGATGATACTTTTCAAGATGATGGGCCCCCACGTGCCCCTTATCGAAATCCTCATTACATACACGACACCAACCATGACCCCGACATTCACTTGATGAAGAATATCAAGGTAGAAGCACCCACTTTCGATGGCACCTTAGATCCACAACTCTTTCTTGATTGGATCAAAGGCATGGATAGCTTCTTCAAGTGGTATAACATTTCTGAAGCCAGAAAGGTTAGGTTCGTGGAGATGAAGCTTATTGGTAGGGCTAGCCAATTCTGGTCGAACTTAGAAAGTCTTAGGGAGTCCCGCAACGAGTACCACATTACTGATTGGGCGTCCATGAAACGTGAACTTAAACAGAAGTACCTACCTCCTTCGTACTTCCCTAGACTCCTTGACAGGTGGAACCGACTTACCCAAGGAAGCAAACCCGTTAAGGATTACATTGCATCCTTCGATGATTACCTGATTCATTGCAAAGGGGAGACCTCAACTACCCCCGCGCAAATTTTGTCAATGTTTCGTACCGGACTGCGGGAAGATTTACGCAACGAACTTTTTGCCCGGAACATCACTACTCTGGAGAACGCCTACAGCCTAGTGCTTGATTTAGAGGAATCCCGTTCTCAGCATCCGAGTCGATCTCATGACTCTAGACCTTCATATAGACCAACCGGTAGTTCCACCTCGCACCCTCCTGTTTCACGACCTACTCCGGGGAGCACGACCCGACCACCCACGGGTCCACCTGCACTTAGATCTGATTCTAGAAGTAAGCCTCCCACCACGGATGCCCCTCGGTCCAGTCCCGGAACCAAGTGCTTTCGATGCCAGGGGTATGGGCATATCGCTTCTCAGTGTTCCAGTCCTTACAAGGTTTCGATTGTTGAGGAAGTAACTGAGGACGATCTCGAGCCCGAGGTTGATCAGGTTTACCAAGTTGAAGAAGAAGGCGAATACTTCGAGGAGGACGACGACACTACGGTCCTCAGTTGCCTTCGACAGTCGGATACCTCTCCCATCTGCGTGGTGAGATGTGCACTATCACACCCGACACTCACTGATGACTGGCGTAGGACCACAATTTTCTATACCTACACCAAAATCAAAGACAAAAACTGTAAAGTCATAGTGGATAATGGTAGTTGCATTAATGTTGTTTCTTCCAGCATGGTATCCCAATTAGGTCTGTCTGCCGTTCCTCACCCCAACCTGTATAAGGTATCGTGGGTCAACTCCAATGCCTTGGAGGTGAAGGAGCGAAGCCACGTACCCATCTCCTTTGCCACTTATAAGGAGAATGTCTGGTGCGATGTGCTAACCATGAATGTTGGACAAATTTTGCTAGGTCGCCCCTGAATCTACGATAACGATGTCCACATTTATGGTCGTTCAAACACCTGCGTGTTTGAACATGTGGGCAAAAAGATTAAGTTCTTACCATCACAACCCCGGGTTACGGATACCACGAAATCCAACCCAGCCAAACCCAAAAGAGGCGTGAACCTTGTCACCGCCAAGGTTCTGATTACTGAAATTTCCCAAGGCACCCCTCTGTTTGCCTTAGTTGGCTGTGAGATTTCCGCTGAATCTGACGAGCCCCTTCCTGAGGAGGTACAGCCAATTTTAGGACAGTATGCTGATGTCTTTCCCGATGATCTCCCAGATCAATTACCACCGCTTAGAGACATTCAGCATGCTATAGACTTCGTCCCTGGAGCCTCCCTACCAAACCTGCCCCACTACCGCATGAACCCCTCGGAACATGCCGAGCTTAAGAAGCAGGTTGACGAGTTACTGCAACGAGGTTTCATTAAGGAGAGTCTTAGTCCCTGTGCGGTACCGGCCCTTCTCACACCTAAGAAGGACGGGACTTGGAGAATGTGTGTTGATAGCCGTGCTATCAACAAGATCACCGTCAAATATCGATTCCCTATTCCGAGGCTCGATGACATGCTCGATATGATGACGGGTGCGACTTTATTCTCCAAAATTGATCTTAAGAGTGGATACCACCAGATCCGGATCCGACCCGGTGATGAGTGGAAAACCGCGTTCAAAACGAAAGATGGTCTTTATGAGTGGTTAGTCATGCCCTTTGGACTGTGTAATGCCCCTAGCACTTTTATGAGGATGATGACTCAGGTGTTGCGCCCCTTTATGGGTAAGTTTGTTGTCGTCTATTTTGATGACATTCTTATCTATAGCCATTCCGTTGATCAGCACCTTGACCACCTTAGGCAAGTTTGTGATGTCTTGAGGAAAGAACAGCTTTATGCCAATCCTAAGAAATGTACTTTCCTCGTAGACCAAGTCATCTTTTTGGGCTTTATTGTATCTGCACAAGGTGTTTCTGCCGACCCCGAGAAGGTTAGAGCCATAGTTGACTAGCCCGTCCCTCAGAATATCCGGGAAGTCCGCAGCTTCCACGGGTTAGCTACCTTCTATAGGAGATTCATCCAAAATTTCAGCACCATAGTATCTCCTATCACTGATTGTCTTAAGAAGGGTGATTTTCATTGGACCCCGGCTGCCACCAGAGCATTCGATGAGATTAAGAAACGAATGGTGGAAGCCCCAGTGATGAGACTTCCTGACTTCTCTAAAGTCTTCGAAGTGACCTGCGATGCTTCGGGGGTCGGAATTGGAGGAGTCCTCTCCCAGGAGGGCCACCCGGTAGCATATTTCAGCGAGAAGCTGAATGAAATTAGGCAGCGTTACTCCATTTACGATAAGAAATTCTGCGCCGTGATCCAATCCCTTCGCTACTGGCAGCACTACTTGCTCCCGCAAGAGTTCGTCATCTTTTCGGATCACGAGGCTTTGAGATACATTAATTCTCAAAAGAAACTTAATGCCCGACATGGCCGATGGGTAGAATTTCTTCAAGAGTACACTTACACTCTTAGGCACAAGGCAGGGGTCGAGAATAAGGCTGCTGACGCTCTCAGCCGACGGATGATGACTACTCTTGAATTGAGAGCGGAAGTCGTGGGTTTTGATCAGATGAAGATGGATTATCTTGAGTGCCCAGACTTCAAAGAAATTTATTCTTCCCTGTCCACGGGCAGCACCCGCTTCGTGGACGATTTCCTCTTGGACAATGGTTACCTTTTCAAAGCCCAAAAGCTTTGTATACCTCGCACTTCCCTTAGGGAATTTCTTGTGTGGGAACTTCACGCTGGGGGCCTCGCTGGACATTTTGGGAGAGATAAGACGATTGAGGCCGTTGAGTACCGTTTCTTTTGGCCAAGCCTTAAGAGAGATGTTGGTAGAATGGTTGCTAGGTGTCACACGTGTCAATTAGCCAAGCAATGTAAGCAGAACACTGGGCTTTACACTCCGTTACCTGTGCCTAGTTGTCCTTAGCAGGACGTCAGTATGGATTTTATTTTAGGCCTGCCAAAGACACTGCGAAGGAATGATGCCATATGCGTAGTCGTAGATCGATTTTCCAAAATGGCTCATTTCCTCCCCTGTTCCAAAACATCTGATGCCTCTCATATTGCCAAGCTTTATTTTAATGAGGTTGTCCGCTTGCATGGTTTACCCAAAACCATTGTATCGGATCGAGATGTTAAGTTCACAAGTTACTTCTGGAAAACCCTGTGGATGAAGATGGGTACTAAGCTCCAATTTTCCACTGCCTTTCACCCACAGACGGATGGTCAGACAGAAGTAGTTAACAGAAGTTTGGGAAACCTACTGCGTTCGTTGGTTGGGGATCATATTAGAGACTGGGACACTATCCTACCCACTGCTGAGTTCGCGTACAATAATTATGTCAACCGAACCACGAGTCTAAGTCCTTCTGAGATTGTATACGGGTTTAAGCCTAGACAACCTTTAGATTTGATTCATATGAGTTCTAGGTATAGAATTTCTGAGTCTGCATCTGCATTTGCATCACATCTGCATGAACTGCATAAGAAAATTGCACAAAATATTGAAAAGAGCAACAAAGATTACAAGTTATATGCTGATTTAAAATGACGACTTAAAACTTTTAAAGTAGGTGACTTCGTGATGGTGCGGATCCGTCCGGAACGGTTCCCACAAGGAACCGTTAAGAAACTACACGCCAAGAGTGCTGGGCCCTTCAAAATATTAAGGAAAATTAATGACAATGCATATGTGGTAGACCTCCCCGAGGATTTCAACATCAACCCGACCTTTAACATTGAGGATCTAGTAGCTTATGAAGGCCCTGATTTCAATCCACCCAACCCATTTTTGCAACAGCCTGATATAACCCCACCATTGGAAAACCCAAACTTGCCCCCCCTTCCTACCATTCCCAAACTACCCATGGCTGATAAAGTGGACACAGTTTTGAGTGATGACATTATCTCTACAAAAGGAGGAAGGAGAAGGTATTTGATCAGGTGGAGAGGAAAACCTGAATCGGAGGACACGTGGATAGACCGTGAGGAGCTGCAGCGGATAGACCCGGATGCTTTGGAGCTTTACGAGAGAGACGCTTACTCGACGGAGTCGAGTTTTCTCCCACCCCGGGAGAATGATAGGGACATCAGTTGGAAAGTCTACCGTCGACGTGGCCGTAGATCTACGGCCACGATGTACCCGATGTATTTTTGATTTCAGCATGATCGTTTTAGTTGATGTAATTTTTATGTCTGCACTTTTCCCTTTTTACCCTTGCTTGAGGGATTGAGTCTTGTAGCCCCTCGAGGGTATTTTGGTCTTTTATTTTTTATGACATTGTAATGGGCTATTTATAGCCTCCTTCTTGTATTTTCATGGTTAATGAATGATATTACAATTTTCTTGCATTAGTCTTCTTGGAGCTTTCTTTGCAAAAGCTTGAGAGAAAGGTTGAGAGCTAGGTGGAGCCTAGGAGAGGCCACCCGTCGTACCCAACAGTCACCACTGGTGGCTCTTGGTTTTTCCCATCTTCATTCTTCGTTTACCTTCCGTTTCCACCACCGGCTATCCCTCCACCACCACAAATCAACCCCTCTTACACTCACCACGCGAAATCCCCCCTCCTCAGAGAAACCCGCCTCCCCCATTCATCCCGCCGGCCACCACTCTGGCCGCCGGCCTCTCCGCTGTCCACCGCCCCTCCCTTCCACCATCACCGGCCATTTCTCATACCACCTCAATGAATTTCAGATTTTGAAATTCAAGGTGTAAGTTTCCAAATTTGGCCGACGCCAAATTAGGAAAGTTTTCAATGAGATTTCAAATTTCAAATTTTGAATTTGAGCGGATTTGAGATTTTCATAATTAATTTGGCAAAGCAAATTAGGAAACGCATAACTCTCTTTTCCCTCACCCCATCCACCTATACATGCCGCCGGCCCCCCTTCATGGCCCCCCCTCCTTTAATGCTCCATTAAGGGATTATTAATGCATGCTATTTGAAATTCAAATTCATGAATTTTTCCTCCATTCTCACTTAAATCTGAAAATAAGTTCAGATTTGGGAAATACACAAATCCTTTTTCCACCTAACCTAGCCACCCCTAGCCCTAGCCGCCTCCCTCTCTCTCACAACCCGCCGGCCACTCTTCCCCACCGCCCCTCTCTCATTCTCTCTTCACCCTCCTCGCAAGGCATAGCTCCTACTTCGATTGGAGATGGAAGATCAATCCGGAACTTGAAGTTTAACTTTGCATCTCACGACGTTTCTTCGATAAGATTTCACCAAGCCTTGGACGGAACAATCATTGGAAGGTACGTGGGATTTCTACGACGTCTCTCCGTGAAGGTGATCTTTCTCTTCCTTGATTCTTTTACTTTCAAATTCCAAGTTCTTCGTGAGAGTTTGTTCAAAACAAGAAATTGTGTCTACTTATTGCCATCCGCTAGTATTCGTAGGATTTGTTACTTCATTGCTTTTAGATCTCATTGTTAATCAAGGATTATGTTGAAAACTACTCCGCATGCACTACTTTAATTTTCCTACGTGTTTTTGATGTCGCTTAGCATTTTTGTGTAGTTTGGCCTAAACGAAAGTGACCCTTCACTAGTTTTATTTTGTTGTTTTAATCACTCATAACGAAATCTAAAATTGATCTTAAAATATTTTGTGCAAGTTTCCAAATTATGCATGTAGTCCTGCATCAATAGGAGATAGAATATAATGGGAGAAGCTATACATTATTTCATAGTAGTTGCGAACAATTATTTTAAGAAATGAAGCAAACTTGTTAGTTATAAAAGTGGAGTAATCAAATTACAAATATATTTATTCTTGGAAAGAAGAATATTTTTATAAAGATTGTAAGGTAATTCCAAGTAAAATCTTGATCACATAGCTTAGGGTATATATATATATATATATATTACAAAGTAAAGCCAAACATGTGAAATAAGATGTTTGGTTCTATTAAGAGGATTGCTATAGAAGTTTTAGTTGAGTATAGAAATATATTATACATTGATAAGGAGACTTGGAGGTGGAGTGTGGGTTAAGAAAATGCACTTTTAATAAGTAAATACTATTAAGGCTTATAATGATTATTTTGAAGCTAGAAGTCTTTGTAGATAAGATAGTGAGAAAAGCAAAAACTATGTTTTTGGATGATTTTTATAGTAGACTTGATACTAAAGTTGGAGAAAAAGATATCTATTTAATAACTAAGGTAAGAAATTAGAGATTTAGATATTGCGATCAAATTAGATACATCAAAAGTTAAAAACAAAGGATCAAAAGATGAATGCATCAAGAAAAGATGAAAATGTTATATTGAGAAATTACTAAGAAGGGATATAAGGAAGAAATTATTTTAGAAGATTTGAGTGAATATTATACAAAGTATATGATAGATTGATTCAAAAAGTTAAAGTAGTGTTAGCTCTGAAAAATGTATCAAGGCAAAGTTTAGGCCTATGTGAAATGTTTATTAAGATTTGAAGAGTTATAAGGGGAAATTTGCAATGTTTCAATTAATGAACCTTCTTAATGGAATTTTGAAGGATAAGAGATTGCCAAATGATTTGAGAATAATATTTTTTGTACCATTTTTAAATAGCAAAGATGATGTTCAAGACCACATTAACTATAGAGGAATCAAATTGACGAGTCACACAATGAAGTTATGGTACGAGTAATAGAACATTGGCTTAAGAAAATAAAATCAGTTTGAAGAATCAGATTGGTTTCATGCAAGAAATTTTATTATGAAAGTAACGATTGTATGAAGATAATTAATGGAGAAGTATAGAGAACAAAGAAATGATATTCATATGATTTTATTGATTTTGAGAAGACATGTGATCACGTTTCATGATAATTGATTTGATTTGCTTGGATGGAACATATGTTCAAAGATATGCTGATATATATATATATATATATATATATATATATATATATATATATATATATATATATATATATATATATATATATATATATATATATATGTATTACGGAGCAATTACCAGTATTAGAAATGATTGTGGAGTTATCCAATAGCTTTCAGCTATTATAGGTTTGAATATTAATGATTTTAAGTCCTTATCTTTTTGCTATGGAGATATTTACTAATATATTCAAAGCGAGGTAATTTGGTATATGCATTTTTTGCTTACTAATATATTCAAATGATATAGTTCTAAGTGGTAAGATTTCTATTGAAATAAGTGAAAATTTAGAGTAGTGAAAGAAATATTTAGAAAATAAAGGGCTTACAATTAATAGAATAAGATTGAGTATAGGATTTATAATTTTATTAAGTATGATGTTAGAAGATAAAGCAATATCTCTGTGTGATAAATTTATTTATCTTTGATTTATCACACACAAGAATAAAGATATAAATAAGGATATACCTTCTAGAGATAAGGTTGGATGGTTAAATGGAAAATTATCTCTTTTTTTATTGTTTTTGATAAGAGGATATTATGGGAGCTTAAAATTTAAATTTTGTAAATTTGTAATTTGGCTAATAATGTTATATTGAAGCAAATGTTGGTTTGTAAAAATCATTATATCTAAGTTGAGCGTGTCATAAATAACAATGTTAAGAAGATGTATGTCAATTCTTGTAAGGATAAACTGAGGTATGATTATATTAAAAAAAATGTTAGAGTGACATCTATTGAAGGTAATATGATTGAAAATAACTTTACGTGGTTGAGACATGTATAATGAAGGTAGAAAAATGCGCACATTAGATGAGTTGCTAAAATTAATGTTAGAGAATTAGGAAGATAAAATGATAGCCCTAAGGTTACATTGATATAAGTTATTAAAAATGATTTACGAACAATCTGTTGAATACCTAAGACAATACTCAATGAGTATGAATGAAAAAATTGAGGATTCGTAATGTCGGCTAACATAGAGTAGGACTACTCATGATGATGATAATGATATTTTTTTTTGTTGATTATGATGAGGCATTTAATCTAGTATTGTGAGAAATGACATTATCATTAAATAGGAAAAATACAGAAAATGTTTATTAAACTTTGTGTAGGATAGATATTAAATAGTTATGGAGTGGTTCAAGTATTCTCATGTTGGCCATGCAATGATGGATTTAAGGGAAGGAAGGGACCACGACCCCCCTAAAATTTTATAATTCATTTTTAAAATTTAATTTTTATATTATTAATTTTTTTATATTGATATTTTTGATTTTTTATTACAATTGAAACATAGTTAATAGCTTATATTCTTTCATTCATATAGAAATAGATTGCGTTTAGATATTATAATCAAAATTTTATTACGATAAGTTAAAAATTTTTAAATTTATTTTAAAATCAATACATTATAAGTTGAAAAGCTTTTCCTACTATAACTATTATAAAAAAATGCCTTCAAAATATAATTGAAGATCAATGGATTAATGATACTTTAGTCACTTATATTTATAAAAAAATATTTGACTGTTTTAATAAGGAAGTAATTATTCAACTATTTTAGAATATGAAAAATAAACATTATAAATTATATATATTTTTTTATCTTATATTTTATCTTTTCAAAATAATAAGGTCAAATGAATTTTTTTTTTAAACTGCCCGTCTCAAGTCCAGATTAAAAAAATTACCAAAATGTTTAAAAAACTTAATGTGCACTCCCATTATAAAAAATTTCTGGCTTCATCACAATGGTCATGAATGCACTTACAAAAGGTATTCTTACAAAGAATCCTATGCTTTTTTGTGTGTGATAGTCTTAATAGATAGAGATTTTTTTGGAGTGCAATGTTTGATGCTGTAGGAAAATCTACCTAGACAATCTTATAGGATTAATCGGAGTATAGTGTAAATGCTATTTAATTTTAGAAAATGTGAAGTAACATGTGATTAGTAGATGAAGCGTCCAATGATACCATGTTTTTAGATACATTGAATGCATTATTTAAACTAATAGGGATATACAAGGATGATAAAACTTCAAAGTTATAGTTAGATTAAAATGTAGAAGCACCTTTGGGTATCATACGATAAGATGATATTATGGAGATTGAAAAATAACATTATAAACTGCATTAAGGGTATCAATGCTAAATGAGTTTAATTTTTAGTTAAAAAAATCAAGAAATGCTAAGTTCAATGGTATAGAGAAGAGATATTAGATGGATCACAGATAAAATTAGGAATGAGAGAGCACAAAATAATTGTATTAAAGATAATATGGAAGCTGTACCGTTAAAGATTTTTTTTAGGGGGGGGGGGGAACCCATAGAAGGGTCTACACGTTAATTTAATTAAAGGTTACAAGTCCTTAAATATTCAAAAGCTCACTAGAAATATAATATGTGAAATAAAACTTAAGAGCCATTCATGATTTAAAATTGCGCAATATGAGGCTCGCCTCGAGGCCCGCCTTTGCGCAATTCTAGTAAAAAGCGCCTCGATGCTTACGCCTCAAGTTTATTTTATGAGGCTTGCGCCTCAACTTGGTTGAGGCCCGTCTCGCCTCACTAGCATGAGGCTCATCATGCTATATATATATTAACACTTACATAAATCTTGAACTAAATGTCCGACATTGGACTCTATAGGAGAGGAGGAAGGGGAGAGAGCAATTCACCATAATGATGATTCAAATGAAGAACCCCTTAGTGATGACAGTGCTGATGACTTATGAGTTCTTATGTGATATGTCATTGCTATTTATTGTTGGAAATTAGAATTATATGTTAATGAAAAGAATACTGGGATTTGGGAAAGATAGAATTTTGAGTTGAACTATATTTCATGTTGTCTTATTATTGAGATATTTTGATTTCACTTCATATCTTATCTTTTTTTATGTTTTATATTATTCACTCATTAGTATATAAAAAATTTATCATTTTATGTTAACGCAATCTTTTGATTTTGAGGCTTACGCCTCAAAACGCCTTAAGGCTTACGCCTCGCCTCACGAATGAAAAACGCCTCAATACCCGAATACGCAATTTTAAACATTGGAGCCATTGAATCCAGCTAATACAAAATACAATTAAACTAAAATAAGCAAAATAAAGAAGGAACAAATCACCAGAAGACCACCCAAGGGGAGCAAAAGAGAGAGACATCTATTTCGACGAGAGATCCAACTAAACAACCTGCAATAAAATAGAGAAAAGCCACAAGACGACTCACATAACCAGCAACACCAACAAGCCACCCCCGAGAAACAACTCCAACATGACAACCTACAACCAACAGGAACAAACAAACAGAAAAGCCAAAACCACAAAAACATCAACACAACTCAACCATAACATAACTAGAGGGAAAAAACCCAACCAAAACACTAACCATGAAAAACTAGCCCAACAAAAAAATAATAAAAAAAAAAAGAAAAAAAAGAACAAGACCCTATAAAAAGAGAACAACTCAAAGAGAAGCTCCAAACAAACAACAGGAACTAATAACACGCCAGCCCAACCAAATTAGAAAAAAGCCATCTTAGCCAACCCCAAGAAAAGCAAGGAACCAACAAACAAGAGACCAAAAGATGCTATTTCCTTTTTGCTTTTTCTCCGTCTATGTTTACCATCTTTCTTATAAAATCCTTCCTCATCGATGCAAATAACATTTAAGTCATTAGTTCCCATAGAAATGTCCCTTGCACATCAATGTCCTCCTCAAACGCCCATTTAGCTGATGAATCATCATCAGCTAACCAATCACCTTGAATCACCTTATCATCCTTTAAATTAGAGGCTACTTGAGCTAACAAAGCATCGTTAGAAACAAGGGCGATGGGAACATCAATTAAAGGCACTTCATCATTTAACTCAACATCACCCAAAGGCGACACATGAATAAAAACCATAGATGGATTACTCGCATTTGGCTGATTTAGAACACAAAGACGCCCATCCATAAAACCAACAGGAGGGAGGCTAAAGGGGGTACGATCACCCACAGAAACACCAACATCATTAGAAACCGGAATAGCTAAACCAACACCAACTTTCCTATTGATAACAACATCAGGACTATCATCCATGCCATTCAAAGGCTCCATATTAGGAGCATCACCATAAGATGGACACAAAGCATGAAAAGTATTAAAGTTTTTCATACAAGCCTCATTAGTCGATTTTAAAATAATTCTAGCGGACTCAACGGTAGGAATGAAATCCTCAATAACATTCTCCTTAAACAGCTAACGAAGCAGTTTGTTGCAAACCGACAACAGAAGCGAGCAAGGTATTAATAGCCATAACCTTAGTAAGAGCACAATGATCATCATTGCCTAACAACTTTTTGAATATAACCTAAATTATTAAGGCCAATCCAAACAGCCTCAGGATAACTTTTGGAGACATCCAGTTCGACAAGCACCCTAGCAACAGACAACTTTGAGCCAACGACAGTAGTGTTATCAATTTTCAAAAGACGACCAAAAAGCAAACCCAAACCATGAAGAATGCGGAGGAGAACAGATGAGGCCTAAGATTTGTGAATGAAACCCAAATAAGGATGATCGGCGTCTCGACAGTTATATCAAAAAATGACGACCACAAACAGTTTCATGTAGCAATTGGAAACAAAATAAGAACTATGAGAGAAAATTCTATTATAATCCATATCGTTAACTAGCTTGATTAAAACATGCTTTGGATCCAAAACCGTGACAGAGCATTCAATGATCAACTTGAGGATAAAGAAGAACTTAGCATTTACCGATCACCTTGAGGTTAAAGAAGAACTTACGAATCAACTCAAGAGGAGGTCTTCGATTTGGGAATTTGCCAACCAACGCATAGTTGAAAGGTTGAGCAAGGGCAAGGATTTCTGCCACATAAATCCAAAGGGATGGAAGCCCACAGTTCATTGTAGCTTTGAGATCTGGGAAATCACTCGAAAGAGAATCTCCAGACTACGCTTCTAAGAAGGAACAAGAGTTTTTTTTGCCCATTAAGGAAACCATGGTCACTCAATCGATTAACCACCTTCTGACGAGCGAAGGTGGCACGATCGAAAGAGAACAACCAAAAAGAAATAAGAAGAGAAAGGAGATATCAACAGGAGAAAAAATCCCAAAGAACTAGGGGCCATGTGATGTGGAACATCATAGCTTATATTTTTCTTAGGACTAGCTTATTTTAGTTTGTTACATGATTTCTAGAATGTTCTTAGTAGCTTAGATAAGCAAGGTATTGTAAGGAGGGGAGGAGAGGAATATTATGACATTTTGAAGCTTTTAAGCTTGAGTTAGTTTCTTGTTCTATATCTCTTCTAGCATATTCAGTTCTTTCGCCAATCCACTGTAGCAGTTGGTATCAAAGCCCGGAGCTTGCGAAGAACGATGGAATGCCGAAGAAGATGGGCTGTCGATGATGATCGAAGCCGAAGAAAATGAGCAGTTGATGAAGATCAACACCGAATAAGATGGGAGATCGACTTCGAAGGAGATGGGCATTCTACAATGATCGAAGCCGAAGGAGATGGACGGTCGACGACGATCGACGCCAAAGGAGATGGGAGGTCAACGACTATTCTCCGCCCCAACTTTCACTCCAATGGCAAGATTCGCCGCTCCACTATACTCCGTTCCAACTTTTGTTCCAATGGCAGAATCCCCTCCTCGACCATTTAGTTTGCAATCAAGCCGCAATCGTTGTCTGCAACTTGCCTCTACTCCAGTCCCATTCCATCACCCATGGTTCCGCCTCCGCCTTTTCCTGTGATCCGACCCCACTCCCGTGGGCACCACCTGAGCCCATTAGCTTGCTTCCAGCACGCGATCAAGATCCAAGCACATTTGCGTGACATCGCCCGTTAAATCGAGCTCTGATAATCGTGACTTCGCCTAAATCAAGCCCGATCATCCCACGCCCGCTACAACACGCGAACAATGAATACATGCATGGCGATGAGCGCGATCCCGCGCCTAACATCCAACCCAGTCCTGTTGCACGCGATTCTGCCTCTAATTCCTCTCGCAATCCCATACTCGACGAAGCGACTATCGCTGCTATTGTCGAAACGAATGATTTCGATCTGGCCTCTGCTTTCTCTCGGGGCCAGTCACCGGGCAAACACGCTCTCTCTCGATCCGTTGGTCCCCCGCTCGTTCGCGTCTGCGCGTTTGCCGCTCACATAACCCGTATGTGACTTGTCCAACCACCTATGGCCCAGCCTTCTTGGGGATATATTGAAGCTTGTGTTTGCTACATACATGTTGAAAGTTGATTCTTTTGTGCATCTCACAAGCTATTTGATGAAATGCCACAGAGGGTTGCTATTTCTTGGAATGTTATGGTTCAAGTGCCTGTAAATAATCATTTCCCTGAACTAGGCATACCTCCTCTAGTTAAGATTTTGGAGACGAGTTCTTCAAAGGCTAAGGAGGATTCTACTAAGATTTTTGGGAACCTTTTTAATCACAACAATGATATTAGAGCATGTGTACAAAGCGTTGATGTTGTTCCTAGTTTATTATGGTTACTGAAAAATCTTTTGTCGGTATTCAAAATCTTTGACTCAGGAGGATTGCTTATGTTCTCTACTCTTACCTCCTCACCAATGAAACCCCTCGACGGAGTCGAGTTCTTTAGATGTTAGGGGAGTATGATGTGGAACATCATAGCTTAAGTTTTTCTTAGGACTAGCTTATTATAGTTTGTTACATGATTTCTAGAATGTTCTTAGTAGCTTATATAAACAAGGTATTGTAAGGAGGGGAGGAGAGGAATATTATGACATTTTGAAGCTTTTAAGCTTGATTTAGTTCCTTGCTCTATATCTCTTCTAGCATATTCAGTCCTTCCGCCAATCCACTGCATCCCCATGGAGAGACAAAAATATCGAAATCTGCTGCTAGGTAAGAAACCCTAGCAGAGCGTAACTAGTGTGGAAGAGAATGAGTGAATTGTATGTTCGAATAAGAAGTGATCAGCAAGCAACTCTAGGTTGTTTAGATAGTAGTCTAGTAGAATATGTGCCATTTTAGTTGAGAGATAAGGTTACTACTGCTAGAAATAAGATACCATTTGTAGAATTATTAATGCAGGTGACTTAGATTTAGGAATTTCTAATACAATTAGAATGATGCATCGTATTGCACAAAGCATTTTAAGATTCATGTTTCAAAGGCAAAAAATTTGGTTTCTTTAGGTGCAAAATAGAAATATGAGAATTAGAACGCATGATAATGCAATAATCTAAGAAATTTAAAGAAATCAAGAAAAAATTATAATGGCGCAACTTCAATGAGGTAGACAATTCCAATTAATTGCCATAATTAAAATCTTAGTTGTGTAAAAAAATTAAATAATCTTTATAACACTAGCAAGCAATAACAAAATATGTATAAGAAGTTATGAAGTAGTAACCAAAGTAAAAAAAAATCATGGCCTTGACACGTATGAGGATATGACATCCTTTGGAACTATGTAGTCGCGCACGTGCGCTTATACTATACGCGAAAAAATCACAAATCCAACTTGCACGTTAGATTGAAAACTAGAAGAGAAATTTTGTATTCAATCAAAGTTCTCAATTACATGCTTTAAACTATCTATTTATAAATTTCTCATTCTAGGTTGACGTAAAATCAGCTGTTTTAGGTTTAATAAATAAAAAAATATGGTTGACGCAAAATCATCTGAGTTTAGGTTTAATAAATAAAAAAATTCAAGTCTTGATTTTAGGGATAAGTTCCAAAAACTAAACATTGTCTATGCTCTTGTCGAAATCACGGTTATGTTCCAAACCTCATTTGTTAAAAGCATTCCCGTAATTCCTCAAACAGTGACCAGCCCGTGAATTAGGGGTATTATAGTTAAAATCACAAGCAGCAAACACGTGAGCCACAATTAGCTGTGCTGTAGCTTAAACCACAAGCCCCAAATCTCTTAACAATAAATTCGCAAATTAAAATTTGAATTTCAAATCAACTGCTGAAAGAAACCTTTAAAAGACCATTATTATTTTTAAGGCCCAGTGACATCTTAAAACAACTGAATGCCCTTCTGATTCTAAGAGGCTAATTTATAATTCTTCTGGAAGTTCTTGCTGGCTGCTGATTGATCGACCTTACAGTCTTAATAAATGTCAATGTTTGTGACTTTGCGTAAGCAAATGGTGATATTGTCAAAGCATCGGATAATCTCGACTTCCATTATTATGAAACCTAAAAAATGAATTATTGGACATAAAACTGTAATATGCTTGTTAAACCTTCTAAACTATAGGAAATTCTTCACAGGACTTCATTTTGCTTATCTAGCTAAACCTAAAAATGCATTATATGATGTAACACAGAACCATCCTGGATAAACCTTCTATACTATATAGGTTATTCTTCAGTCAATTTTGTTTTACTTGTTATGACACTAGTAATGAATACTATATTGAATCTTATCTTATTTATATATTTTTTTATTTTTTATTTTCCTTTCTGCACAATTATGGTTATGTTCTTCTTGTCCAATTAAATGCATTTGTCTGGTATTTTATCTGCTTTCCTTGTATGAGTTCAGGTGTCAACTGGTGGAATACCAACCCCAGAGAAGGTCCAGCCACTTGGAACCATTTCTGCAGCTCCTTGGGGTTCTGCACTTATCTTGCCCATTTCATATACATACATTGCCATGATGGGATCCAAGGGGCTTACGGAAGCATCAAAGATAGCTATTCTAAATGCAAACTACATGGCAAAGCGTTTAGAGGTGCTTCCTAATTTTTTCTGTTCTGCCATCCCATAGATATGTTTCCTTAAGTTTTTTGTAACTGTCACATTGTAAGCAAGCGTATGGAGATTATATTCAAAGCGGATTGCATAAAACAAAATAAAAATTAATAAATATAATCTATGGAAAGTTGATCCCCCAATAACTAAATATAACAGATCATTGCTTAATGCAATTTCTTATATCAATAAAATTGGCTCACCCTTCTACTCGTGAGTGGTGCCATTAAGCCAATTGAATTGATTAGGATCAATTTCACTTTTCAGTTAGTTTAAAAGTACAAATGGTTGGGAAATATGAACTGTCTAAGCACAAAATTGTATGCTGCAGAATCATTACCCTATTCTCTTCCGTGGTGTTAGTGGAACTGTTGCTCATGAGTTTATTGTGGACTTGAGAGGATTTAAGGTAACTGGCAGAGCTAAAGACCTCTCCTTTAAGGATCTGCTTCTCTTCAATATTTTTAGCTTAAATCTGTTCCGCTACAGCAAACTGCAGGCATAGAGGCTGAAGATGTTGCTAAGCGTCTAATTGATTATGGATTTCACGGACCAACAATGTCATGGCCCGTTCCAGGAACACTTATGATTGAACCCACTGAAAGTGAAAGCAAAGTACTGTCCCCAAAAGTCACTCTTTCTGACTACTTGTGTCTTTCACAATCATTTACAATTAGTACTATTGGTTTCCTCCTGCAGGCTGAACTTGATAGGTTTTGTGATGCTCTTATATCCATCAGAGAAGAATTCGAGG
>CM028343.1:83998378-84219900 GCA_016618105.1 Dendrobium huoshanense | reverse complement strand
GCCTGTCGAGACGGAGCAGACAGTTGGTACGATTCGGCGAGTTGATACAGTCCCTTCAGTGTCAGTGCCAGTTCAGATGGATGTTGATGCAGTAGATGTTGATAGTAGTACTCGGGCTCGAGTGGAGCCAGTTGTTGCTCCTAGTCCCCTTAGGATTTCTTCTCCTTTGGGTCCGTACATTGATGCTCTTCATCAGACTTCCGATGAGGACTTACTCGGAGGAGAGTCAGATGAAGACATCCCCGTTCACCGTGTTTGTGTTGTCACGAGGCGTGGCACGTCAGACGAGCAGCATGAGCAGTACGATGATTTGGAGGAACAAGGGGAGGCCGATGTACCTTCCACCTCAGCACAGGGTGGACCTCCCCGTTCAGTAGACACAGATGTCACAGTTTGCAGTTACAGTCTCAGATGGCGGAGATGGCAAGAGCCATGGCGGCGATGACCGCCCAGTTGACGATGTTGGGGGCTACACCCCATGTCATGGATGTAGTTACTCCTACTGCATCCAGAGACGAGCCAGTAGCACCACAGTCGCCAGCCCCGGAGCCTGTTAGAGTTCAGAGGGCAGTTCCGATGTCTCCACCAGCAGTACCGTTGAGTGTACCAGTCCAGAGTCAGTCAGTACAGTTATCACCAATTCAGATTCAGGATATGATTGCACAGAGGGTTGACCAGGCTATAGCTTCTAGAAAGTCTGGGGATTCTGTTAGTAGAGGTCGCCCTACCCGGTAGAGTACGAGCGGGAGCCTTATCCCGCTGGTTTTGTTCCTCCTCCTCGTTTCCGAGTGTTTGATGGGTTTGGGAACCCAAGACAACATGTGGCTCAGTATCGGGCCATATGTTGTAACATTGGAGGAAACGATGCTTTGATGTTGAGACTGTTTGTCAGTAGCTTAGGGGGAGTGGCATTTGAGTGGTATGCCGACCTCCCTAATGATTCAGTTCGTACTTTTGCTGAGATGGAACAGCTATTTGTGCAGAGGTTCATTAGTACAGAGCATAGAGTGACTGTTGGTGAGTTGGTAGTGACCAGACAGCGCCCCCACGAGTCTCTACCTAACTATATAGTTAGGTGGAGAAACCTTAGTCTTCAGTGTGAACCTCAACTGCAAGAGCAGCATGCAGTTGAGATTCTGTTGAAGAATATTGATGGTCCTATTGCTCCTTATCTGAAGGGTTTCAGCATTCGAACCTTTCAGAAGTTGTTAACCAAAGTCACTAGCCTACAGGACAGCATACCCAGTGCAGTCCCTCCTAAGGTTGAGAGTCAACCCATCCGTAGACCTCAGCGTTTGGAGTTTTCTGGGGCACCACCTCCTAGGAAGGGGGAGGTGCATAGTACTTTTGATGCTCATGATAAGGGCAAGAGGCCCATGGTTAGTTCAGCACCACAGCGTCCACCACCACCTCGACCTCAGTTTCAGCCCCGACCTCAGTTACCACCACCAGTACAGCCTCCTGTACAGTTTCAGCCACGACCCCAGAGTCAGCAGCCTAGGCCCTCTTATAGAACTCCAGAAAACCAACAGTATCTACAAGAGAGGCTTAGCAAGGAGTATCCCTTTAAAAGGGAGAGTGTGAAGAAGATCTTCAAGTTTTTGGTTAAGAAGAACATTTTGACATTTCCACCCAACAGGAGAGTGGAAGAGGAGGGGCAGACAGAGCATCCTTTGTATTGTCCATTCCATAGACATATTGGTCATGTGATTGAAGATTGTTATGTGTTCAAAGATAGAGTGGAGAGCCTTATGGCTAAGGGTGAGATTCACTTGCAGGACAGCGACCTAGTGAATCCTCAAGGCAAAGTTGCTCAGATAGTTCAGATGATTACTAGCTCCAGTCAGTGTGACAGTCAGTGTGATGTTCAGAGCAGTGACAGTAGAGCACCTCTTAGTTCTGGGGAGGAGTGGCAGCTTGCACTTTCTCTCGCAAGACAGGGGTATGATCAGACGGGCAGTTCAGAGTTCAGAGGCAGTTGAGAGGAGCCCCCACAGGCCAAGTCGACAGTTGCCAGCCCAGTTCCTTTGCCAGTTTCTTTTTCTTCTTCTGTTGTAGTGCCTACTGAGCACATTTCTTCTACTTCTCCTTGTATTAGAAAGATGTATGAAAGAGAGAAATTTGTTGTAACTTCTGAGGGAAAGACAGGATCTCTTCCAGCACTTACGCTGAAGGATTTTGTTCTCCCTTCAACTGATGATGAATTAATGGAAGAAGATGATTCTGGCTACTTTTGGTGTCTTGCTCCTAGTTTTACTTTTCCTAGCACTTGTTCTTCTCATGTTTTATTTATTTCTAATAATGATGATGATCCTTCTTTTGAAGAAGAGTTTGAGTGTGAGGAAGAGCCTGTGTTTGCTATTCCTGAAGGAGGTTGTTACATGGATTCTGAAGATGAATCCGAGAACACTCCCCAATCACTTTTTGTTGAACCAACACAAGCCATGTCACCTGAACAAATTGAGTCCTCTATTGAGTCCGAATCAATACGAGAGATACAGTTGCGTTCAGGTAAGGTCCTCCCACCTAAAATGGCTAAGAATAATAAAGAAAAAGATAGAAACATCATTACCCAACAGGATGATCCTATCCCTCTTCCTCAAGCACCTGCTAAGGAGAAGGGAAAAGGCCCTCAGTTGGATGTTGATTACAATGTGTTGGCTCATTTGAGAAAGATCCCTTCTCTTCTTAGTGTGTACGATGCACTAATGATGTCTTCCGACTTGAGAGAGACTTTGGTGAAAGCCTTGCTTGAACCAGAGTCTTATCAAGCTTTCTTTGCCACTGAGTCAGTTAAGGATGCATGCTATTTGAGAGAGATGCCATGTATTACCTTTTCAGACCAGGATCTTCTCTTAGGAACTTCTGATCACAACCGTCCCTTGTACGTCACCACTGAAGTAAATGGTTATGAGTTGAACAGGGTCCTCATTGACCAAGGAGCTTCAGTTAATATCCTTAATCATGCCACCCTGCAGAGTCTCTCTCTCCCTTTGGTCACTTAAAGCTCACTTCAGATAAGATTATGCTGAAGGGTTTTAATGATCAAGGTCAGCGAGCTCTAGGTTCCATCACTTTGCCTTTGCGTTTGGAGATCTTTTGACTGAGGCAAAGTTTCATGTCATTGAGGCAGATACCTCATACAAGGCTCTCTTAGGAAGGCCTTGGATACATGAATATGGAATGGTGCCCTCTACACTGCACCAGTGCATGAAGTATATGAGGAATGATGTAGAGTTTTCCATCCTTGGAGATATTCAACCTTTCGCCGTGCATGAGGTCTCTATTTATGATGATGCCGAGCATTACATGCCTCGGAAAGTTCGTAGACCTCCCACTGCCCAGTCACCAGTGATACCCGCTAGTGTGGTACAGGGTCCTATGCAACCACTTGCGCAGGGTCCTATACAACCACTAGTACATGGTCCATCACAGGTTGAGATTGGAGCAGATGTTTCCACCCCACAGACCTAGAGGAATCTTTACGGTTTGTACTCAGGCACGATGTTCCCCCTAATAGAGGTAGGGGACTGCGTGGTAGAGGTCGAGGTAGAGAGTCAGTTCGCCCTCCGAGGAACTTTGATGCTCGAATCCCTCCTTCCTCGCACTTGTACACTTCCCCTTTGACTGTTGAGTCCGACTCTGATGATGAGATGATTGATGTTCCTCGTCATTCAGTTCCTTCACCTGCCTTTAGTGTTGATCACAATTCCTATCCCACATTCCATAGGAGTTTGATTCCTCAGGGTGGTTTGGTTGTTGATAGTGATTCAGACGACGACGAAGATGTCGGACGTCAGACTACTAGTCAACAATCCCTTTCTCGCCAGATGTACGGGATGAGAATTGAGGAATCTCCTCCTCAACCTTCCCCTACACCTTCCGCCGGTGTTCGTAGTGCACCACTCTTAGATAGGCGTTCTGTACAAGAGCTGCACACTCTCTATGTACCAGCACAATCATCTTGGCATGCATCATTGTTTCATAGTGTAGGTGTCCCACAGAGTACTGACATACAGAATCCTGTGGAATCCACTATGGATGATGAGATCATGCCAGTTCCCCGATACTTCTCCCCTGCTGTGGACAACTTTGTTGAGCGAGGCATTGTCCCTTCGACTTGGTCAGGTAGACAGGCCCAACAGCAGGCCCGTATTTGGCGAACTGATTTTCCTCGAACTGGGCAAGGTATAGGCTATTCTCAAGAAGATCAGTCCCCTTCCACCAACATTCGGGTCGTCTCTCATTCTTATCCGGTTGTTTCCATCTCCGATGATGAAGACCCGGAAGAGAATGAGGACAGGGTCCTTGAAGCTCCACGTGAATTCGAAGATGGCGCCAGTTCTGCCATGGATGAGCTGTGCGAGATCAATTTGGGCACTGAATCGGATCCTAGGCCTATCTTTCATAGCGCTTTGTTATCCGAGTCAGAGGCTCAAGAATATGTTGCACTTATTTTCCGAATTTAAAGATTGCTTTGCCTGGAACTACACGGAGATGCCTGGTTTAGATCCATAAGTAGCAGTCCACAAGTTAGCTATTAGTCCTGACGCAGTCCCTGTTAAGCAGTCACCTCGCCGGATGAGGTTAGAGATTGAACAACAGGTGATCGCTGAGACTAAGAAGCTTATAGAAGCTGGTTTTGTTCGTGAAGAGAAGTATCCCACTTGGCTTGCCAATGTTGTTCCAGTCCGGAAGAAGAATGGTCAGATCCGTGTATGTATAGACTTCCGTGATTTGAATAAGGCATGCCCTAAGGACGATTTCCCTCTTCCTATCCCTGAACTCATGGTTGATATCGCTTCGTCCCATAGCATTTTCTCCTTCATGGATGGTTCATCTGGTTACAATCAGATTAAGATGGCCCCTGAAGATGAGAAATTCACTGCCTTTCGCACCCCTATAGGTGTGTTTTGCTACAAGGTGATGCCCTTTGGCCTCAAGAATGCCGGGGCCACCTATCAGCGTGCCATGACTATCATTTTTGATGAGTTGATTCATGAGCAGGTTGAGTGCTATGTGGATGATCTAGTGGTCAAAAGCAAGGTCCGTAGTGATCACCTCCGAGACCTACGAATCGTTTTTGAGCGCTTGAGAAAGCATGATTTGAAGATGAATCCCCTAAAGTGTGCATTTGGCGTTTCTGCGGGGAAGTTTCTTGGTTTTATTGTTCGCTACCGTGGCATTGAGATTGATCCTTCCATGATCAAGGCCATAGTGGACTTGAAACCTCCTAGGAGTCTTACCCAGTTGAGGTCTTTTCAGGGTAAACTTGCTTTTTTGCGGAGATTTATCTCCAATCTTGCCGGTAGATGTCATCCCTTTGCTGCTCTAGCGAAGAAGGATGCCCGCTTCCATTGGGATAAAAATTGTCAGGAGGCCTTTGAGAGCATAAAGCGCTACCTGACGAATCCCCCAGTGTTAGCTGCACCGATCCCTGGCAAATCATTGATCCTTTACACCACTGCCTTGGATGAGTCGCTTGGTGCACTTTTAGCTCAAGAGAATGAGGAAGGCAAAGAGAACGTCTTGTACTACCTTAGCAGACGATTAATTCCTGCAGAGCTAAAATACCCGGCAATGGAAAAGCAGTGTTTGGCTTTGATCTTTGCTGTGCAGAAGCTTAGACACTATATGCTCTCGCACAAGATCAGTTTGATTTCTCGAGTCAATTCTTTGCAGTACCTGATGACCCGTCCGACTTTGTCAGGTCGTTTAGCACGTTGGTCCATGATTTTACTGCAGTTTGATATTACCTTTGTCCCTCAGCGGGCCGTCAAAGGACAGGCTCTAGCTGACTTTCTTGCTTCTCACCCGATCCCTGCAGATTCCCCACTCAATGACGATTTGCCCGACGAATTAGTCATGAGTGTGGAAGAGCAGGAGTCCCCTACTTGGGAGTTTTACTTTGATGGAGCCTCTTCCATCAAATCACTACGTCCTTACGAAACTCCTGTAGTTAGGGTAGGTTTGGGGCTCGTTTTTGTGTCTCCTGAAGGCCATACCCTCCGTTACTCCTACAGTCTTTCAGAGCCTCGTACTAATAATGAAGCTGAGTACGAAGCCCTAATTGTAGGACTTGAATTGGCCGTTCAGATGAGCATCATGCGGGTAAAAATCTTTGGAGATTCCCAATTAATTATTAATCAAGTGGCTGGAATTTTCAAAGTTCTCAAACCTGAGCTCTTGCCTTATCACGATAGGGCAATGGAGCTCTTGTGTTTGATCCCTGAGGTAACTTTGGTTAGAGTCCCTCGATCTGAGAATGGTAGAGCGGATGCACTAGCTAAACTTGCTAAGGAGTTGGCTGACCCGAATGGAAATCCGGTGTCGGTTGTTGTTCAGTACCGACAAGCCTTGTGTCCCGCGGACTTGTCTTCTACCGATCAGACCCTCACAGTCTGCGCTGTTGAGGAAGAATCAGATTGGAGAGTCCCTTTTGTGGAGTACTTGAAGCGTGGAAAGCTTCCGGATGATCGCTCTCTTGCCGCTCAGATTAGAAAGAGAGCTTTATCATTCTCCTATGTGAATGAAACCCTGTACCGACGCTCTTTTGACCAGATGTGGTTACGTTGCCTCAACAATGAGGAGGCTCGTAAGGTCATGGGCGAGGTACACGAGGGGCTTTGTGGTGCTCATCAGTCCGGACCTAAGATGAAGGTCAGAATTAAACGCCTAGGTTATTACTGGCCGACAATGATCCGTGATTGTATGGAGCACGCTAGGAAGTGCCACCAATGCCAGATTCATAATACTGTTATTCACCAACCTCCTAATCCGCTGCACCCTACTGTTTCTTCTTGGCCTTTTGAGAGCTGGGGTACGGATGTAGTGGGTCCTATTGACCCTCCTTCCTCTAAGGGTCATAGATTCATTCTGGCTGCTACTGATTACTTCTCTAAGTGGGCAGAAGCTATCCCACTTAAGGAAGTTAAATCAGAAGATGTGATGCGCTTCTTCCGCGATCATGTTGTCTACCGTTTTGGTGTTCCGCGTCGTATAATTTCGGATAACGGCCCGTCTTTTAGAAGCACCAAAATCGCTAGATTCGCCCGCCGCCATAACATAAATTGGCGGTATTCCTCGATTTATTATCCTAGGGCTAATGGTTTGGCTGAAGCATTCAATAAGACCTTAGTCCAGTTGATAAGAAAGATACTTGTGGCAAATAAAAGAGAATGGCACGATAAATTGCCTGAAGCATTATGGGCTTATAGGACTACATACCGTACTCCTACTCAGTGTACACCATATGCTTTAGCTTTTGGGGTTGAAGCTGTCCTCCCGCTAGAGGTTGAGCTCCCTTCGTTGCGTGTAGCAGTTAGCCACAATTTATCTCGTGAGGATAATGCCCGACTACGGTTGGAAGAACTTGATGGTTTAGAAGAGCTCCGTTTGCAAGCTCATCAGAACCTTAAGTTGTACCAGGCCCGAATGGCCCAGGCTCATGATCGCCTCGTCCGACCCCGTGCTTTTCAGGTCGGTGAGTTAGTCCTTGTCCTGCGTAGGCCTATCATCTCGCGTCGTCGTCGAGGTGGTAAGTTCGAGCCCATTTGGGAAGGCCCATTTGTTGTAGAGCAAGTATACGAGGGTGGATCCTACTTGCTAGTTGATGCGAATGGTGTTCATCCCATGCCCGTCATCAATGGGCAGTACTTGAGAAAGTACTACGCTTGAGTTTGCACATCGCAAGGGGCATCCCCCGCCACTTATAAATATCCCTCTGTATAAATATAACTCTAAAGAATTTCTTATATTTTTCGGCAATCCGTGGCCACGACGATTTGTCCTCTACCACGTGATGTTCGTCATGCAAAATATGAGATTATCTTTAGATGTTGTATGTAAATACGCCGTAGGGATGTTTGTGCTTACTTTCACATTCACTGATCACTTTGATATTGTTGCACAAAACTTCTTTTTAGTCCCCTCTTAAGGGTTGACTTTCCCCAGTTTCACTTGTCACCTTCAAGTGTGGTCTGGGATACCAAAACTAATAACTCGAATTTCAATGAAATATGATACTGGGTCCATCCTTAATCTATATTTGTCAAATATAGTGATGTTGACCCATGATTCCTTTGGGGATTTTCTTACGAATTGCTGTTGTAATTTTTTCTCTCTCCCCAGTTTTATTCATGTGACGAATATGGCCTGGGTTATCAAAGCCAACAATTTCCCCCTCTCTTCAAAATATAAAAAAAAATATATAATAAAAAAAAGAGGGAAGCTCTTAGTTGAGTAGAATCGGTTGCCCTTGTCACAGGAGGAACCCGGTTCTACACTCCAAGAGCCCAAAGTCCCTTAAAATTCTTTTCTCTCGAGAGGGAAGCTCTCAGTTGAGTATAATCGGTTGCCCTTGTCACAGGCGGAACCCGGTTCTACGCTCAAAGAGCCCAAATTTCCTCCAAATTCCCTTCTATCTCTCCTAAAGTAGTTCGATGAGTGCTTAGGAGACGACTGTGTGTTCACTTCTTCGATTATGATTGCTCACTTTTGATGGGATGATGTTCTCCCTTACTTGTGATGTAGTACATCTGGCTATAGATGTTAACATCACTTCTTTGTGGATTTTGATCTTCGAGCAGAAAGTCGATCCACTACTTCTTTCAAATGATATATTTTCTCATTGAGACCTTGATTTTAGCTACAAGAGCAGTTCCTTTTGAATACATCAATGTTTCTTGTACTTTTCACAGGGTCCCATCAGATAGCATGGGTGTTACCACTGTGATTTCTTTAATAATCATGAATATTTGATATAATGATTGTTGTTCTCAGTGGCAAGTGTGTCCCCTTGCCATTTCTATTCATTTAATTATGAGATTATGCTTTTTTTACACGGTCGTATATATGTTCCTCTTTTTTAGAGAGATGTATATCGATCGATTACCTCATGTCTTATGATTCCAATTTTGCTTAAGAAATTCTACTTGTATTTGAATTACTCATGGCCACGACGATTTGTCCTCTACCATGTGGTAACTAAAATATAAGATAGAGATTTCTTAGATGACTGATTACTTCTCTTTCCCTCACAGCACCACGCACATGTGCGTTGGGTGGTTGTAGAGGTGACTTTTGTCTTTTGTTCTGCTGTTGCGATCTGGTCAGGCAGACATTAGACCTTTTGGGAAGCTCTTTATTCATTGTTGCGAATATGGTCAGATGAATATTGAGCTGTTCTCATTCGCCGTTGCGAATATGGTCAGGCGAATGCTGAACTCTCTTTCTCTTTTCCCCTTTGTTTTGCCGTTTCGAATATGGTCAGGCAGACATTGGGTTGTCCTAATTCACTGTTGCGATCTGGTCAGGTGAATTTTGGATTTTCTTCTTTTGTCCCACCGTTGCGATTTTGGTCAGGTGGACATTAGAATTTTGGGAGTGCTCATTATTCGCTGTTGCGATCTGGTCAGGCGAATGTTGACTCCCCTTTCTGGTTGGGTGCCCGACAGAGTCCCTGGGAGGCATACTTCACCACCTCTTCATTCCCCCTGTTTTATTTCCTGTTTGGGGGTTGTTGAGTTTTCTTCTAACTCTTTGTTTCGCCGTTTCGAATAAGGTCAGGCAGACATTGAGTCATCCTCATTCACTGTTGCGATCTGGTCAGGTGAATGTTGGATTTTGTCTTTTGTTCCACTGTTGCGATTTTGGTCAGGTGGACATTAGACCTTTTGGGAAGCTCTTTATTCGTTGTTGCGAATATGGTCAGATGAATATTGAGCTGTTCTCATTCGCTGTTGCGATCTGGTCAGGCGAATGTTGAACCCCCTTTCTTTCACCCTTTGTCTCGCTGTTGCGATCTGGTCAGGCAGACATCGGGTCGTCCTCATTCACTGTTGCGATCTGGTCAGGTGAATGTTGGATTTTGTCTTTTGTTCCACTGTTGCGATTTTGGTCAGGTGGACATTAGACCTTTTGGGAAGCTCTTTATTCGCTGTTGCGAATATGGTCAGGTGGATACTGAGCTGTTCTCATTCGCTGTTGCGAATATGGTCAGGCGAATGTAGAACTCCCTCTCTTTCTTTACCCCTTGTTTGCTGTTTCGAACATGGTCAAGCAAACCCGGAATTGTCCCCATTCGCTGTTGCGAATATGGTCAGGTGAGTGTGGGACCCCCTTGCTTTTCTCTATTCTGCTGTTGCGATGTGGTCATGCAGATAGATGACTCCATTACTTTTGATTACTATTATTTTCCTATGGTTGTTACTCTGATTTTTATTTTCCTTTGATTATTTCTCTTTGATATTTCTTTGATTTTCGAGTTATTACTGAATTCCCTTCTCTTTGTATCATCTTAGATTTTTTTTGTCGTAGGTGATCGTTGAATTCTACTTGGTTCTTTGAGACTTTCCTTCTTCTATCCTCCCACTTTTGTTGGGCGGATAATCGACTTGTTCTTTCTCCTTATTGATTTGATTTTCATTAGCTGATTGCATTCTTTTAAGGACTTTCTTTGGTTGACCTTGAGGTTGTATCTTCCTAGAGCTAGGAAGGTCAACGCCAACATATACGGTTCACCCGTTGTTCTCCGCATATGTTGGGGGTCCGTTTGTTGACCTCGATTTTGGCTCGAGCGTGCTCGGGCTCGTTCGATCGATTCAATCGAACCCCGTCGAATCTAATTCGAGCTCGAACCGACCCGATTCGAGCCGGATCGGACTCGAGCATGTTCGATTAGACTCGATTAGTTGGTTTTCATCGCGTCGTACTCGATTTGATTTAAATTGATTATTATTTTGGACTTAATTTCGTGCGATCCAATTCGTTGTGCTGGCTCAAACCCGAATTGACTTGAATTGAGTCGAGTTTGGACTCGAGTCTAATATGATCTTAGTCAATTTGGACTTGATCCAACTCAATTTAATTCTACTAAAATCCATTTTTCCTTTTAAATAATTTGAATTCAGCTTCTAAATCAGGGAATAGATCGGACGGCTTTGATTGAATCGACGAAGTTTCAGCGTGATTTTTGCGATCCTCTACAGGCAAAGCAGCGATCTGCTTCAGAGAGCAGCTTCCTTTTGCGTGTTTTGAGTCGTTGCGACGATGGATCGAAGAAGGCGGGCTTCCTCTTTCGGCAGAGGGGTTCAATTTACTCGGAACGAAGCTTCGGCTCAAGCACTCTCTCCCTCTCCCTCAAATCGCTCGGTTTTTGCTCTTGCTCTGAGAGAACCCGAACGCTCCCTCGCTCTCCTTTTCTTTTCTCTCGGTAGAAGCTCCCAGGTGGAACCCTACTCCCGACATTGCTCTCCATCTCACGCCGAGCTCTCACAAGACCGATCGCTCTCCAGCTCTCTCCCCCGATCTCTGGCCCTCTCTCACGTTCTCTCTCTGTCTCGCGCCCTCTCCCTCTCTGTCGCTCTCGGTCGGCACCAGCAAGAGGAGCCGAAGCCCTCAACCCCAGCCCGACGCCAACACCACCTGTCCCGACGCCTCCAGCCAGGGCCGAACGGCTGGACTGCTCCCGTCGACACCGATCCCGACGCCTAGATCCGCTTGGATTTCTTCTCTTTGCAAGGTGAGTATCTCTCTCTCTTTCTCCTTCTCTTACTTCTTCTTCTCCCTATTCTTTCCCCTTTGCCTTGATCTCCAACCTCTACTCCTCCTTTGCAAAAACAAAAAAAAATCTGAGAACAAATTGATGGAAGTGATTTTCATGTGGATAGAACTCTTATGGTGTGTATGTCATCACACCTCTAATCCCTTTTTATGTCTAAGTGAGCACATTCATTCTATGGGATGGATTTTGTGACAACTTGCATGGGTTATTTTTGATGTATTTCTCTTATATGATGATTTGAACAAACATTTTTGGTATTGGAAATTTATTTTGATTCATGTCATTTGACTTAGAGATTTTGGTGTAAACAAAAAAAATGCATAGGAGGCCATGTTGATCTTGTATCAAAGTATGCATGTCATGTGTTTGAGATAATGCCTATTAAGAGCTATTGGATTTTTTTCCCTTTGATTAAAGTTGCAGTTTCATGAACTTTGGAAAGTTTGCATTGTTTTGCCATGCTTGCTTCAATATATATGGGTAAGTATATATGAAAGAAGGGTTTGGATGGTGATTATAGTGGATTGAACAACATGTTTATTTCCATTTCTTGTTGCTTAGTTTTGTTATCTCTTCTTGGTTATCAAGTGACGTCTTAGCCCTCTTGAATAATGATAGTGGTTATTGTTGGTCATGAATAGTTTCATAAAATATGGATGGAATCTTCATGTTGATTTGTATTATTCGGAGACGAGTTCTTTGTATGGGGAGCTTGCATTTATTCGCGAATCGAAATCACATGACAATGGGAGTCTTTAAAAATGTGCGGGATTATTTCTTTGGTGGAATTTATAGAAGTTTAGTTATGTTTATGAAATGATTCAAAAGAAAAAAAAGAGCTAATCCCTCTATGCTCGTCTCACTTGCATTGAAACTACTTTTCTTTCTTTTATTTTGATTTATTTGTCTTATTTGGTCTTTGAAGAAGTTTGGTTGGTTTGGAGAATAGTGATTCTACACGTAGAGCTTTTTCCTTTGTTTTAAAGTTCTTGGAGATAATGAAAGATTTGTTTCATAGTTAAAAAGTTGACATATTTTGGGACTCTCTTGGTGGTTAGAAGGAATGGTACATGTGGTAAGATCTTTTATACATGTATTTGTTGTCGTTACTACATCTCTTGGGTTGAGCCTCGATGTTCTATGCCTTGCCTTATTTAGATTTGAGTTTATTCTTATGACATAAAGTATCGCACTTAGCAAAGCATGGTTGTGAGCTTATGAATTGTATGGCATCGGTATGATAGTTAAAAAAAAAATCTGAAATCCTCTTGGAAATTAATGGACATAATGAAAGCTCGCACTTAGTTTTGGGTGAAATTTTCAAAGTTATGGTGGTAGAATATTTCATATATTAAAATCATGCTTATGGTTTAAGAATCTATCTGTCCATAGAGTTTTTTTTTCCCATCGCTTTTGTATGAACAACGTGCAGAATTTTATCGTTTTGTCTTGTTTTAAGTTAATTTGGGAATAAACAACATGCAAAAATTTACTTTTTTTGGTTCCAAGTTGATTTAGAAGTGAACTATGTGTAGAAATTTGCTGTTTTGTAACCCATATGCAGTTTTTTTTTTTTTTAACATTTCATGTGTTCTGAATTATTTTGGAAACAAATTATATGTAGATTTTCATCGCTTTTATGCTCCAAACTCTGTTGAGAAAGAGATGCTTAAATGAGCCTAGTTTATGAGATCCTTCCAAGTCTAATGCTTTGAGACAGCATGCATTCAAACTCGTTATTTCTATGCAATTGTATTGTTCATCAATGGGTTTGCTTTTACTGGAATATTATCTTGATGATATGCTCATTCACTTGAACTATGGGATGAATGTGAAGTTCTAAAAGTCTTTCTTTCTTTTCGCAAATTCATTTGGCATAAGCTTCGGGTTGGAATAAGTGAGATAGCGATTTATTGTTAGAATTTGCTTTCAACATGAAGTGTAGAAAAATCTTGTGAATTTCTTTCTGAGTAAATGGAGGTATAAAATTAATTGCATGTTTCATAAGATGGTACCAAAGCCACTTTATTAGAATCATGTGGTAGTTGTGTTTTGGCATCAAACAAGTTAGTTGCTTGTTGCTTGATTTAGAGAAATATAACTGTGGCTTTCATATATGTATAGTTTCATTAAGATAGTGTTGGTGGAGATATGAAGGAAGATTTGGTATCTGTTCAAAACTTCATCTGTGAACTCCAAAAGTCTTTTTTTTTTTTACATTTCTTTGTCCACTTAGTGATCATGAGTCTTGGGAAGAATATCTTGCATTACCTGATGTTGAATGTTTATTTTTTGGAAGGATTCGGTCACATGTTTTATAGCACTTGGTGTGAAAGTTCCAAATTGTTTTGGAAACAAGACAAGTACTTTTTATTTGATTTGGTGTTCCAAACTATTTTTGGGAACAATGTTAAAGTGCAGAATTTCACTGTTTTGGTCTCTAAGTTGATATTGGGAGTGGACTATATGCAGATTTTCATTGTTTTTTGGCTTCCGAATGGTTGTAGGAAGTAGATACATGCAGATTTTCGTTGTTTTGAGCTTCCGGATCGTTGTGGGTATGAGATATGTGCAGGATTTTTACTGTTTTAGCCTTTAAACTTTTTTTTTTAAAATAATGAAGTGCAGATTTTTAATTGTTTTGTGCTTCAAATTGATGCGTATGCAAGTTAGCTGCAAATTTTCATTAGTTTCTTGCCCTGTATTGATATGGAGAAAGATTAGATGCATATGTTCACTTGCTTCATGCTTTAGACTATTTGTGTAAGATAAATTTTAGAGAACATTCTCGTTGGAATTATTAAGACGGATATTCTTTGAATATATATATTGTTCTTGAAGTAAGAAATGGATTTTATGCTTCATTTATGTTAGCAAATCAAATATTTGTTTAGTCTCTTCTTCCCTATTATTTGTAGTTCTTTGTTGGAAAGATAAAATGTTTTAGAAGGCTTTAAGAATTATTTCTGCATTGTAGAATTTTGTGAATGTCTTTATGGTTGAAAGTTTTAGAAAACGTTCGGTAGTAAAGGGTTTTATGGATGTTTTGTTTTGCTAATTATTTTTGCATTGAAAGGTTTTAGTGAAGATTTTTGTGAATGTTTTGTGAGGAATGCTTTGCAATGAGAGGTCTTTATAAAACCTTCTTGTTGGAAAGCTTTGGGTTCTTCTACCCCACTCCAAATATAAAATAGAAGCACTTGATTATTAGGTATTTGGTAGAGCTTTTGTGTCAAAACAAAAAAATAGAGGGTGGGGTAGATTTCCTTTTGTAAGATTTGTGTAGTATCAAATTTGAAAGTCCATGCAAATCTTGTTGTATTTGGTTAAACTTGTGAAGTAAGGCCCCTTTAGTGTCTTTTAGAGAACGACTAGTACCTTTTCATTTGAGTTAGATTCTCCTAGTGGTCATTTCTAAAATATATATATGAGTTGATTTTAAACATTTAGAAGCTTTATGTTAGAAACCTTTAGTGTCCTCTTTGAAGCAAGACAGTCCTTACTCCTTTGTATTCTCCCTTGAATATTAGTCTCTAAAAGTATGGAATTTTGGGATGAGTATAAAACAATAGAGAGTCTACTTTTAGAGGTCTTTCTCCCTTAGTTGATTTGGGTTTGGGTTGTAGTGTCTTGTGAGTAGAGGTGTCGAAAACGTATCAAGTGTCTTGTTTGGAGTGGGAATAGCAAAGGGCATTGTTGCTGTTATAGGATGCACTTGACTTCTACGAAGTGTATCCAATAACAACGATGCCTACACCCCTTTTCGTATTAAATTTTCGTTCTTTTCGCTGCATTTATTTGTATTTTATTTCATTCGTTAGTTTTCTTCGTCGTTTCATTCATGTCTTTGATTCTGCACACCCGCAAAATGAGGAGAACCTAAGGAACAAGTGGCTCAACAAATAACTAAAAGGTACGTTTTTTTCTTCTTTTCTTGCACTTTCATTCTTTCATATTATTAACTGCTTATAGAACTGCTCTAATACCTATCTTTCTTTTGTCTTGCGAGATACCTTTTGGAAAGCAACGGATAAGGAGTACTAGGAGCTGGAGCTAGGACGGTCGGATCCAAGCATCAGTCATCCCTACTCATCTAGTAGGGGTGCTACGGGCGGAACCACCGGGTCGTAGCCCCCGGTGCTGTAAGTTTACTAAAAACTTAGAAAACCTTTAGGGGCCTTAGATGATTGTGCGCCTCCCACCCTTAGGGCCTTAGAAACTTCAATTATATTTAGGATTGCTTTTATTTTTTTTTAGATCCCTAAAACCCTGTGACATCCGTATAGAAGTCTTAGGAGTTAGAAAACAACACAACTTTCAATCCTACAACTTTAGTGACATCTAAGGACAAAAATTAAGGACCGAGTCTTAGAAAACATAGACTTAGGACGCATGTTCCCTATAGGATAGAGACTTCTAAAACAAAAACCTAGTGACACGTTTTCCTAGATTTAAATTTTGTTTTCTTAATTCATTAATAATCACTAACCAATTTTAATCTAATTTCTAAAAACTTATTAAAACACTTAATTCTTAATCAATTTATTGTTAACATTTATGATTATTGAATTCAAAATCTAAAACATAAACCTAAATCAATTCTAATTAATCTAATAATTAACTCTTAACAAAGCTAAAATCTAAAATATGTAGATTATATTAGGAGATTAAAAATACAAACTAAATTCATTAGGATTAAAAAATACTTTTAAAAAATCAAACTTAGAATAATCTTTTAAAAATAGTCAACAAATCCCTTAATACACAACAACCCGCTCCAAAAGTGAAGTTTATTGGATGGACTACTCCGGGCTGCGGGGCTAAGTGTCCTAAGGAGGCTGGTTCCTCGAGCCTGGTGGCACAACGCCACGAATGAATCTAATGGAGCGTCAAAACCTAAAAATGAATTTTCCTAACTGGCATAATTCAAACTTGATTAATAAATGATTTAATTCACCATTTTCTTTGTCTTTTAAGAACAAACTAAAATAATCAAACAAAGTTAATTATCACTGGGTAACCCAGGCCTACGAGGCTATTAACTTAGCCCCAAGGAGGGTGAAATAAACCTCACGGCCTCGGTGTGAAACAAAGGTGATAGTTAATCAAACATTAAAAATAAAATATCCTAAAAATCAATCCTAAAATACTAAGATTTGAATCTTAACTAAAATTCCTTTTGCCCTTTTCAACAAACAAATATATATACAACTCTAATTAAACTATCCCATATAGGACCTACCAAAACCACACAGCTTTCACACACATAGATGAGTTTGCTAGAACACGACTATTAGCTTTAGGTTAGGCTTTTGTTCTGCTTTTCTTTTCTGTACGCTGTTGTGACGCTCTGCATGTGACCTGTGTGCTGTTTGTTTTTGCTACCTGTTGTAGCATTTCTGTGATGATTGTTTCCGTACTGTTTCTTCTAGCTTTCTTTTCTGTACTGTGGTTGTGACGTTAGAATACCCATAGGTTAGGCACGCTCTTTCATACTAATGCTGTCTTCCTGCAGGTGGCCGTGCTCATATAATGCTATTAAAAAGGGGGGCTAAAAATTAATAATCATGTATAACTGCTTTAGGTACCCGCTTCAGCTGCTTAGCCCCCAATAATCAGAGCACGGCCAAGTGTGATTTATTTTTCAGCATTTCTATATATATAACTGCTTGGGTGAAATTTTTATTATAACTGCTTAGGATAACCCCTGCAGGAGAGTCTAGATTTTCTCTTTTCTGATGTAATGTATTTGATAGTATTTTTGTGAAAATCGTTAAAATGGGGCATTTTAAATGAGTAGGAGTCCAAAGGGAAAAGTAAACCCCTACAGGGGGTTTCCTTTTTCATTTGGGCATCCTTTCGGAGAATTCACTACAAGGAGCCGGAAGGAAAGAAGACGATCCAAAGACGAATCAAGGAAGTGAAGAAGAAGACTGAAGATGTAAAATGCCCCATCTTAAAGATTTGCGTCGTTTCCGGGTTGTTGTCGGTGGAGCCCGGCCACCTTTACTTACTGTACTCTGTGATGTAATATTATATGGCACTTGCCATGGACACTCTTTTTCGTGGGATTTTGTTTCTGTTGATTGCTTGTTTACTCTGATTGCGCAGTAGAACCAGCATGCTTTTCATAGGTTTCTTTCTTGCATGTGCTTGTGTCTGACCGTTAGGCTCTTTAGGATAAAAATTCTTCTACTCATAATTAATAATAAAAATTTAAGATTAATTCACATAGAAACCATAACGATTTTAGGGAATAGCCGGAATCGTCCGGGGGCGCATGCACGCATTCTCTCTTCTATTAGACAAATTTCCCCGCCTGAGGGTAGAGTCCGGATAATCTGGCCTATGAGGATGAAGTGCCGGACCTGGGGAAGTTTAGTCATTCAAAAACTATTTTCTATAAGCCTTTTTAAAATTTCATACATCATTGATTTGAAGACTTTAACCAGCATAATTGCATTAGTAACTAATTAAAATTAAGATTTAATTGCATTAGTTTTAGGAGCATTATACCACTCATAAATGTGGGATCAATTAGGGATTTCTCTAGTTTGTCGATCCCAAACTCAGTGTCTAAACTACCTATCCTTCTTCATACAGACTGGACAGCATGGATTTTACACGATTAGGTGGTTTTAGCTGGCTTCCTTTGTCAGACAAGGAATAAGTCCAGGATTGCATTAGCTAGGTCGTAGATGTTAGTGTTGTGTGTGCAACACTACGTCTTTTATAGATTTAGGGTCTAAAGGTGAGCGGTACGAGTGTACCCCTATACACCTTATTGGTGGGTAAGTTATCCATCTTTTCGGAAGCTATAAATCCTGCCCATCCGCGTCACACAGATGACGCCTCCTCCATCTTTCTCTCATGCTTGTTCGAATGCGTGATCTCTCTCTTTTTCTCCAGTTTTTCCACTTCTTCGAGCCGACCGGATGTTGAATGAACGATGTGTGATTGATTAAGCCAATTGGAACCTTCTTCCCTTTGATTAGGAAAGCCTAGAAATCCCCTTACACTAAACCCATCAGAGGAGATAATCTAACGTCCTTAATCGAGAGTCTTCTTAGACCGAGGTCTAAGATGTAATTAACTTCGGGGGCTTGCGCCCGTAGGAAACCGATCCCCACAATCAAATAAACCTCATTCAAGCTGATGTATCGAGTGGGGGAAATCTCGTGAATTTAGGGTTATAGATATTATTATCCATCGAGGTGTGTAGGTGAAAACCCGCTATCCTCCATGGCTAATCGTATCTATAACTCCATCTGCTCTTCCATCGGCCTGCTTGTGTCGATTGTAAAGGCTTACGACCATTTTGTCCTACGGGATAGTGTGATCGTATCCTTTGCATTCGAACCACACGAGCGGAATCCTTTCGGAGACCCACACTCTTCATCTACAAACCTTCAATCTCAGTCTACGTCCATAGGGAAAGATTTTGTATCTCCTAATAAGTTTGATGTTTAGAACTTAGAGGGAGATGTCAAAGAAAATATTGTTACTTCTGGTGATGCCATTGACAATGAGATTCTGATTGCTGAAAGAGTGGATAAGGAGAAAAAACTTAAAGCAATTGAAAAATCAAATCAGCAAAACTACACTGCTACATCTAAAAAACCTGCTAAAGGGAAGCAGGGTAAAAAGGCCCTATCAAAGCAGAATTCCTAATGTCTTTTCCACCTATGGCAGTGTGGAATATTAGGGGATTTAATCGCCATGATAAAGTATTATGCTGTAGGTGTCTCATTGAGTCTTTCAAACTCGACTTAGTTTGTATCTTGGAGAACAGGATTCACCTCCAATCTCTTGCGGACCCGTTTTTTGAAAATACTCATTCTCTATTTTCTAATGAGTCTAGCTGCAACAATTTTGCTCTTTCTGCTTCGGGGAGGATATGGGTGAAGTGGAATGCTTCCAAACTATCTTTCATCCCTATTGTCATTAATTCTCAACTTATCTCTGGTTTGATCTCTATTTCTAATCAACCTATCTTTCAGCTATCTGTTGTGTATGCCTCTAACAGTATGTCTGAACGCAAGGATTTATGGAACTCACTCTCTCTTGCTGCTCCTGAGAGTAATTTTCCTTGGGCTATTATTGGTGACTTCAATTGCTGTAGATATGCAAACGTAAAGCTTGGCGGCTCTACACTCTCTCAATCTGCTCTGAAAGACTTTAATGATTTCATCTTCCTTAATGGGTTGGAGGACCTTAACTCTGTAGGTGGCAAATTCACCTGGTATAATCAACAGTTAGATAATCCAATTCACATTAAGTTGGATAGAGTTCTTGTGAATGATGTTTGGAGGAATTGCTTCACTGAATCTTTTTGCTCCATCCAAAGCCCTTCCTGCTCGAATCACTGCCCTGTTATTTTACATCCTGGGAATGCATTGCAGGCTTTTCACAAATTCCTCTTCAAAAATTATTGGACCAAGATTGACTCTTATTAGGCTATACTATTAGAGGTTTTCTCTAGGCCATGTTCTGGTAATCCACTTTCTCACCTTTGTACCACTCTTATGATGCTGAAGAGTGGTATGAAAAAGGAATCTGTGGGCTTCTTCTAATAGTGTTGCTAGACACATTGATTATTTACTCAATAATCAAAGTACTTTGCTGGAACAAATGCAACTTGATCATAGTAATGTAGATCTTAACATGGCCTACAAAAATTGCAACACTGAGCTTGTTAAATTCAACAGCCTTCATGCTTCATGGATTATTCAGCGGGCCAAGGTTAATTGGCTTAAATTTGGGGAAGACGACCTTAAATTTTTATATGCTAAAATCAAGAACCGTATGGGTAGCAAAAAATCAGTTATCAATCTTCTCTCTTGCAATCCTTCATCTAAAAGAGCTAAGGTTGTCTCATATATTTTTTAGTATTTTCAAGATTTATACAACCCTCCTCTTCCCCATTCTATGGCTGTAGACGTTTTTCCTGTTGGTGTTGCTGTACCAGATTACTATCATATGTCTCTAAGCTCCCCTGTTCTGGATGAAGAAATTAAAGATGAGGTTTTTATGGGATCTTCCAATTCTGCTCCCGGGCCTGACGAGTTCAATTTCTATTTCTATAAGACTAGTTGGCATATCATTGGGCTGGTGGTTTGTAGAGCTATTAAATCTTTTTTCACTAAGTGTTACATGCCTAATGGTGTTAAAGCTACAGCTATTGCTATCATACCTAAACACTCTAATGCTGTCAATATTTAAGATTATAGACCCATTGCCCTGTGTAATGTAGTTTATAAAATTATTGCTAAATTCATTGCTGTTAGACTTAAACCGGTCATGAACATCATTGTAAAGGATAATCAAGCTGGGTTCCTTAAATCCAGAGTTTCCACGGACAATATCTTGCTAGCCTCTAATATTCTGTATCATTCGAGGAAAAGAGGAAAAGGAAATATTTTTTGTGCTAAATTAGACATAAAGAAAGCTTTTGATTCAGTGTCCAGGAAAGTTTTAATTGCTAGACTCATTCAGAAAGATTTCCCTAGTCGCTTTGTGAGTTGGGTCAAAGCTTGCATATGTGATGTCAATTTCTCTGTCCTTCTCTCTAGTGCTCTTGAGGGCTACTTCCCCTCTGTTGCAGGACTTAGGCAGGGTTGCCCCATTAGTCCTTACCTATTTTGCTTGGTTATGGATGCTTTCTCCAATCTCCTTGAGGATAGAGGTTTCAAGGGTATTTATTCGAATGAATTTTATATCACTCATTTGCTTTATGCTGATGATGTCCTCATATTTGGAGAATCCACTCTTGAGAACTGTAACTTGTTGGTATACATTCTTAATGACTTTGCTAATGTCTCTGGTCTTCTGTTAACTATGATAAGAGTGTCATTATGTTCCCAAAGCATTTCAACAATCAACATGTTATCTGTCAGGCTCTCTCCATTCATAACATAGCTAGCAAAATTACTTATTTGGGTATTCCTCTCTCTTTTCATAGACTTAAAATTGAAGACTATTTGCCATTAATGGACAGCTTGAACAAGAAGTTTAGTGGTTGGAAAGCTAATCTTCTTTCCCTTGCCGGTAGGCTACAATATCTGAAATTTACTATTCAAAATACAATTGCTTATTGGATTCGGGGTGCCATTTTGCCTAAATCTGTGCACAAATTCTTCAAGAAAACTAGTTCCAAGTTTATATTTTTTGGGGATGTTAATTCAAACAAAAAGCTGCATATGATAGCCTGGAATAAAGTTTGTTTGCCTTTCTCTAAAGGTGGATTGGGCATTTCCTCTATTCCTGCCATGCAATTTTCTTATAACTGCTATGTTATATTTAGTATGTACAATTGCTCTTCTCCTTTATCTGTATTGCTGTTGAATAAATACATATCGCCTTGGAAGCCCCCTCCGGCTGATGCTTCAAACATATGGAAATCTATATGCCTTACGGCAAACTTGGCCAAACATTGCTTTAAGTTTAGAATTACTAAGGCTGCTCCTATTTCCTTGAAATGGGATCACTGGTATTAAAACTGCATCCTGTTTGATTTTTTTGGTAGCGTCACTTTGTCTCAAATACCTGATATTCCCCTTTGCAATATCATGTCTGATTCTGGATGAATTTTACCTGATTATATTACCCCCGGTTTGAGGGATGTTTTTGCGGGTATAAATGTTATTGCTGGTGAAGGCCCCTGTTTGATATGGTATGATAAGGAGAAATGCCTTTTTAAAAATTTTATGGAGGAATTTCATTCTGATATATCAGATTGCTGCTGGTATAAAATGATTTGGCACAAAAGAAATGCTCTAAAATTCTCTGTGTACGCTTGGCTTGCCATTATGGGGGGTCTCAAAACTGCTGAGGCTCTTCGTCTCAAGAATGTTTTCGTTCCAAGCTCATGCTGTCTCTGTCACACCCACGAAGAAACGGTATCTCATTTATACTTTGAATGCTCTTACTCTTTCTCAATCCTGACTAGCATAATTCCTGGAATGGAAAATTTTCTGCTTAGGCCTAATATTTTGCAAGTGTTTGATTGGATAAATGGGCAATATAATGAAAATTCTAAGATGATCAATTTTTATAAAATGGCGGTTTCCTCTGTGATCTATTATGTATGGAAAGAGAAGAATAATAGGATCTTTGGGAACAAGTTGCAATGCCACACTTCATTACAACTATGTATTAAAAGAGCACTGTCTGAGAAGATTATGACTTGGAAAAATGCGATGGACTTTCTGGACAGATTGTAGGCTATTTTATTCGTGCTTTTCCAGTTGCTGCTGCTTCGTTGTCGCCTCGTGTTTTTGCAGATATGCCTTCCTGGACAATGATGAAGCTCCCCACACATCCCTTTGGGCAACCAGGGATGTGATTGATCTGCTTACTCTTATTTATATATTCCTGAGTCCAGGTATTTCGGGCATGGGAGTCTTTTTTGGTCTACGGTTGGAGCTTTTTTGGGTATACACACATGTGTATTTTCATAGGTTTTCATCCTTTTTGAAGCTAATGTAGCTTGGCTTATTTTTCATAGCCAATTTTGTTATTTTGTTCCCTCTATTGTTGTAATCTTCTTTTGAGTTAATATATGGGCTTTGCCCAAAATTTCCCAAAAAAAAAAAAAAAAAACTTTTGAAAAGAACATTGTCGTAAAAGGGTGCCAAGAAGTTTCTTTAGTAACTATTTCAAAACATTACTCGCGATGCACATGAAGTTGAAACAATGATGAAGCATGTTAAGTCAAAGCAGCAATCGCGACAAAGCAACAAATCACATGAAGTCGAAACAAACTTTAGAAATTAATCAAATTAGCTTAATTAATATACTTGAAATAAAAATTAGTTAATTATATAATAAATAATGTAAATAATAATTATAAATTAATTAATTTTAAAGTACTTAAGTTATTAATTAGATAATTAATAATTTAAAATTAATTAAATAATATTTAAATAATCAGTAAATCATTAGTAGTGAGCATTAGTTAAATATTAGCTATTTTAAATAATAATTAATAATAAAATTATCAATATATTTAGTAATCAAATGCTTATTAACTTAACATCTAAATAAGTAATTAGATAATTAGCAATTAAATTATTTATTAATCTAGCTAACTTCTAAGCATATTATTTATCATTATAACTTATTGATGATTATTAAAATTAAAATTAAAATTAATTACTAAATCATAATTAATACGTAAATTAAATTCAAAATATAAATTAAATTTAATTTTTTAATAAACTAACCATATTAAATCCGAGATTATGTTGCCAAATAATTTCACAGAAATTACTACGAGTTAATAGTTATATTGCCATAAAGTTTTAAAAGCATTTATCAAATCATACTTGTTATCAAACAACCCATAAATTCTCTCACAATGGTGATAAATTTTCACAAAGTAATAATAAGTCTTCTAACTTTCTAAGTGAAGTTACTGATGCATTTAACTGCTATATAGAAATTTAACATTTTTTTAACCCTTTAATTACTCGCCAATAATTAATTATAAGTTAAAGATAAACAAATAAGACCAAAGACCGCCTCTTATTTATCTCTCCAAAAATATATATATATTATTTCCTTCTAAAAAATTTCTGGTCGTTACCGACTCTATCATCTGGCCGAGGATAGCGAAATAAATAGACCAAAGCCTCTCGTTTTTTCTAAGGTGGGGGAAAGCGATAAGCCCCCACTGAATCTCTGCGGTTCGGATCTCTCTCATCGCCGTATTTCCCATTTCGGTCATCCTCCGCCATCCAAACGCCATCCTCGCCTCGGTCCTCAGCAGCCTCCCGTTCGATGAGGAAGGAAGATCACGAACGGGCCCCACCACCCCACGTCACCAGCGAGTCTGGCACTTGTCTCGGTTCGGTGTCGGTCCCACCGCACCCACCGATCCACCTACTCTCACTGGATTCGTGTGGCGCTCCGTGTAGCGGGATCTGAACCAGAATCGGTGCTAGCGCGTGCCACCTACGAAAGCTCTTTCTAAATGGGAGAAAATACTAATCAGATGGAACAACATGATTTTTTTTCTCGTGTATAAGCTGATATTATTCTGTGCGGTTATCGGATATCATTTGGAGATGAATTATGATACGTCATGTTATTTTTTTATTGTGTATATATAGGGTGGCGTGACACGTCCTGATTAGTCTATGGATGGTCCGGTGGCCGCACAGAATAAATTCCCGTGTATAGGAAAGAGAATTAAAAAGCTTATGTAGTTTTATCTGATTGGAGTCTGGATGAAAAGTTAGTTATGTTCGGACTCCGTACGTAATAATCTCTTTCTAAATGAAGACTTTTTTTATAGCTTTCAAAAATAGTTTTTTAGTATAAAAAAAATTTTAAATAAAAAAAATTTGTATTAAAAATGTACTTAAAAAATAGTAAGAAAGCTGTCATAAACGCAACCTGAATGATAATTAGTTGGATATATTTATGTGTTATGTGTGGATATTGTTCATAGGAAGAAAAAAATTAGATCGGAATGTTTTGATAAAACTTGAAACAAAATAAACCTAAAAAATTTGAGTAAAATATCAATCAAAATAAATATAAATTCGAAATCCAAACTTTTTAAGTAACAAATAAGTTGGAAATCAAGAAAAAATGCATCTTTTAATGTAGCTATTATGATTAAACATTTTAAATTGTGCCCAACATTTTCATCGCATCAAAATTAACAATGATCGATTTTGACCTCAAAACCTTTTGCAATATCCTTCTTAATGTATGTTATTTATAAAATTGCAAGAAAATCATCTTCCATCTTATTTTATAACTTTATTTTGTTAATCTTCATTGCAAAAAATGCATGTTTGATTGTTGACTCTCTGGCTAGCTGTCTGTTGTGGCTACTATTTGTCTGTGGAGTTTTTTGGTCCTATCTACTATAATATCTATTTGACTCGTCAGTAATTTGGGATCGGACAATGATGAGGCAACTTCCCGGCACGCCCCTTGGATGGCTTGGCTTGTTTGGCAACCTTGGTTGATGATTCGCTGCTTGGTTTTTGGTAGCCTTTTGCTCAATTTTGGTTGCTTATTTGGGTCTTCTGGTTGTTGCTTTCTCTTCCACCATGGATGGTTATGGCCTGGCAACTGGGTCGCGGTTCTGAGTCCGACAACCATCGGGGCTGTACTTTTTCATTTTATTTCCCAACTGATTTGCTTTCTCTCCCTTTTTTTATGCTATATGCTATGTTTTTTTCTTGATTTGGCCTCCTTTTGGCCTTGCTTTGTATGTTCCTTTTCATATTAATATCATAGTATTTTGTCAAAAAAAAATAAAATAAAATAAGCGATCTTGGGATCATTGGATTTGTCTCTTCAGTAAATAATAAGACGATCCAAAAGCATGTTATATTTGGATTTCATTTGATCATTCATTATTGCACTAAAGCTTTTAAACATGCTTTTGTCCCTTGATATGAGCCCATTTGGGCTCGAATTGGACCAATTTTGATGTCCTTGGGTCATCCTTGAGTTGTTCAATTTGATTATAAGTTTGCTGAAATTGAAGTTTGGATGGTTCCAACTTTAATTTTGAAAGTTTCTAGTTTAGATATGCATAAAAAATTTGCACCCCACCAAGTCAAGTCAAGTCAATTTCTGGTGACGTATCAAGAAGATTTTATGCTTCATTTTAAAGATTGTATAAAATTTCTAAAGTTGAGAGTTTAACAAAACATATGGAAGATATTTGGTTTTGAACAAAACATACTTAAGATGTACAAGAATTAGATTCAACTTGTAAAGACGTGGAAGTGCTAAACAGCCGAAACGGGCATCCTTAAGGTAGGAAGACATAACATAAAAAAATAAAATTATATATAATAATTTATTAACATACTTATAACATTTCTACATGATTAAAATATTAATAATTTTTATCATATATATATACACACACGCACACACGTATGTATGTGTTTTGAGAGGGGTAAAATTTTCTTATTATTGAATTCTTTTTTGCGCGAGGGAGGGAGGGGGGGGGGGGGGGGGGTGCGGGTTGTAAGTTTTTTATTTTATTTTATAATATTAAATGCTTTACTTTAAATCTAAGGGTGACGACTATCCCCTCCATCCACCATCTGATTTCGCAATTGAGTGTAGCTTTTCTATATAGCCTAGCTTTCACTCTCAGTTAGGCTTTGTTTGAGACGACTTTCTTATTGCTTCTTAAAGCGGTTTTTTAGTACAACAAATAAAATTTTTATGCTAAAAAGTTACTTTAAGAAGCAGTAAGAAAGTCATCCCAAACGAAGCTTATACACAAGGGAACACCACACACAAAATTAGTCACTTCCTCTCTAGAGGCAATAATGAAATTATCATGATTATATCAATCTCTTTCTTCCTCTTTCCATCCCCATCTCTTTATTTTTTATAGCAAAATCTTATGAGCAAGGTCTATGCATGGCCGGAGGACAAAATTGTATTTATTTTACAAAAATAATTCTTAATTATATATAAATTTAAATACTTATATTAATTTTTATCTCATATTAAATAAATATAATAAAATAATTTAAATCATGTGTTCTTCATCCTTGGGTTAATATGGTAAATTAAACAAGGCAAGATAATAATCTAAAATAATTATGAACTAAGCAACATAGACCTTTTGAAATAGCATAATTTATCCTCAAAATTATTAAATTATACATCTTTAGCTTCTTTCCAAATGACACTTTCTCCAAATTGCTAAGAGGAAACACCATCTTCTCCATGATTTCTATAAAATAGATTAAGCTAAAATAAAATAATTAATAAATTATTAGATGACATTAATTTTTTTTATTATCATATAAATGTTGAGTCACATGAGCCTATGAGATTAGCATTCTACCTCTCTTTGATGATAATAAATCAATATTGATAGGAATAGATAAATTAATAAATAATTAAAATATTCCCCTCATTTTTGACATAAATAAAAATTTACATTAAATAGTTAGGAATTGTTGATAAACAAATATTAAATTTCATACAACTCTTTATTGATTTAAGACTTTCTTTTTTTAACGTTTATTTGTGCTACATGATAATTTGAAATAAAGTTAAAAAATCGGACCCACTTATTAGGAAAGTCTTAGACTTTATTTTGGATGGCTTTCTTACAGTTTCTTAAAGCAATTTTTTAGCACAAAAAAGTTAACTTTTATACTAGAAAGTTGCTTTAAGAAACATTAAGAAAGTCATCCCAAACGAAGTAATAGTCTAAAACTCAAAAGAAAAAAGGGCAATTTTTTAAACTAAGCATCGTATTAATTATAATTAAGTGATTAACCAACGAAAAATAAAAATTTTAAACTCGCCAAAGTCGCCTGTTTAACGGGCAACTTATATCAGCGAAGTTGCCTGTTCAATAACTCAACTAACCGTTATTTCTTGAAGTAACGAGATTATGTAATTGTAGTAAGTCGCCCGTTGAACGGGCGACTTACTTTTGTGAATATAAAAAAAATTGCAACTAAAAAGGATTATGATTAATTATTATATATTCTGTTTTATGAATAAAAGTTGGATTTGGTGTGTGTATATATATATACCAAAAACTTGAAAAATAGAATTCAAATTTTTGGTATATTTAGAATTCAAATTTTTGGTATATTTAGGATTTGGTGTGTGTATATATATATATATAATAAGAGGCTTAATCTATTTTTCAAGTTTTTGGTATATTTAGAATTCAAATTTAGAAATATTAGATCTTAGATCATTGAGAAGTTATATACGCTCTAATTGATAACAATAAATTATAATAAGTATATATATGTATATCAAATATTACAATTTCTTTAAAAATTTATATATTCTTGGATCATCCAACATTATGTTTTTTAGATCAAACTTCATGTAAGAGTTAATAGAATAGCATAATAAATTTAATTCCATGATACGAAATAGTAGTTCCATAGTAGCACAATAAGAAACATAAACAACAAAATATAACTAAAGCAACTAAAAGATACATTATACAAAAAACTAATGCCTCATTTTATGTCGATGTGGAATTGCATCAGTGCCTGGAGTAAAATGCTGAGGTGCTCGTAGTGGCCTGTTACGTAGATGGCGCTGGTCCTGATCACTAACATCTTGCTGAGTAACTGGGGGCTCTCCCAAGGAGGAAGGTACGAACTAAGGTGTGGAGGCGACGTCAAACTCAGATGTGAAGTGGCTCTGAGAGGGACCAAGATCAGGATAGGAGGATGGCCCAGCATCATATGGATCTGCAGTCGGAATGGCTGGACTAAACACCTGAGTATCTGCCTCATCAAAATAATGAGCATCGTCAATGTATATCTGTTGTCGTAATCTTTGGCACATATCTCCAACAATATTCACATCCACTTGTAAAGGTGTCCCCTCAGTACCGCCAAAGTGTGGTTGCAATCTTCTCTCCATGCTCACAAAGAAATCTCGCTGCCAGGATAAGTAATTCAGTTAAATTTTTTCATATAATTAAAGTTAAATAACTTAAACTTACCATGTGACGTTCAGCTGGTGATCTTGGATAATATGTACTCGGAGGTTCCACTGGGGGCTATAGCATGTATAGTGTAACCCAAGAATGAAACCATGCTAAGTACTGCTTCACCTTATAATCATAGTCCAACCCAGGAATCTCTCCAGTAACAATGTATGCTCTCCTGCTCTCCCATAGTGCAATACTTGCCTGGTGATACAATGCCCAATCAGTATCTGACTTACCACTTCCATCAACTCTTACAAAACTAGGATCCATTTGCATGATATCAGTGGAAGGGCAGTATCCAAATTGTCGTAGTACTCGATCAGGGAGATGCCACTCAACCCTTTTCCAACCGATCAAAGGAACTCTGGAGAGCCAAGTGTCCTGACCTGAAGTGCATATCTCTGGAACCTGAGCACGAATCTCTGCAGTGTATGGTTCTCATATTACCTGTATCATTTTTATATAACAATTTAATCTTCATAATATCGAACAAATATGATTAAAATGTACCAATATAATTATACTTAGCATACCTGACTCTCCAGTAAGCCATCCAGCTCATCCCTATATGTCATAACATTTCCTACAGGTACCTCCCGAAGTCGTTCCTCATTCCACCTATTTAATATTTATTAATACTTTAGCAATAAAATTAAAATTAAATAACATAAATATAACAAATTACCTTATTCCAACACTCAAACCATCAAGCTAAATAGGAAATGGTACATGAAGCTGAGGTCTTCCAACTAAATAAACCCTGAACGACCAAGATGACATGTCAACCACTTGAAACTCACACATATTTATTGAATGGGTTGTGGTAACCTACGTGCTTCTTGCTCGATCTTTCGCAGTGTTGCTTGTACTCTTGGCGCAAAGGGTCTGGTTGCATCAATTTCGGAACCCTCTAGCATCTCGTTTCTTCTCAAGTGCAAAACCACAACATTATAGTATATTGCTGTAATTAACGCTTGAATATGCAAACCCCTAGCTCTTTTAAGAACTCCATTAAATGACTCTGATGCATTTGTTGTCATAACTCCATAACGAAATCCACCATCATAGGTAAGAGCCCATGATGTAACATCACGATCTACCAACCACTGGTGAATATCAGCCTTCACATTTATCATATCTTTCATGCACCTATCAAATACCATTGGGTCATCAGTGTTCCCGGCCATGTACATCTTCTGGCATAGAAGCTCAACGTCACCAACACCTTTTCGACGTACTGCTTTTTTAAAATTTTCATGTAGGTGACGAAGACAGTGACGATGAGCAGCATGTGGAAAAATTTCACGACAACCTCGCACAAACCAGCGTGCCTATCAGAAATAATACATAAATCAGGTCGGATGCTAACAATTGGAAGTAGTATATGCAACTGGCTCAAAAACATCACCCATGAATCAACACATTCTGATTTTACAATTGCGTAGGCTAGGGGGTACAATCCATTGTTAGCATCAATTCCCACAGCGGTTAGTAAAGTGCCTCGATATTTGCCTAACAGGAATGTACCGTCAAGGCAAAGTACAGGGCGATAGTAGCTCCAACCTTTAATCGATGGACCAAAAGAGAAAAATAATCTCTCAAATCTATGATTCTCAGACGTTTGTATCTTATAAACGGTTTCGGGCATTAAAAACACAACAGCGTCCATGAACAAATTTATGGTTCGGTACGACTCATCCCAGCTGCTAAATACTATTTTCACAGCTTTTCTTCTAGCATCCCAAGCTTTCATATATGAAACTTTTATGTTGAACTTTGCTTCAATTTGACCGATAATCTCTCGCGGCTTGAGATCCATATGCCTTCTGATACTGGGCAATATAAAGTAGCTTATAAATTGTGAATTACATTGTCTATGTCCAGTCGCTAGAATCGGAGTTGCGCAAGTATGTTGGTTCTTCATGGAAGATATTTTCCATATGCCCCCAGACGTTTGCTCACCCTCGCATGCAAATGCCATATACATGGTCTGTCTGACCTGCCACTCTGAGCACAAATCTCTGTAAATTTCTGTCTATTTGAAGCTACAATGACATACTCCACATTATTTATTATTGACCAACCCTGTAATGCAAATTGAAGATCCTCTTTCTTGATAAAACACATACCCTCCATCAGTTCTATTGGAATTGAAAATTCTTCCTCGACTTGGCTACCAACATAAGCTCTATCATTTGTTACGTCCTCATCCCATTCTCGAGTTGATGAATATGCCTTCACAAAATCATTGTTTACAATTATTCCTTCTGTAGTGCCAACATTTGTGTAACAATAACGTTGGAGAATGCTATGGATTTCAGGATTCATATCAACATTAATTTCATCTAAATTATATTGTGCGTGATCATCATAATCATCAGGACCTGCTTCACTTGATCCACTACTCATCGTTTCATAATCATCATCAACATTAACTGATGGTCTCTCTGAAGTTTCTGGAATGTCATGACAAAAACTTCTATGCAGTTCACTTTATCACATAATCGAAATTTTGTGAACAATGAAATTTTTCTCAGTCGATAATATTTTTTAAAATGCATTAAAAAATACATAAATAAAAAACTTACTCAGCATATTGTTGCACGAAACTTGGATTGGTCGGACTGCATTCTGTCACCCCATCGAAAGTATATATCTCGTGCATATGAGATGTTAGTTGATCAACAGCTATATTACGTGTAGTAATTTCTTTGACATCTATATAAAGTATAAGTATTTGTCCAACTACATGCGATAACACCATCTGACACACCTCATCATCGTCCACAACCAAAGCTATGAACTCATTCCCTATGGGTAGACGACAAATTAAGTTTACTGAGTACTTCGACGTATCATATTTTAGGGATTTTAGAATCCTAATATTTAGTTGCTCTAAGTTCGTATTTGCAGACACTTGCAACGGCCGGTAACTACCCCCAACATATGTTGGTGAATATTTTTCATCTAAAGACAACTGCCCACCATACATAAGAACAAAGGATGCTCCCCGTCCAAACATTGTTGCACTACTAAGTATCGTTTATGATTACCTATAATTACACAACACGATCTTACTACACTGAAATAATCAAAATCTCACATAAGCATTTAACTAAATATATTTAAATATATATCTTTTTTTTCACAAAAGGATAAATAAATATATTTAAATTTCTATTTTAATAGGAAAAAATTTTACTTGCCCATGAATATCTATATTGTACTTCGATATCAAAATCTGACATTAACACGAATCTATGAATATAGTAGTCATATTTGACAAAGAAAATTGCATTGTCTATGAAACGAAAGAATATGAACACAAATATTATTATATTAATTTTAAGATATATATAATATAAATTTTATTCAATTTTATTCAAAAATATCCAAAATATCCTTATATCCTTTTATTTTTTTCCACATAATCTTCATATAATATATGTTCAACATATTATAAATCTCAAAAAAATGTGAATCTACATTTACTCAAATATATCATAGCAAAAATTATATTTTTTCCACAAATCAAATTATTCCTCAAGCTTTCACAAAAAAATACCACATAACACACACAAATCCTAAATCTAATCACTAAAGTAACCCTAAACTTCCACCATAAGTCATTTAAATGAAAAAAGCTCTTAAAGGAAAGAAATTTAACACAGAAAACATCAAAAAAAAAAAAAAAATGTTAAAACACCCTTACCTCGCGGATAAGCCCAGGATCGCCGAATCTCGCCAAAGCTCTTCACGCCGAAACACAGATTTTAGGACAGGAAGGGGTCTCTGCGGGGCTTAAAAGAAAAGAGGTAAGTCGCCCGTTAAACGGGCGACTTATCCTAAATAGGTAAGACGCCCGTTGAACGGGTGACTTTGGTGAATTTACAATTTTTTTTTTCGTTGGTTAATCGCTTAATTATAATTTAAATGATACTTAGTTTAAAAAATTGCCCTTTTGCCCAAGAAAAAACAACTTTATTAGCCAAATGAATTTATGTTTGAGAAATTTAGCTACCGATCCTAAAATTTATTATGTTTTAATGAATTAGCTACCGATCCTAAAATTATAGGTGCACATGTTTAGACAGATCCAAATCATTTCTCCGAACTAGCCCGACCCGGACCCGGTCCACCTAACCTAATGTCCACCTTCCACAACATGGTCTACGCTATACATCCAGCCACACACACCTAATACCGACAGCCACGCTTAACCAGTCTAAAAATCCAGCACTTGAAGCCTGTTCCAGGACCGGCAGCGCCATTCTGCCTATATTAATATCCCGACGCCAACGTGCGCGCTCGCATTCCTATCCGCTTTCCGACCCCGCAAAGCGTGGCGGCGACGCCTCCGGACTCGGTTTCCACGCTCGTCACCCGTAGCCACTCTCTTCTCCTCTTTCTGTGTCTCCCGGCGAGTCACAGAGAAAGAGAGGGAGTCTAAGCGAAGGACAGAGATGGAGCGCGCCCGCAGGCTCGCCAGCCGTGCCATACTCAACCGACTCATCGCCGGCGCCAAACAATCCCCTCCCCTCCCCTCCTCCCCTTCCCACTACCTCTCCCCATTTGTCCGCCGCAATCCGGCCCATCACCGCTATACCCCGACACGACCCATCTCAATCGACGCACTGCGTCCTAGCGATACCTTCGCTCGCCGGCACAACTCCGCCCCACCTGACGACCAAACCCACATGGCCGAATCAGTCGGTTACCCATCCCTCGATGCTCTCATTGACGCCACCGTCCCCAAAGCCATCCGCATAGATCCCATGGCGCTTCCCAAGTTCGACGCAGGCCTCACCGAGAGCCAGATGACCGACCACATGAAGCGCTTAGCATCCTTGAATCGCGTCTTCAAATCTTTCATCGGCATGGGATATTATGGCACTCATGTTCCTCCCGTCATCCTCCGCAACATCATGGAGAACCCCGGTTGGTACACCCAATACACTCCTTACCAGGCCGAGATCGCCCAAGGCCGCCTCGAATCCCTCCTCAATTACCAGACCATGATATCAGATCTCACGGCTCTCCCCATGTCGAACGCCTCACTCCTTGACGAAGGCACCGCTGCCGCCGAGGCTATGGCGATGTGCAACAACATCCTTCGCGGTAAGAAGAAAACGTTCATCATCGCATCCAACTGCCATCCCCAAACCATTGATATTTGCCGGACTCGTGCCGCGGGCTTCGACCTCAAGGTTGAGGTGGCTGACTTTCAATCTATCGATTACCGATCGGGCGACGTCTGCGGCGTGCTTGTTCAATATCCGGGCACTGAGGGGGAGGTGCTTGACTACTCCGAGTTCGTCAATAATGCCCACGCCCATGGGGTGAAGGTGGTCATGGCCACGGATCTGCTCGCCCTTACCGTTCTCAAGCCTCCTGGTGAACTCGGCGTCGACATCGTCGTTGGATCCGCGCAGAGATTCGGCGTCCCTATGGGGTATGGCGGCCCCCACGCCGCCTTCCTCGCAACCTCTCAGGAATATAAGAGAATGATGCCGGGGAGGATTATTGGAGTGAGCTTGGATTCAAGTGGAAAACCGGCTCTTCGGATGGCGATGCAGACTCGCGAGCAGCACATTCGCAGGGATAAGGCTACCAGTAACATTTGTACTGCTCAGGTGAGCTTTGCTCTTCTTAATTTATTTCGATTCAATTTAAGTAGAAAATTTTAGTTTAGTTGACTTGGTATAAATTTGCCATGTCATAGGCGTTGCTCGCCAACATGGCTGCAATGTATGCGGTTTACCATGGCCCTGAGGGGCTGAAGGCTATTGCGGATAGGGTTCATGGACTTGCTGGAGTTTTCGCCCATGGATTGAAGAAGCTCGGCACGGTTGATGTTCAAGAGCTTCCTTTCTTTGACACTGTAAAAGTTAAGTGTGCCGATGCTAAAGCCATTGCAGATGCTGCTTACAAGAAGGAGATGAATCTGAGGATTGTGGATTCTAACACGGTAAGTGATTTGATTGTGGGAGGAAAAGTTAAAAATTGCTTATTGCAATAGAATGCCTTTTCTTATGTTTATTGTAATGGAAAATTCAGATAACAGTGTCCTTTGATGAGACAACAACCCTTGATGATGTGAATAAGCTTTTTGAGGCTTTTGCTGGTGGAAAGTTGGTTAGTATCATGCGGACGATTAATTGCTCTGCCCTTTTGTCCTAAATCTTTTTGAACTGTTCAGTTGCTTATGTTTGCAAAATTCTCAGGTAAACTTCACTGCTGAATCTCTTGCTCCAGACGTTCAGACTGCTATCCCTCAGAGCCTTGTAAGAGAAAGCCCATATCTGACGCATCCAATCTTCAATTCGTATGGGCCTGCCACCTGAGGTTCTACTTGTTGACTATGTCTTGGATGGTCTGGTATTCATCTCTTTCTTGGTTCTATTTAGGTACCACACAGAGCATGAACTGCTCCGTTACTTGCATAGGCTCCAAGCAAAGGATCTTTCATTATGCCACAGCATGATTCCGCTTGGTTCTTGCACTATGAAGTTGAATGCAACAACAGAGATGATGCCTGTCACTTGGCCTGAATTTGCAAATATTCATCCATTTGCCCCAACCGAACAGGCTCTAGGTTATCAGGTAAGATATAGTTTCGGTTATTGCAATCTTTTTTAAGAAATTTGAATTTTGAGTAGACCTACTATGTCTTCCTTATGCAGGAAATGTTCAAAGATTTAGGCGAACTCTTGTGTACAATTACAGGATTTGATTCTTTCTCCTTGCAACCAAATGCTGGCGCTGCTGGAGAATATGCAGGGTTGATGGTTATTCGTGCTTACCATTTGGTAGGGGTGTTATTTACCTTCAAGACTATGAGTAATTCTCTAGTAGTAATGCATAATTGAGCTTTGGAAATCAAGTTACATACTGAACTGTTTGGTTGAAATGCAGTCAAGAGGAGATAGTCATCGCAATGTCTGCATTATACCTGTCTCAGCTCATGGGACAAATCCTGCTAGTGCAGCTATGTGCGGTATGAAAATTGTTTCTGTTGGAACTGATTCCAAGGGAAACATTAACATTGAGGAAGTAAGAAAGGCTGCCGAAGCCCACAAGAATGACTTATCTGCTTTGATGGTATGGATGCTCAATTTTAGATTCTTTAACTTTCTGTAAGATAAAATATCATTATATGAATCTGCACACCCAAACTTATTGACACTTCACGGAATAATGATATTGAATCTCAATACTTCAAATGGTTAGTCATTTTTCATTTCCATAGTAATAGTATATTACACTTGCTTTAGTTAACATAATCTCCATGATGATGATTTTGATGTTCTGGTGGGTACTCAGGTTACCTACCCTTCAACGCATGGAGTCTATGAAGAAGGTATTGATGAAATTTGCAAAATAATCCATGAAAATGGGGGTCAAGTGTACATGGATGGTGCTAACATGAATGCTCAGGTTCGGCATTATGAATTCACCAACTCTCTAGGAAAGCCTGTTAATTTCAATTAGCATTTCTTGTCTGTGAATATCTTTAAATTTTGTGAAGATCACATGAAACTGTTTGATAATTTATTATGCTGAGATGAACTTATGAAGGATTTTTTACCATTTTTAAAGAACACTATTGGCTTAGATTATGATGAGTCATTAAGATTTTGCATGCTTCACTAAGATATGAAAATGTTTTAATGGATTTGGTGTAAAACTTGTAAGATACACGCAGAAAATGATTAAGATAGAGTGATGGTTGGATTTGCAATCATTTAAAATAAGTTGATTCAAAATAGACTTGGTGATTTAGGTGTGAAGGTAGAAGACCTATTAATGAGGACAAGTAGATATAGTTAATAGGATTAGATTATGAATAGTAATGGATAGATCAAATATAACATGACTAAAAGCGGAGAAACCACTAAGGCAAAATAGAATTTTCACGGCATGTAGCTCTCATCAGCAATTATTGTTGAAGGAAAATTTATACAGCATCTTATGCGACTCTCCTTAACAATCAGTGGAGAAGAAGAGTTCGTAATGCCTATCCGCATCCCAAACTGTTGGGATGAGGATAATCAGGATGATGTCAATGTTTTGCTTAAAAACTCATATTAACCTATAATTGGAAAAATGAAAAAAGAAATTTGATTACTTTCTTAACATTTATTTGAGCATTTCCGTCAGTTTGTCGTCTCTAAGCTACATATTTTTCAGTATTTTTGAACAGGATTTGTTTGTTTTTGGTGTTGAAAAGCATATTCTTGTTTTGGCATTTTGCTTTTGAGTTGTCAGTGAAATTAAGAGTTGGAATTACCTGAGATCTTTTTTAGGATCTTCTTATTATTTCTAGCAGTATCTTCTATAGATTATTAGCAATTATGAACAACCTAATTTTTCCAACTTTAATATTGTAAGAGTACTAGGTGATATTATGATCATTGTTATTACATTTATCTACTTCGCTTGTTTGGATAGTTGGATTGTCCTAGATTGACTCAAACGGCACTCCTGTGTTGTGTTTAAATGAATGAATATTAAATCAAGTTAGCGGCGGATTTAAGAAACACAAATATTCTGATTTTTTGGTGCTTCATTTTATGCTCACAAAGAACAATCTTCAAGGCTTTCTTTTACATGCGCACTACCCTTTTTTGGGTATATGTTGAAAATTGTGTATATCACATCACGATTGAAGCCTTTGTTCTGTGTGCAGGTTGGATTAACTAGCCCTGGTTGGATTGGAGCAGATGTCTGCCATCTAAACCTCCATAAAACGTTCTGCATTCCACATGGAGGAGGGGGACCTGGCATGGGACCCATTGGAGTAAAGAAACACTTGGCACCATTTTTACCCTCACATCCTGTGGTAAGCTATTCTAAAGATATTATGAGACATGAAAGTTGATCGAAAGGGTAAAATTTCAGAATTAGAAGCCTTTTAATAATTGGAGATTTTCCTTGTTTGACCGTCTTCTGCTTGATTCCTCCTTATTTGAATGCAGATGTAGTTATCTGAGTTATGCTGTTTTTTTAACGCTAAAGTTTACACTAAACTTATGATTTCATATTTTCATGCTCCACGCCTCCACCCTTTTTCCAGATCTTTGGAAATTGTTATTCTATCTTGCATGATGTTTTTTTATCTTCATTTGATACACATTAGATGGATTATTGGCATATTTTTTGTTGCCACTCTTGTGAGTTGAAGAGTTTTCATAAATTTTTAAGAGTACTTCTGTAGTGGGTAAGTATCAGGAGTGCTCTGAGCTCATATATTTTGTTGATCTGTTTGTAGCGTGAAGTCGGTGTGTGTGGACTAAAATGTCACCCTTAAGTGCAGCACTATAATTTAACTCAATTATTATAAAAATTAAGAAAATGTGTGCAAATACATCAACATTAAGTGACTTATTTCAAGTTCCTCTAATTGTGGTGAAAAGTAAGGGTTGACTAGGTTTAGTATAAGATTAGATTTGTTATATGGAATTTCGAAAATTTGAATGCGAAGACAAGATAAATAGTGGATAAATAGTGGACACTTAGATAAGATACAAATAAATATTTCTTTTTTTCAAAAAAAAAAAAAGGTGAACGTCCACGATATGGTGTAAGTTTAGAAGTTAGCGTAAGTTTAAAATTTTAACAATAGGAATGAGGTTGGGCTACTAGTGTATAAAGAGTTGAAAGAAAAAAATTTTGAGGTTAATAGGTTAGTGATATGGTGATTGCTGTTAAGATGATTATCACCGAAGAAATTATTAATGTGGTGAATGCTTATTTGGTTCAAGTTAGATTAGGAATATTTAAAAAGTAACTATTATGAATTGATGAACTTCCTCAAAATATACCTAGTGAAGAAAAGATAGTCATTGGAGGTGATTTAAATTTTCAAATTGGTTATGCCAGGAAGAGTTATGAGAGGATTCATTGTGGTTAGGGAATAGGAGATAGAATATAATGGGAGAAGCTATACATTATTTCATAGTAGTTGCGAACAATTATTTTAAGAAATGAAGCAAACTTGTTAGTTATAAAAGTGGAGTCATCAAATTACAAATATATTTATTCTTGGAAAGAAGAATATTTTTATAAAGATTGTAAGGTAATTCCAAGTAAAATCTTGATCACATAGCTTAGGGTATATATATATATATATATATATATATATATATATATATATATATATATATATATATATATATATATATATATATTCATTTTACAAAGTAAAGCCAAACATGTGAAATAAGATGTTTAATTCTATTAAGAGGATTGCTATAGAAGTTTTAGTTGAGTATAGAAATATATTATACATTGATAAGGAGACTTGGAGGTGGAGCGTGGGTTAAGAAAAAATGCACTTTTAATAAGTAAATACTATTAAGGCTTATAATGATTATTTTGAAGCTAGAAGTCTTTGTAGATAAGATAGTGAGAAAAGCAAAAACTATGTTTTTGGATGATTTTTATAGTAGACTTGATACTAAAGTTGGAGAAAAAGATATCTATTTAATAACTAAGGTAAGAGATTAGAGATTGCGATCAAATTAGATACATCAAAAGTTAAAAACAAAGGATCAAAAGATGAATGCATCAAGAAAAGATGAAAATGTTTTATTGAAAAATTACTAAATAGGGATATAAGGAAGAAATTATTTTAGAAGATTTGAATGAATATTATACAAAATATATGATAGATTGATTCAAAAAGTTAAAGTAGTGTTAGCTCTGAAAAATGTATCAAGGCAAAGTTTAGGCCTATGTGAAATGTTTATTAAGATTTGAAGAGTTATAAGGGGATCTTGCAATGTTTCGATTAATGAACCTTCTTAATGGAATTTTGAAGGATAAGAGATTGCCAAATGATTTGAGAATAATATTTTTTGTACCATTTTTAAATAGCAAAGATGATGTTCAAGACCACATTAACTATAGAGGAATCAAATTGACGAGTCACACAATGAAGTTATGGTACGAGTAATAGAACATTGGCTTAAGAAAATAAAATCAGTTTGGTTTCATGCAAGAAATTTTATTATGAAAGTAACAATTGTATGAAGATAATTAATGGAGAAGTATAGAGAACAAAGAAATGATATTCATATGATTTTATTGATTTTGAGAAGACATGTGGTCACATTTCATGATAATTGATTTGATTTGCTTGGATGGAACATATGTGCAAAGATATGCTGATATATATATATATATATATATATATATATATATATATATATATATATATATATATATATATATATATATTACGGAGCAATTACCAGTATTAGAAATGATTGTGGAGTTATCCAATAGCTTTCAGCTATTATAGGTTTGAATATTAATGTTTTTAAGTCCTTATCTTTTTGCTATGGAGATATTTACTAATATATTCAAACGAGGTAATTTGGTATATGCATTTTTTGCTTACTAATATATTCAAATGATATAGTTCTAAGTGGTGAGATTTCTATTGAAATAAGTGAAAATTTAGAGTAGTGAAAGAAATATTTAGAAAATAAAGGGCTTACAGTTAATAGAATAAGATTGAGTATAGGATTTATAATTTTAGTAAATATGATGTTAGAAGATAAAGCAATATCTATGTGTGATAAATTATGTATCTTTGATTTATCACACACAAGAATAAAGATATAAATAAGGATATACCTTATAGAGATAAGGTTGGATGGTTAAATGGAAAATTATCTCTTTTTTTATTGTTTTTGATAAGAGGATATTATGGAGCTTAAAATTTAAATTTTGTAAATTTGTAATTTGGCTAATAATGTTATATTGATGCAAATGTTGGTTTGTAAAAAATCATTATATCTAAGTTGAGCGTGTCATAAATAACAATGTTAAGAAGATGTATGTCAATTCTTGTAAGGATAAACTGAGGTATGATTATATTAAAAAAAATGTTAGAGTGACATCTATTGAAGGTAATATGATTTAAAATAACTTTACGTGGTTGAGACATGTATAATGAAGGTAGAAAAATGCACCCATTAGATTAGTTGCTAAAATTAATTTTAGAGAATTAGGAAGATAAAATGATAGCCCTAAGGTTACATGGATATAAGTTCTTTAAAATGATTTGCGAACAATCTGTTGAATACCTAAGACAATACTCAATGAGTATGAATGAAAAAAATGAGGATTCGTAATGCCGGCTAACATAGAGTAGGACTACTCATGATGATGATAATGATATTTTTTGTTGATTATGATAAGGCATTTAATCTAGTATTGTGAGAAATGACATTATCATTAAATAGGAAAAATACAGAAAATGTTTATTAAACTTTGTGTAGGATAGATATTAAATAGTTATGGAGTGGTTCAAGTATTCTCATGTTGGCCATGCAATGACGGATTTAAGGGAAGGGAGGGGCCACGACCCCCCTAAAATTTTATAATTCATTTTTAAATTTTAATTTTTATATTATTAATTTTTTTATATTGATATTTTTGATTTTTTATTACAATTGAAACATAGTTAATAGCTTATATTCTTTCATTCATATAGAAATAGATTGCGTTTAGATATTATAATCAAAATTTTATTACGATAAGTTAAAAATTTTTAAATTTTATTTAAAATCAATACATTATAAGTTGAAAAGCTTTTCCTACTATAGCTATTATAAAAAAAATGTCTTCAAAATATAATTGAATATCAATGGATTAATGATACTTTAGTCACTTATATTGATAAAAAAATATTTGACTGTATTAATAAGGAAGTAATTATTCAACTATTTTAGATTATGAAAAATAAACGTTATAAATTATATATTTTTTATCATCTTATATTTTATCTTTTCAAAATAATAAGGTCAAATGATTTTTTTTTTTAAAACTGCCAGTCTCAAGTCCATATTAAAAAAATTACCAAAATATTTAAAAAACTTAATGTGCACTCCCATTATAAAAAATTTATGGCTTCGTCACTATGGTCATGAATGCACTTACAATTGGTATTCTTACAAAGAATCCTATGCTTTTTTGTGTGTGATAGTCTTAATAGATAGAGATTTTTTTGGAGTGCAATGTTTGATGACTGTAGGAAAATCTACCAAGACAATCTTATAGGATTAATCGGAGTATAGTGTAAATGCTATTTAATTTTAGCAAATGTGAAGTAACATGTGATTAGTAGATGAAGCGTCCAATGATACCATGTTTTAAGATACATTGAATGTATTATTTAAACTAATAGGGATATACAAGGATGATACTAACTTCAAAGTTATAGTTAGATTAAAATGTAGAAGCGCCTTTGGGCATCATACGATAAGATGATATTATGGAGATTGAAAAATGACATTATAAACTGCAATAAGGGTATCAATGCTAAATGAGTTTAATTTTAAGTTAAAAAAATCAAGAAATGCTAAGTTCAATGGTATAGAGAAGAGATATTAGATGGATCACAGATAAAATTAGGAATGAGAGAGCACAAAATAATTGTATTAAAGATAATATGGAAGCTGTACCGTTAAAGATTTTTTTTTAGGGGGGGAACCCATAGAAGGGCCTACGCATTAATTTAATTAAATGTTACAAGTCCTTAAAGATTCAAAAGATCACTAGAAATATAATATGTGAAATAAAACTTAAGAGCCATTGAATCCAGCTAATACAAAATACAATTAAACTAAAACAAGCAAAATAAAGAAGGAACAAATCACCAGAAGACCACCCAAGGGGAGCAAAAGAGAGAGACATCTATTTCGACGAGAGATCCAGCTAAACAACCTGCAATAAAATATAGAAAAGCCACAAGACGACCCACATAACCAGCAACACCAACAAGCCACCCCCGGGAAACAACTCCAACATGACAACCTACAACCAACAGGAACAAACAAATAGAAAAGCCAAAACCACAAAAACATCAACACAACTCAACCAGAACATAACTAGAGGGAAAAAACCCAAGCAAAACACTAACCATGAAAAACCAGCCCAACATAAAAAAAAAAAAAAAAGAAAAAAAGAAAAAAAAAAAAAAGAACAAGACCCTCTAAAAAGAGAACAACTCCAAGAGAAGCTCCAAACAAACAATAGGGACTAATAACACGCCAGCCCAACCAAATAAGAAAAAAACCATCTTAGCCAACCCCAAGAAAAGCAATGAACCAACAAACAAGAGACCAAAAGATGCTATTTCCTTTTTGCTTTTTCTCCGTCTATGTTTACCATCTTTCTTGTAAAATCCTTCCTCATCGATGCAAATAACATTTAAGTCATAAGTTCCCATAGAAATGTCCCTTGCACATCAATGTCCTCCTCAAACGCCCATTTAGTTGATGAATCATCATCAACTAACCAATCACCTTGAATCACCTTATCATCCTTTAAATTAGAGGCTACTTGCAAAGCATCGTTAGAAACAAGGGCGATGGGAACATCAATTAAAGGCACTTCATCATTCAACTCAACATCACCCAAAGGCGACACATGAATACATCCATAGAAAAATTACTCGCATTTGGCTGATTTAGAATACAAAGACGCCCATCCATAAAACCAACAGGAGGGAGGCTAAAGGGGGTACGATCACCCACAGAAATAGCAACATCATTAGAAACCGGAACAGCTAAACCAACACCAACTTTCCTATTTATAACAACATTAGGACTATCATACATGCCATTCAAAGGCTCCATATTAGGAGCATCACCATAAGATGGACACAAAGCATGAAAAGTATTAAAGTTTTTCATACAAGCCTCATTAGTCGATTTTAAAATAATTCTAGCGGACTCAACGGTAGGAATGAAATCCTCAATAACATTCTCCTTAAACAGCTAACGAAACAGTTTGTTGCAAACCGACAACAGGAGCGAGCAAGGGATTAATAGCCATAACCTTAGTAAGAGCACAATGATCATCATTGCCTAACAACTTTTTGAATATAACTTTAAATTATTAAGGCCAATCCAAACAGCCTCAGGATAACTTTTGGAGACATCCAGTTCGACAAGCACCCTAGCAACAGACAACTTTGAGCCAACGACAGTAGTGTTATCAATTTTCAAAAAACGACCAAAAAGCAAACCCAAACCATGAAGAATGCGGGGGAGAACAGATGAGGCCTAAGATTTGTGAACGAAACCCAAATAAGGATGATCGGCGTCTTGACAGTTATATCAAAAAATGACGATCACTTAAACAGTTTCATGTAGCAATTGGAAACAAAATAAGAACTATGAGAGAAAATTCTATTATAATCCATATCATTAACTAGCTTGATTAAAACATGCTTTGGATCCAAAACCGTGACAGAGCATTCAATGATCAACTTGAGGATAAAGAAGAACTTAGCATTTACCGATCAACTTGAGGTTAAAGAAGAACTTACGAATTAACTCAAGAGGAGGTCTTAGATTTGGGAATTTTCCAACCAACGCATAGTTGAAAGGTTGAGCAAGGGCAAGAATTTCTGCCACATAAATCCAAAGGGACGGAAGCCCACAGTTCACTGTAGCTTTGAGATCCGGGAAATCACTCGAAAGAGAATCCCCGGATTAGGCTTCTAAGAAGGAACGAGAGTTTTTTTGCCCATTAAGGAAACCACGGTCACTCAATCGATTAACCACCTTCTGACGAGCGGAGGTGGCACGATCGAAAGAGAACAACCAAAAAGAAATAAGAAGAGAAAGGAGATATCAACAGGAGAAAAATCCCAATGAACTAGCGGCCATGTGATGTGGAACATCATAGCTTAAGTTTTTCTTAGGACTAGCTTATTTTAGTTTGTTACATGATTTCTAGAATGTTCTTAGTAGCTTAGATAAGCAAGGTATTGTAAGGAGGGGAGGAGAGGAATATTATGACATTTTGAAGCTTTTAAGCTCGAGTTAGTTTCTTGTTATATATCTCTTCTAGCAAATTCAGTTCTTCCGCCGATCTACTACAGCAGTTGGTATCAAAGCCTGGAGCTTGCGAAAAACGATGGAATGCCGAAGAAGTTGGGCTGTCGATGCCGAAGAAAATGAGCAGTTGATGAAGGTCGACACCGAATGATCGAAGTCGAAGAAAATGAGCAGTTGATGAAGGTCGACACCGAATAAGATGGGAGATCGACGCCGAAGGAGATGGACGATCTATAATAATCGAAGCCGAAGGAGATGGACGGTCGATGACGATTGACGCCAAAGGAGATGGGAGGTCAACGATTATCCTCCGCCCCAATTTCCACTCCAATGGCAAGATTCGCCACTCCACTATCCTTCGTTCCAACTTTTGTTCCAATGGCGGAATCCCCTACTCGACCATTTAGTTTGCAATCAAGCCGCAGTCGTTGTTTGCAACTTGCCTCTACTCCAGTCCCATTCCATCACCCATGGTTCCGCCTCCGCCTTTTCCTGTGATCCGACCCCACTCTTGTGGGCACCACCTGAGCCCGTCGGCCTGCTTCCAGCACGTGATCAAGATCCAAGCACATTTGCGTGACATCGCCTATTAAATTGAGCTCTGATAATCGTGACTTCGCCTAAATCAAGCCCGATCATCCCACGCCCGCTACAACACGCAAACAATGAATAAATGCATGGAGATGAGCGCGATCCTACGCCTGACATCCAACCCAGTCCTGTTGCACGCGATTCTTTCTCTAATTCCTCTCGCGATCCCATACTCGACGAAGCAACTATCGCTGTTATTGTCGAAACGAATGATTTCGATCTGGCCTCTGCTTTCTCTCGGGACCAGACACCGGGCGAACACGCTCTCTCTCGATCTGTTGATCACCCTCTCGTTCGCGTCTGCGCGTTTGCCGCTCACATAACCCGTATATGACTTGTCCAACCACCTATGACCCAGCCTTCTGGGGGATATATTGAAACTTGTGTTTGCTACATACAGGTTGAAAGTTGATTCTTTTGTGAATCTCACAAGCTATTTGATGAAATGCCATAGAGGGTTGCCATCTCTTGGAATGTTATGGTTCAAGTGCCTGTAAATAATCATTTCCCTGAACTAGGCATTTCTCCTCTAGTTAAGATTTTGGAGACGGGTTCTTCAAAGGCTAAGGAGGATTCTACTAAGATTCTTGGGAACATTTGTAATCACAACAATGATATTAGAGCATGTGTACAAAGCGTTGATGTTGCTCCTAGTTTATTACGGTTGCTGAAAAATATTTTGTCGGTATTCAAAATCTTTGACTCAGGAGGATTGCTTATGTTCTCTACTCTTACCTCCTCACCAATGAAACCCCTTGACGAAGTCGAGTTCTTTAGATGTTAGGGGAGTATGATGTGGAACATCATAGCTTAAGTTTTTCTTAGGACTAGCTTATTATAGTTTTTTACATGATTTCTAGAATGTTCTTAGTAGCTTATATAAACAAGGTATTGTAAGGAGGGGAGGAGAGGAATATTATGACATTTTGAAGCTTTTAAGCTTGATTTAGTTCCTTGCTCTATATCTTTTCTAGCGTATTCAGTCCTTCCGCCAATCCACTGCATTCCCATGGAGAGATGAAAAGATCGAAATCTGCTGCTAGGGAAGAATAGCAGAGCGCAACTAGTGTGGAAGAGAATGAGTGAATTGTATGTTCGAATAAGAAGTGATCAGCAAGCAACTCTAGGTTGTTTAGATAGTAGACTATGATGCACCGACACTTCTCCTCAAAGAGGCATGCAGTGTCCGACACGACACTCGTCTGACACTCCTCCGACACATGTCGGACACGCCGAAAACGTGTCCAATTAAAAAAATATTAAAAACTAATTGGACACGCATGTCCGACACGTATCTTAAATATTTTATAATTTTTTTTTTAAATATAATTTATTTTGTTTGGCGAGATTTAAATTAAATTTCTTATTTTCTATCTACAACACAAAATCAACATCTGCATTTAATGTCCATTCATCGAATATTCTCATTTTCATTTCTCTTTGGCAATGAAGGTATTTTCATCTCCTCTCTTTTTGTACAATTACAAATCTCTCTTGTTGAACCAAAGTTGAAAGCAGTGATATTCAATGATGATGATATTGAAGGCAAAAAATAAACCTCTAAAGCTAATCCTAGTAGTTGAAGTTTGAATGCTTGATGTTGTAGTAAGTGTTTAGTTGCTTATATTTTTGTGGTTGTATTAGATATTTTGTACTAAATATTTTATATTATAAGTATCATGTCATTCATTTATTATTGTTTGTCATTTTTAATATGATATTACATTAATATATATACACTATATAAAAAAATGTATTGCCGTGTCCGCGCCATACACGTGTCCTATTTTTTAAAAAAAAGTCGTGTCCCGTGTCCGTGTCGTGTCGTGTCGTGTCCGTGTCGCAGTGTCTGTGTCCGTGCATCATAGATAGTAGAATATGTGCCATTTTAGTTGAGAGATAAGGTTACTACTGCTAGAAATAAGATACCATTTGTAGAATTATTAATGCAGGCGACTTAGATTTAGGAATTTCTAATACAATTAGAATGATGCATATTGCGCAAAGCATTTTAAGATTCATGTTTCAAAGGCAAAAAATTTGGTTTCTTTAGGTGCAAAATAGAAATATGAGAATTAGAATGCATGATAATGCAATAATCAAAGAAATTTAAAGAAATCAAGAAAAAATTATAATGGAGCAACTTCAATGAGGTAGACAATTCCAATTAATTGCCATAATTAAAATTCATGTTGTGTAAAAAATTTAAATAAACTCTATAACACTAGCAAGCAATAACAAAATATGTATAAGAAATTATGAAGTAGTAACCAAAGTAAAAAAAAAATCATGGCCTTGACACGTATGAGGATATGACATCCTTTGGAACTATGTAGTCGCGCACGTGCGCTTATACTATAGGCCAAAAAATCACAAATCCAACTTGCACGTTAGATTGAAAACTAGAAGAGAAATTTTGTATTCAATCAAAGTTCTCAATTACATGCTTTAAACTATCTATTTATAAATTTCTCATTCTAGGTTGACGCAAAATCAGCTGAGTTTTAGGTTTAATAAATAAAAAATATGGTTGACGCAAAATCAGCTGAGTTTAGGTATAATAAATAAAAAAATTCAAGTCTTGATTTTAGGGATAAGTTCCAAAAACTAAACATTGTCTATGCTCTTGTCGAAATCACGGTTATGTTCCAAACCTCATTTGTTAAAAGCATTCCCGTAATTCCTCAAACAGTGACCAGCCCGTGAATTAGGGGTATTATAGTTAAAATCACAAGCAGCAAACACGTGAGCCACAATTAGCTGTGCTGTAGCTTAAACCACAAGCCCCAAATCTCTTAACAATAAATTCGCAAATAAAAATTTGAATTTCAAATCAACTGCTGAAAGAAACCTTTAAAAGACCATTATTATTTTTAAGGCCCAGTGACATCTTAAATCAACTGAATGCCCTTCTGATTCTAAGAGGCTAATTTATAATTCTTCTGGAAGTTCTTGCTGGCTGCTGATTGATCGACCTTACAGTCTTAATAAATGTCAATGTTTGTGACTTTGCGTAAGCAAATGGTGATATTGTCAAAGCATCCGATAATCTCGACTTCCATTATTATGAAACCTAAAAAATGAATTATTGGACATAAAACTGTAATATGCTTGTTAAACCTTCTAAACTATAGGAAATTCTTCACAGGACTTCATTTTGCTTATCTAGCTAAACCTAAAAATGCATTATATGATGTAACACAGAACCATCCTGGATAAACCTTTTATACTATATAGGTTATTCTTCAGTCAATTTTGTTTTATCTTGTTATGACACTAGTAATGAATACTATATTGAATCTTATCTTATTTATATATTTTTTTATTTTTTATTTTCCTTTCTGCACAATTATGGTTATGTTCTTCTTGTCCAATTAAATGCATTTGTCTGGTATTTTATCTGCTTTCCTTGTATGAGTTCAGGTGTCAACTGGTGGAATACCAACCCCAGAGAAGGTCCAGCCACTTGGAACCATTTCTGCAGCTCCTTGGGGTTCTGCACTTATCTTGCCCATTTCATATACATACATTGCCATGATGGGATCCAAGGGGCTTACGGAAGCATCAAAGATAGCTATTCTAAATGCAAACTACATGGCAAAGCGTTTAGAGGTGCTTCCTAATTTTTTCTGTTCTGCCATCCCATAGATATATTTCCTTAAGTTTTTTGTAACTGTCACATTGTAAGCAAGCGTATGGAGATTATATTCAAAGCGGATTGCATAAAACAAAATAAAAATTAATAAATATAATCTATGGAAAGTTGATCCCCCAATAACTAAATATAACAGATCATTGCTTAATGCAATTTCTTATATCAATAAAATTGGCTCACCCTTCTACTCGTGAGTGGTGCCATTAAGCCAATTGAATTGATTAGGATCAATTTCACTTTTCAGTTAGTTTAAAAGTACAAATGGTTGGGAAATATGAACTGTCTAAGCACAAAATTGTATGCTGCAGAATCATTACCCTATTCTCTTCCGTGGTGTTAGTGGAACTGTTGCTCATGAGTTTATTGTGGACTTGAGAGGATTTAAGGTAACTGGCAGAGCTAAAGACCTCTCCCTTTAAGGATCTTGCTTCTCTTCAATATTTTTTGCTTAAATCTGTTCCGCTACAGCAAACTGCAGGCATAGAGGCTGAAGATGTTGCTAAGCGTCTAATTGATTATGGATTTCACGGACCAACAATGTCATGGCCCGTTCCAGGAACACTTATGATTGAACCCACTGAAAGTGAAAGCAAAGTACTGTCCCCAAAAGTCACTCTTTCTGACTTCTGTGTCTTTCACAATCATTTACAATTAGTACTATTGGTTCCTCCTGCAGGCTGAACTTGATAGGTTTTGTGATGCTCTTATATCCATCAGAGAAGAAATTCGAGAGATTGAGAATGGTAAAGCTGACATCAACAACAATGTCCTGAAGGTAAATTCATGAATTATTTGTGATGCTCTTATATCCATCATCATCCTCTTTACTAGGCATATCCTAAATATTTTTGCGGTCTTTGTGAATCCTAACCCCCAGCTGCTTTCTAGTGTAGTAATTTTAGCATCTATATAAGGACTCATTTGGTTGCTTGTGGATAGAATTTAGGAAATGATATTGTCATTTTTTTATGTTACTGAAATCATTAAATATTTGATTTGGGGAGGGGGGGGGGGGGGGGGGGGGGGGTTTGAGAGGATTTGCGGAGCTTGAAATTAATGTTAATTTTCAAATATATCCTCTCAAATGATGGATTTGTCAGATTTTATAATTTTCAAAGTCGTTTTCTAACTTCAAATAACGCAATTGGTCCTAAGCACATTTTCATTAGGCTTTGTTTGGATTGAAGGTATTGAAAGAGTCGAAAATAAAAGAAAATGAAATTGAAAATTGATTTTCTCAATAGTTTGGTTGAGGAGAAGTCCAATAAAAAGTATTTTTCTTTCATATTTGGTTGATCAGTAATTGAGTTTTTTGTTTCTTGTAAAGATGAGGCGTGGGAATCGTAATTATGACTTGATAAAATTTTCTTTCATTTTTTCACCAAGGTTGAATATAAAATTGTCAGTATTTGTTAGGTAAATTCGACCACTTATTAATTATATTGGAATCAAATGAAATGTCAATTTAATAATCCCAATTCATTCAAACCCAACACACCCTCAGTTCCTTTCTATATCATGTAAATGTAAAAGTTGCATAGATACTAGTTAGGGGTGTCAATTTGTGTCATGGGTCGGGTTCGGGTCGAACCGGAAACTAACCCGACACAATTTGGGCAACTCGAACCCGACCCATTTTTGCAAACGGGTCAGATTTTCGAACCTTAACCAGATCCGCTTTTGGTTCGGGTCAACCTGACACGACTCAAATGTCCTGGGGCCGACCAAAAACTGCTAGTTTTCGGGTCTAAAAATAGGTCAATAACCGCTTTTCGGGTAAAATACAGGTAGAAAATGGGTCAATCTTGGGTTGCCGGGTCAAAAACGGGTTTTTGGGTAAAAAATGGGTCAACCCAAACCCGACCCGATTTTTGAAATGGGTCGAATTGTTGAATCCAAATTCGAATCCGACCCATTTCAGGTTCGGGTTGACCCTAACCCAAAATTTTCTGGTTGGGTTTTCGAGTCGTGTCAAATATTGACACCCCTAATACTAGTTGATTATTGTTCTACCTATGCCCAAGCTGTTAACTTCTCCAAACTTTTTTTGCATATTTTAAACTATTCATTTCATTCCGTCATTGTTTCACTTCCCAACAACCAACACTATTACATCTGCAAAATATGTACTAAAATTATTCATCTTAAGTTCCTTTTCATATCTGGATAGATCACTTAAAGATCAAACTTACATGCAGGGAGCTCCTCATCCACCTTCATTGCTCATGGGTGACACCTGGACAAAGCCATACTCGAGGGATTATGCAGCTTTCCCTGCTTCATGGCTCCGAGGAGCCAAGTTCTGGCCAACCACAGGTAACTTATACTTGAGATCTTTATGTACAGTTGGGCAATTAAACAGCATCACTAATACATTTTCTTGTATTTGATTCATCAGGTCGTGTTGATAATGTGTATGGCGATCGCAATCTCGTATGCACGCTTCTTTCTGTTTCCCAAATGGCCGAAGAACAAGCAGCTGCCACTGCATAAACTGTGAAATATCCTCATCGCAGACTGGTATTCCTATAACTGCACATAAATATTAATTTCTAGGAGTATTCACTCTCCTATATTCCTACAGTAAATGCCAAAAGCGTTGCTTTCTGTAGCCCAGTTCATCTTTATTCCAGTCTTTTTATTTTACTCCCATGGAGATACGATTGATTAAAGTACTTTGTAAATTATGTTCAACAAGCCTCTTTCTTATTTTTTTTTTTTTAATTAATTGAAATAGTCTAATTTAAGCAGATTACAGAAGGTTGTTACTGTTATATTTAAATCAGCAAAGATGGATCAAGAGGGTTTTTATGATTCAGATCTCCAATTTTTTACTTTACTTGCAACACCTATTGCTCTTAACTCCAGCTGCTTCAATAGCCAAGAGTACCATCCCTCACTCCTATAGCACCTTGTCTCATAACATCTCAAGACCTTTGAATTCAAACCTCCGGAACAGTTTGAATCTGCCATTCTCTCCTCTTGCAACCTTGATCCTTTAGAGTTCTACTTCTTTCCTTCCATCCTTACCAGGGAACAATTCATCCATTTTGTTCTTCATGGTAAAAATTTTCATTTTCTTTCTATAATTTTTAGGGTTTAATGTTGTAAGGCAGATGGACAATAGTGAAGGAAATTTTGGGATAATTGTAGGGCTGTAGGGAGAAATGGAGAGGTGACTGGTTATGGTCATAAGCTGGAAGCGGAAGGAAGAAGCAAAAAAATCATACGCTGATAACATAGGAATCCACTAAAGCAACTTGAGAGGATTGACCACCAAATTTCCTCACAATATGCATACTAGAAAATAAAATAAAACACTTCAAACAATGCATTGGGTGACCAACTAGTTTACAGCAAAACCTTATTACTTTATGACCTTTTAAAGTTGGAAGCTTAAAAAAAATCTGTAAATCTCTGCACCAAATGAAGACCCAGTAGTGTATAATTCTCCTCTTGGTCCTATCTCCATAGGCATTTCAATCTTGACCTCCATCACTGGGGTGCCCTCCAGAACCAAAAATTATTCTATGCAGATATTGGATGATGTCTTGAGGCAAATTGGAGAACGTCACGTCACCCCATTTGCTGTGTATTGTAATTGTGTAACTGTTAAGTATCAGGTGACATGATGCGCTCTGATTTGCCTTCGGACGATCTGATATCTGTCGTATAACAACTTAGAAAACACTCCCTCACAACAGTAACATCTCCACCACCAATTGTTTTAATAAAAAAAAAAAACTAACTATTGAATCCTTGAGGCTTCTTCAGTAACCATCTTGTTTAGGTTTCATTTAGGATGACTTTCTTACTATTTCTTAAAGCAAATTTTTGATATAAAATATTAAATAGTTATTTTATGAAGCAGTAAGAAAGCCGTCCCAAATAAAATCTTAGTGAAAGCATTTATGTAGAGGTGTACTTCTTCATAGATAAGTGAATCATTTGGAGCCAGGATCAGCTACGATGGTGTAGACAGATGCTCCAAACTCTCCGTCTTTAGAGAGGGACAAAAGATCAAAGAGAAGCTTCAAAGAACAACTTCTGATGAATAGGCATCAAGATTTTGAAGCAAATTATGAGAACTATTAATGAATGATAAATATTGGTGTTAAACAACTTCTGTTTCTTTTATCGGAAGTGAAGATCTGCGAGAACAATTAGAGTATTTTTATGCAAATCATTGAACTATCAAGCTAAAATATTGATGAAAATATTATTAGTTTAGCAGTTGCTATGTTAATTTTTAATTCAAACAAGTAAATTAAGTGGGATATTATTAATAAGTATGAGATTTTAATTGAATTAAGCGACTAACTCGTGATAATTTAATATGTTTATGTTTGGGGGAGTTGATGATTGAAGTGAATTACCCTCATAGGAGATATTATTAAGATATGTGAGGCTTCAGATTTAGGCTTTGTTTGGGATGACTTTTTTATTGCTTTTTAAATCAATTCTTAAACTTTTTAAACTAAATTTTTTTTAATAAAAATTTAATTTAAAAAAATAATAAGAAATCTATCTCAAGCGAAATCTTAATCTCACATCAAGATATTTAAGAAAATATATTTGTATAGATATATTAACTGATTGGCCCTTATTTATATATCTAAATTTTTTGATTAAGTATAAACTTAATTATTATTTTATTATGAAGACCTAACTTCAATTCTTTTTATTCATTTTTCATAACAAATTTAAAATCAATCACCTAAACTTAAAATTGAATAAATCCGCAATTGCTCCTCTTTTTTAAAAGAAATTATTATGTGCTAAGTTCGGACTCCAATAAAATTGTGATACTTGTAGTGTACAAGTGAATATTCTTTTCTATTTTTTATTTAATTTTTTTTCTTACGAGACCAACCGACTCGATTCAGAACAAATCTTTATTTAAATTTTAGGGCTGAGTATTAGCACTTTTTTTTAAATGAAATACTGCAAAAATATCATATTTTTAGAATTTTAGGTCAAAAATATTTCATAACTGCTGATAAATAAAAACAAAGAAAAATCGATGAAGATAAAGACTTATTTGGAGAAGGAAAAGATGATAAAGATAATACTTAGAATGCTGGCTTAAATTCATAGCTTAATTTTGAAAAAAAAGGTCATTACAGAGTTCTTTTTTCTCTTGAAGAATAAAAAAAAAAAAAAACTTATGAAAAATACAATTAAGCTAAAAGATTTCTTAAATTAGAAACCTCACAACCGTGATGATCACTAATTATGGTCATAATTATTTTGGGTTAATGCTCAATTATACGAAGCAGCATATATAATGGTACACTGTGATACACAATAGTGGTACGTAACAGCTAGGGGCGGAGGGAGGGGGGGGCAAGGGGGGGCACGTGCCCCCCCTAAATTTTTTTTTTATTGCTGCATGTGAGTATGTGACAAGATAAAGCAATTGTTTTTTTTTTGTTTGAGAAAAGGAATAGATTTAGGTATAATTATTTAGTCACCATTTTTATTACATATAGTATATTCATAAAAAAATATTTATCGAATTTATTGATCATTTTTTTTTTGTCAAAATGATTCTTAAAAGTATTGTATTTATTTTAAAAAATGTGTAATATACATTTTAATTGAATTTTTTTATGTTTTGCACTCATTTTAGAGCAAATTTAAATGTGGAGGATTACTTTACATAAAAAATTAGCATTATGTTTATAAATAATAAGACCTAACAATTCCATAATTTAACATGCAAGAATATGCCTTAGGTTTTGTTCGGAATAGTTTTCTTACGAATTTTCACAATAATTTTTTTATAAAAAATTTCACTCAGCTAGCAACAGTATCATATCACAAGCCCAAACAGAGACTGCTTCCAAATGACTTGCTTTCCCTCGACACAAACTGATTGCTTCGTTTTCCCCTATGCTCATCTCTCGCAACTCACAATCTCGAGCACAACTTTCCTTTTCTTTTTCGCTCCTCTCTCGCCATATTATTTGCATTCTTAATTTTGATCATACAACTCTTCTTAGCTCCAGAAATTAATAAGACGGAATACAAAACTATTTTAATGTATTTTGACATTCAAGATGAGATGACCAAACCGTCATAAAATTGACCGACGGAAAATAAACTGTCAAAAAATCGTCGGAAAATTCTGCCGGTAATGGGTGATTTTTCTGTAGTGTTTAATTTAGGCCCCCCCTGAATAAAATTTCTGGCTCCGCCACTGCAGCACACAACGGTACACAACAACATTACACAACGATACACAATAGCAGTATACAACGATACACAACATCAAAATGAAAAATAAAATATCACATAAACAAAAGAGAAAAAAATATAATAATTACATATGAGCGAATAAATTAATGTCCACAGCGAACACAACTGTACGAAAGTTTTAAAATGAACAAAAATATAATTAAAAATTTTATAGTTAATTTATGGAAGCAAGGTTTCTCTCGCCAGGGCATATAAACACAGCTCTTTTACAATAGCAAATCACAGAGTACAAATGACTTACAAACTTTAAAAACAAGCAAATTTTAAAATTACTCTTACATTAAAAATTTGTAAGAACCCCGCCAGGGGGCACTTCCCCCTCATAACCCCTGACATATTCCCTAATTATACAGAAAAAATATCAATCCTTGTTTCTTTGAAACTAGTCGTCATCTTCATCAGCTTTTTCATCTCTAGACCACTCTTCATCTTCATCTTCACAGGCTTCTCCACCTCCAGACTAGTCTTCATCTTCATCTTCACCGGCTTCTCCTTGTTTCTTCTTTTTCAGCAGCTATGAAAGATTTACTAAGATGAATACCTAAAAAATATGGAACTTTCGCGATATTTTATTTACAAAAAGAGCGCCAATCTTAAACCCTAATATTTGACATGGCAAGGTTTGGGCTGGGTCAGTCGGGCTGGTAAGAAAAAAATTAAATGCAAAATAGGAAAGAATATCCACATATATAATACATGTGCCACAATTTTATTAGAGTCTGGACACAGAACAACATTCGGATTCTGCACAGAATAATTTCTCCTTTTTTAAAGCTAAGTTGGTGGAGCACTTAAGGTGACTGATACATATAGGATGACAAAGATATTATTTAGTTTAAAGCTACTTTAGCAACTATATATGATTCTTTATTGGTATGATGTTTACATAGAACAACTCTTAATGTGATGGAGTTGAATGATGACGATGAGGAAGAATTGTCCAAGTGATTAAAGTAGCATTATTTCAACATGTCCATTTCCTAATTAGGTTAGATTATGCAACTTTAGTGTACAATATTTTAATTAAATGCAAGATTTTTGAAAAGTAGTTATCAACTTATTCATTATCTCTATTAGTTTTATACATAATTTTTTGGAAAAAATTGACATTATGATTTAATTTGGGATGATTTTTTTATTGTTTCTTAAAATAAATTTTTAGTACAAAATTAAAAATTTTTACACTAAAAAATTATTTTAAGTAGTAAAAAAGCAGTCCCAGACAAAGCCTATATCTCTGATAATGTACCTGCTTGGGATAATTTTCTTGTTTATTTTTATGAATATCATTTATCTTTGTGTTTTATCTTTTCTTGCTTTCGGCATAGAAGCTAAAAAATTGATGGTAATAACTATTGTGTTTTTCTTTTACTTTTACATAGCACAATAATTTTTTTTTTATTGATTGTGTTATGGTAATTTATTAAAAGTTTGATGAAAATTGAGTTTCATCAACTGGATTGACTTCAACTAATTATGTGATTTTGTTATTTATGAATTTCTAATCATTGACGTTCACCATTGAAACAGATCATCAAAGTATTCAAGAACTTATGAATCAAGTCAACTAAATTCTAGCTAACACTTTCTAATTAAACTTTTGTGATATTATAACAATATTAAATATAATCCTTGCTTGGAACATATTGTTATAATATTATCAAAGTCCCAGTTTAAATTTGATGTAGAAGGAATTCGATTTCAAGATTTGAGTTGAAGATATCTTATTCCTTTGTCCTGTTATTTATGTGATTCAAAAGATATCTTATATTTTAAAAATTTGTAAATTACAAAAAATTTTCTTGTATTTATCATTTACAAAAATCATGGAGTGGCTCAAAATTTGTTCTGTATTTACAAAAGATATCTTGTTATTTCAGGATCCTGTTATTTCAAGATTTCAGGAAATGTGGTTCCTCATGATTTGGACTCCTTTTACTCAAATCCTCAACAATCTCCATGTTCTCTCTAATACATTGATTTATCATCAGATTAGCAAAGCAGGATATTTGTTATTATTTTAAACATTTAGTTGTTGAGGATTCTTTTGTCATCGACTTATTTCTGTGGTTTCATACTATATTGTTTTAAGTATCTTTTAATTGGTTTTTGCAGAATTTGTTGTATAGTAATGTGCCTTGCAAGTTTAAACTGCTTCCAAATCAATATTTACTGTTAAGTTATGGATTGGAGACATCAATTTATTGCATTTTCCTTGCATTTTCAATATGTATTTCCTTGCAATTTGAACCAAAAATCACATAGAGCTGTTATTTCTATGTAGGTGGACGTAATTTAAAATTTTCTTATTGATTATAATATTTATGAATGAATTATATATATATATATATATATATATATATATACACGTGTGTGTGTGTGATATTAATGTAGAAAATACTAAAAAAACTGATGTATGAACGCCTTATAAATTTGGCTCATATTGCATTGGCAAAGATTTGCTTCACTATTGAACAGAAAGTTGCATATTTACATTTTATTTTGGTATTTCCTGACTTATGCATGCACTTGTATCAATAACTTTTCATGAAATAGAATAAATTACAAGAAGATACATTTTCACAATGGAAGGAACCCTACGAGCAAGCATCATCATGGAAACCATGTGCAGATAAATCTAGCAGTGCTGTCCATCAAGGTGAGCAAGTATGATAAAAAAGAAAATAATTATTTCTAAAGGCTATTTCATATCTCTGGCCTATATATTATGTAAATATCTTATTTTATTTATTTATTTATTTTCATTGCACTTTACAAAATTAGTTAGAACTTCAATGTCTCTATGCAGTTCTAGCATTTTAAAATTTTAGTTTTCATTTTTATTAATATAAACACTAGAAAATGTACATCACCTGTAATATAGTCATGGTGCTAATTTTAACATAGCTGCATACAAAAACTTGCAAGATTAGAATATAGAATGTAGTGCCTAAAAATTATTTCTTCCAAACTTCTGCATTCACAGCATTTCACATATTGTAGCAAAGCTTAAAAAAAAAAGCATAATTCCTGATGAGCAAAAAGTGATATTATTTTTACCTTTTGTTTTAAGTTGGGATGGTTGCTGGCCTAAATTTTGCATCATTCAACTATTTACAGAAGCATTCCATGTCTTTTTTTCATTATTGCAGTCAGGTAATAATTGGTGAAGTTTTGCTACAGAAAATGTCATGAACGGCCATGGCTTTATCTTAATAAGTGCAAATGGTGTTCTAAACCAGCAACGCGTTGCTGTAAGATTCTAAAACAAGCATATTTCTAATCTTTTTTATGCTTTGAAAAAGTGATGGATATATGACTTCATAAGTAGCTCTTTGAGGCTTGCAATTTAGATATTGGGAAGTATAAATGTAAACTATCTATACTGATGAGCAATCTAAATCTGTAATGATGAATACTTTTATTTAGATTTTTTGCCTACTTATGTGATTTTTTTGTTTGAAACCTCTATGATTTCAATCATTTAGCAATGTGGATCTTGACCTTGATTTTGTCAAACCTCTGGGTCCCATGAGTCAGACCAAGCCCTTTGAGCTCAGACCCATGCTCTGGGTCAACCTGGTTGACCAGGTCAACTTAGGTTGACCCAAATGGCCTAACTGTGTCATTTTGACCTTAAATCAAATGCAATTCATGTTTTTGTGAGTAGTTTTATTGCTAGTAGAGTTTGGTATCACTTTTTCAACTTGGCTCAGTTAGATAATTTTAATGTTAATTGCACTTTGCCGGAGATTCTTGACATCTGGTTTACCAAAGGTAAAGGGCATATTCGCTACTTAATTCCTATTCTCATTATTTTGTATATTTGGAAAGCTAGGAATGATTCTAAACACAATGAGATTAAGATTTTTGCTAATCAAATTATTACCAATGTGAGAAATAAGGTGCTGCAGTTGATTGCTGTGAAGCTTCTCTCTTCCAAAAATTTTGCTAATGCTAAATGCGTTGCTGTAATATTCTAAAACAAGCATATTTCTAATCTTTTTTATGCTTTGAAAAAGTGATGGATATATGACTTCATAAGTAACTCTTTTAGGCTTGCAATTTAGATATTGGGAAGTATAAATGTGAACTATCTATACTGATGAGCAATCTAAACCTGTAATGATGAATACTTTTATTTAGATTTTTTGCCTAATTATGTGATTTTTATGTTTGAAACCTCTATGATTTCAATCATTTAGCACTGTGGATGTTGACCTTGATTTTGTTAAACCCCTGGGTCCCATGAGTCAGACCAAACCCTTTGAGCTCAGACCCATGCCTTGGGTCAACCTGGTTGACCAGGTCAACTTAGGTTGACCCAAATGGCCTAACTGGGTCATTTTGACCTTAAATCAAATGCAATTCAATCCAATCCTCCCTTAGACTCAACCTACTCTTTAATTGGGTCTAGTTGACTGTTTTGACAAAGTCAGGCATTGGCTTGATCAACCCTGGCTCTTAATGGGTCAAATTGACCCATTAAGGTCCATTTGACCCCTAATCAATTTCAAGCTTATTCAAACCCATCCAAGGCTCAAGCCCTTATGCTATTTGACCTATTTGTCTAGGTTGACCAGGTCAATCATTGACTGGTCAACCCAAGTCTTAAATAGGTCAAAATGACCTATTTAATTGGAATTAAGAGCCCTTTAATTGCAATTAAAGCCTCCAATCGATTTTGAATTCAAATCACAGCCTAAATAGCCTGGTTTCCCCCCTATTGAGCTCCTGATTTAATCCCAGCCATTGATGATAGGGTGAGGGGATTTAAATAGGAGTTTTTAAGGTGAATTAGAGATTTTTTTTTATTGCCCTGGCTCTAGACCTCCACGAACTCTGAAATTTTGTGTGAGGGTTCCTGGAGTCTTCTACCACCTTCCCCAATCAAAACCCGACTGTTCAAGGCCGCCACTGGCGAGTTTTCCGGTGACCCGAGGTTGTGGAAGTGCAAAATTATTTTCCCGTTGATCCAGACGTCGATAGCTCTCAATTTCTTCTACAAAAAGGAGTGTGGACAGTCCACAAGTGCAACAAGCTAGAGATCTCTCGAATCCATCGAGTATTTATGGTATAATCCTAAACCTTAGATAGAACACTTAAAGCTAAATAGATTTTCATACACTACATATTAAATTTGAAAATCATCCCCCACGAATGCTCTTCATGGCTACTAGCTTTGCCTAAAATTTCATAAAGTTTCATCATGTCGTTTAGGAGAACGAGGCCAAAAACTCCTTGAGCTCTCGGTTCGCCCTAGCCTCGCCTATGCGAGATCTTGGCCGTAGATCAAGTGATCAACGGCGGAGATCCCGTCCCCTCGCATTTATGTTCGAACCTCCGCGTCATTCGCGCGGTCTCCCATTTCACGTGGCACGATCAGAGCCACTGATTCAAATTGCGCCCGATCCGACGGCTACGGGAGCTCGTTGACGTGGCTAAGTGCTTGACTGCTACCGCTAATCACGCGGCAATGATTGCGCTGACGGCACAATCATTGGAAAGCTCGTACCGCCGCTTCCGCAGTTTTAGGAGCCAGTCGAAACGCGCCACGTGGCGAGTCGTGGGTCCCGCCGCCAAAATTCATTTTAAATAATGATAAAAAAAATTTTAGCGTATTTTAAATTTAGAAAACTTTAGAAATTCATAGAAAATTTATTTTTAAACCGTTTTTTGCGCACAATATTTTGTTTTGTTCGTATTTTCATTCCCTACACTTTAAAATTATTTTGAAATAAAAATAATATGTAATTTTTAAATTATTAATAAAATAGTGAATAATCATTATTTTATTAATATTTTAGTTATTATTTTTATATTATTATTATTATTATTAAATATTATTTTTATACTATTTTTTTATTTTAGAACTATTATTATTATAATAGTTATTATTTAAATATAAAAAAAGTATTTTCTTATAATTAAATATTATTGTAATTATTTTAATTATTTTAATTACTTAAAATATTATTAATAATTAGGATATTTTATCATTATATTTTAAATTACTTTGAAGTTTCAAAAAGTTATTATGTTAATTTAATTTTATTTAAGAATTATTTTTTTATTTATTAATTATTTTAAAACAATTTGAAAATTCCTTTTAACTACTTTAATCTTCCAAAATTCATAACTTTCCCGTTTTAAATCGGATTTTGGTTTGCGACCCCTCGTTCTTTTCAAAAAAATGTGTTATTTCAAAATTATTTTCAAAAGCTAATTTTGACTGTCATGGTAGATTTTTGTTTGGGTTTGATTATTTGGGTATTTTAATATTATTTATATTATTATAATAATTATTTTAAAATTACAAATTATTTTTAAATCATTTTTGAAACCTCGCTAGGGTGGTCAGTGGGTCTCCCATATATGTATTAACTACAGATTGATTTACTTTAAATTGCCTTATTTTCCCAAAAATTATATATTTATAAGTATTTTTAATTACTTTAAAATTATTTATATTTTAAATTCTAATTTTGGGAGATCCACCATTCATGAAATATTAAACTTAGCTTATATGTGTGAAGAGCAAGTATGGGGGAGTGGATTAGTGGATGGTTGAGTCCCAATCATTCACTAATCCCTTCGTTAGTCATACTTATTTTTCTTTTGTCGTAGCTTGCATGTGTAGGTTGCACCACCACTTAGCTTAGGCTCTCCTAGATCTAAGGACATGGTGTGTTTACTACTTTTTTTTGTTTCCCATGCATTGTTATCTTGAGGGTTAGCTAAAACTTCACTTTAAACCCATATAATGTAGTGACACCCTAAGGACAACAATTAAGGACCCGTATAACAAACTTAGAAAAATTTTAGGAGCTAGGATAGATCCCTGATTAATATGAAAACTTTAAAAATTAAACTTAGTGACATCATAAATCTCATAGAATTTTCTATGAATTTTTAGGGCTTGTTAGACCCCTTAATTAACCAACCCTAATTTACTTGTTAAATAAGACCCCGAGACTTTCTAAAAATTAGAATAAATCCATTTTATGTCAGAAAATTACCCAATATATCTCAAATTTTCTAGAATCTGATCCCCAACCTTAGATAAATGGGGATCCTTAGTTTGACTTTAGGTTGACACTTAATTTAACTTTAGGTGAAAATTACCTTTTTGCACCTAATAAATTATTAAAAATTATTAAAAATTCCAAATCTTTTTCAAACACTTGGGAACACTTTCTCAGGTCATTCCTGACCTTTGGAGGTGATTCCAATCAGTTTGGAGCTGGTTTGGATCAAAACCATAAAATCAGCCCTTAATTGGATATTTTAGATAATTCCCTTAATTACCCAATCTTTAGAAATTCATAACTAATTACAGAAAATTCCAAATTAGGAAAACTCACTTACATTAGACTCATATTAGGGTCTAGTATTTATTAAAAATAATAGGATTCCATAAACTCTCTTAAATTAGAAAGTCAACGTTTTGGTCAACCATAGTTCATTTAGGGCCCGAAACTTTCAAAATTCATAACTTTGCCTAGAAAACACCAAAGTAGGTGTACTACCTGTCTAACTACTCATCTTAAGGTCTAGTATTTACTTAAAATATTAGGAGACCTAAACCTAGCTTATTCCCTACAGTGACTTTTTGGACCCATCAACCTAATACCTACGAAGACCCGGGACTTTTCAAAATTGGCTAATATCATTTAAACTTCAAATATCAATACCTTAAGCTTTTAAAATTGATCAACCAACTAAATTAACTAAATAGATCTTAATTCATTAATATTTAAACTTTAATTAAAATTTTTTTTTCTGGCCTATAACAAACCTGAATTATAGGCAACTTTAACTAACTACCTGTGAGAAAATAAAATATCTAACTAACTTTATTTTAAAATATAACTTTAGATTTTAAAATATGAATTATGAATGATTTATTAATTTAATAAAATCTATGATAAAATAAATCTATTTTATTTAAATAAAGAAAGAAAAGGAAAGAGAGTATTTATATATATATATATATAATTTTAAAATAAAATATATTTTATTTAGATATGAAAAATAGTTTGCTTTATTTATATTTTGAATATTCTCTTTCGATTGAATCTGTATAGTCGGATGTCAGACCACCTCGAAAGACAGACTGATATCCTTCTGTTGATTATAAAGAAAGAGAACAGACAATTCGCTTTCCTAATCAGGTATGACATAGTGAATATACAAATCGCCCGAAAGGACGATTAGTATATTCCCTATTTACCTAATTAGATTAGTGAATTGTCGATTCATCCCTAAAATCAAGTATACAGAGGATATTTGATTTACTTATGAAAGTAAATCGAATATCTATCTATTTTTTTATTATAATGAATGGATCTAAACAAAAGTATAGATAAAGTAGGGTTATCTTTTAAAAAATAAGACCTTTATTTTCTCACGCGATTCACTTTACTTATATTTAAGATATATTTCTCCCTATTAAATCTACATAGTCGGATATTATACTGCCCCAAAAGACAGACTAATATCCTCCTATTGATTTTAAAGGGAGAAGCAGTACAATTCATTCTCCTAATCAGGTGTAGTATAGAGAATATTTAAATCATCCTGAAGGGATGACGAGTACATTCTCTAATCGACCTGATTAGATTAACAAATTGTAAGTTCATTTCTATAATTAAATATAGAAGATATTTGATTTGTTAGTGAAAACAAATTAACTATCTATCTATTCCTTAATTATAGAAATAACTCCTAAATGTGAACAAAGCCTAATCTACTTCCACAGATCTTTCCCCTACCTCAGAAAAGAACTTAGGTAGGGTTTAGATTATTCTGGGATCTAGACTCCCTACAGAGGCAAGCCCCTGTAGTTAATTACATCTCCTAAGAGAACACTCTCGATTTAAATGAAGACTAATTGATTCCAAAATTATATATAAATTTAATTAAATATTTGGGCTAATTTAAATTTCCACGATCAGGCTTTAGATTATAGAGATGAATTTAGAAGAGTTAGAATTGATTAGAATGAGGAATGTGCAGAGAGAAATGTATACGATCTGGACTTACCACCTGCCTAGAGTGGGCTGCCAGCTAACAATCATAATCACAACAATTCACCGATGATGCAAGAGTTAAGATGGTTCTATCCTAGGAATCAAGGAGTGGTTCAAGAATTTAAAATAAATACAGAGTAATATGCTTACAAAAACTAAAAATCTACTCGTATGTGAATGATGTATGAAACAAATATATATGAAAGAGCTGATTTTATTAATATTGAATTTATCGATTACATTCCAGAATTTGCAATAAAGTTAAGGTGGCCAGGTCCCACCGACAACAATCCTTGATTCTAAGCCTATAGGAAATTAGAATTAAATACAACTACTTCTGGTCTTCAGGCTCCGGGTCTTCTATGGAATTTCAAAAAGGAACATCCTCCTGATAGAGGATATTACTTTTTGGATCCCCATTTGTATATGTATAAGCAGGTGTTTTTAATTCTTTTACAGACTCCAGACGCTGTACAGACTCAATCTATATACAACAATTCTAGGAAAATAAAGCTTTACATTTCTTTATCTCAGTACATCAGATCCTAAGAACATTCTATTTTTACAGGTAAGTAAAAGCAGGAAAAGTAGAGAAGTTTATATTTATGCATGTTATGAGTGTGTTGTGTACAGTTATATATGCAGGAAAGTAAAGACAGAAAAGTAAAGTACACGACCCTCACTTTATTTACTCCGCGCTCTGGTGTACAGACAGAAAAGTAGATATGCATGCTTATGCAGTACAGAAAAGTAAGCAATCACACATAGGTGCCCTTTAGGCAAGACAACCGTAAACAAAATCATAACAAACCACCGGCCTAACCTAGGCTAAAGTTGGTAGTCCTAACAAGCATCTAAGTGTGTGAAAGAGGTCGTGTGGCTTGGATAGATCCTATAGGAATTATTGTTCAAATTTTATGTATTATTAGGGTTAATTTATTAAAAGCTAAAAGGGAATTTAATTAGAATTTAAGTAGAGTGTATTTGAATTTTGAATTATTCAAATTTTCAATGTTAGAGTTATTTAATTTAGTTTTAAAGAACTTATAGATTGATAACTCCCTAAGTGCAGGAAGTTATCAATTTATAAATCCTAGGAATCTCAAAATAGACGCCCATCTTATATGGAAGATAGATATCTCTTTGAGAATCCCTAAAATTTTATTAGAGAGAGAGAAAGGGACTTTATGAATGCAATACCACGTGCCCTCCCGGAGGAATCTAGCACGTCGTATAAGGTCGGTGTATCATTATAGTTGTTTGAAGATCTCCAAATCCAAATGGATTAGTGCCTTCCTAAAAGGAGTCATGCACAATTCATAGAAGATCTCTTTGTTATTTAGATGTTTTAAAGGATCTTTTAAAATCAGAATGCCCGAAGCCCTCCAAAGGGAATCAAATTTTAGGCATAGAAGACCCGAATTCGTTTAATCTAAATCAATTATCAAATTTGATTGATTAAGATAAATCTTAACCAATCAAATTATCAAACTAATTTTGGATTAAAGGAATTTAGAATTTAATTAAATAATTAATGGATTTTAATTAATAATATTCAGAATTATTAATAATTAGAGATTTATTGAATTATTAATGATTTGAGATTGACTTAGAGATTTGATTTTTAATTGTTGGTTGAATACCACCTTTGTTTCACACCGAGGCCGTGAATTTTATTTCACCTTCCTTGGGGCTAAGCTAATAGCCTCGTAGGCCTCGGTTACCCAGTGGTACCCGGTATAATTAAGTAGCTTAATTATGATTAATGTTGAAAGTTAATGTATTTTATTAATGAGTGCTTGATTACTGATTTTAAAGGTTAATGAACCATTTCTGGAATTTTAAGAGTTTTTGGATTATTTTAATTACATTGATTAAGGGGTCAAAAAGTGACTTTTCAATTAAAGGTGTTTTATATAAATTTATCATTTTATTAAAATATTAGGCCTTACTACGATCAGTTAGAAGGTAAGTATGTTGAAATTGGATTTTTTTGGATTTAGTTATGAAGGTTTGAAGTTTTGAACTGATTTCGGATAAAAGTTGACCAATTTGTTGACTTTTTGTATTTAATGATTTTCTGGAATTTTTATATTTTTAATAAATATTAGACCTTATTATGAGTTGAATGCAACTGAGTTTGATCAATTTGTATTTTTCTTGAATTAGTTATGAATTTTTAAAGTTTAGGCTATTTAATGAATTTTTGGAAATTGTTTAATTAAGGGCCTTTTTATGATTTTTCTCCAAATGGATTCCAAACCTCTTGAAATCAACTCCAAAGGTCAGGGATGACCTAAAGAGGGATTTCCAAGTGTTTGGGAATTTATTGGAATTTTTAATTATTATTAATTAATTAAACGATTTAAATGTTGAAATTCACTTAACATTAAATTAATTTAATTTGCTGTCAAATCATTTTAGTTTTATTTTTCATTGGTTGAGGATTTAATTCTGGTCAATTAGAGGTATTATTTATATTTGTTGGATTTAATTTTGATTTATTATATTTTCTGGGAGTTTAGGTGATTAAGGATTAATTAAGGGTTTGATTTAGACTTGATGAAATTCAATGAACTTTGGATTTATTTTTTGATTTTAAATGATTTGATATGTGTTTTAAAACCAATTAGAATGATTTGGAGTTGATTTAGACTTTTTGAGATTTTTATTTTTTTTATTTATTTGGGAATTTATCAAGACAAAAGAGTGAAAGTCCTTAATCTACTAGTTGTTATGAGGTCAATTACTGTCCAATCAAAGTATATTTGGTCAAAGGATTGTGACACTACTTTTCGACATTTATGTTTCAATCCCAAAAAAAGGATGTGTGTAGTTCTTCCTAGATTTGGCTAAGTTGGCTAAGACCAAGTCCTTAATTGTTGTCCTTAGTGTCACTAGGTTATTGGTAAGCAAATCAATGTTCTTCTAACCCTTGGACACTAATTATAATCAAATCAACACAAACAATAAACAATAAAAGGTGCACCTAATGTTCTATGGAATAATGAGGATGGATTATCAAAGTCATAAGTTGTAGGAAGTAACTTATAACTTTTAGTGATTCAAATATAAAAGAAATATACATGTAAATGAAAGAAGATTACTCTAAAGCATATAAGATATCCCTACATAATCCACATCCAAATTGAAGTTATAATCCTATATAGTTTGAGAGCAAATGAGAGTGACCCCTTATGTAGCAAAGTATGATCTCTCAAACAAATATATAAATATCATTTGAACTTGGATCTTAGTGCAAAATAGCTTCTCATTAATTCCATAGAGTTCTAAATGCAATGATTAGATGATTGAAAGGTTTACAAATGAGTTCTCAAATATTTAATCCAAGGTATAGATTAAACATTTGAACACTCATTTGGGATTGGAGCCAAGCTCTGAAATTTTCCCCAAAACTCAGAGATAACATATGTTGAATCTCAGATATCATGCCATTCAAAACCTTATTTAATTAGGTATTCAAAAATAAAATATAATTAAAAGAAATTAGGGAAATTGAAGGTTTAAAATGTAACTTTTGAAATAAATGAAAACCAAGCTCTGATTTTATTTTTATAAAATAGGGGATTTTATTCCGAGAAAAATAAGTGGTTATGGGGAAAAATTGGTTTAGTATTTTATTTTTTATGATTTTTTGAAGTTCTTCTATTAAATTTAATTAAAATAAAACCTTAAACTGATATTACGCGTGGCGGCGGGCGGTTGGTCCACACAAATGATGGTGGTCAAGCGGGCCCCGTTCACTTAAACGAGTCAGCGCGGTCTGGAAACCGTTGGATTAGCCACAGTTTGATCCAATGGCCACGATCGAGGCCGCGGCTGATCTCGATCAGAACTGATCGAACGGTCAATCTTTGATCCCGTCGTTTGGAATGGACGGACCAGATCCAGTTGGATGAAAGTCTCTCTGCCTAGAAACTTGACCCGATCAGATCAGACAAATGACAGACGAAATCAGAACCATTAAAATAAAATAGGGCAAATCAACGGTTGTGATTTCGTCTCTAACCTCAGCAAACCGAAAACCCTAGTATTAGGTTTTATTTCAAACTTCTTTTCTAACCCATCAAATGGCATGATAAGCGAGATTTGGATGACAGTCAATTAGATCAAGAATGGGGGATAGTTTTTTTGTGTTTTAAAACTCCCTAGATAGATGCCTATTTAGAAATCTAAATAAGAACCTAGGATTTAGGATTTACCAATGTATAATGGATGGATTGGGTTGTTTCAAACACGGTTGAACTTGTAGACTGTCCACGTGTTGATTTCCTTCAGGCTTCGGGCTTGGAGGACCACGGGAAAGAGAGTTGAGGGAGTTTGGACAAGTACCCTCTCGGTTCAGGCTTGATCTCGCCGCCGGCAAGCTTCAAATGCCAGGGAACAATGAGGGAATGGAGGTCGAGCTCAAAGGAGTTGAAACAAAACTCAAGGGAGCACTGAGATAGCTAGAATGGGGGAGATAATGTGTGTCATGCAATTCCCGTCCTTTTTCCCTATTCAGCTGCTTGGAGCCAAAAGAGACGGCCAGGATGCATTAGAGGGGATGCTGGGATGGCTGACACCTGGCCCTGGCCGTTAGAGGAGCAGAGGAAGTGGCTGGCCAGGTGAAAACGACTTAGAGTCCTTCTCAAGTGGAGGGGACCACTAGGTGGGTAGCTCGGGTCTAGGGAACAAGCTGGGAGCTGGGGAGGTTAGGGAAGCTTCAGGGAAGCTTCTAGAGTTATTTAGAAAGTCTGGATTGGCCTGGTTTGGGATGGGAGATTGTGTTGACCGGGTGAACCCATTCAAGCTCCCATTGACTGTTTGACCAGTCAATGGGGGCATGGGCTGCTGAGCTGGAGTTGGAGTGAGCTGTGAATCATTTGAGGTGGCTGAAAAGGATTGGGTTTGAGCTTGATGAGGTTTGGTGGATCGGTTTGACCAAGGGAGCTCATATGAGCTTTTGGTTGACCCTTTGACCAGTCAACAAGGGTTAATCCAACTGAGGTGGCATTTAGACCTTGGTTAGATTTCATTCCAGTAGCTGAATGAGTTTGGTTAAATCTAAATGAGCTAAATTGATTAGGTTGGCTAGATGAAAGCTCTCTTGACCTCTTGTTGACTGTTTGACCAGTCAACAAGGGTCAAAAGCAATTGGGTTAGAGTCCAGGGACTATGTAGAGTCATTTGGATTGAAGTATGGGTCTGGCCTCAAGTAAGGAGGTCAAGTTCCATAGATTTGACCATGGGAAGGGTTTGAAAGCTTCAGTTGACTGGTTTGACCATTCAACCTTAAGAAAAGTTGATAGGATAGAGTGATGGTGATGTTTTGGTATAGATTTGATGGCGTATGAGAAGTTTGGGAATGTGGATTTAAAGTATAAGAAAAAGAGTCTCTATATGATATGGTTTGACTGAAACTAGATTTAGTTGACTAAGTCAACTGGTGACTGGATTAAGATGACTGGTCAAGTCCCCTTCACTAAGAGAAGTGTTGACAAAGTTTGAATGATTGAGTATGAGATTGGTTGATTAAGATTTGACTTGATTAAGTAGATATATGTGAGACTGAATGATTGATTAATTTATGGGTTTGATTTTTTTAGATTGTATGATTGATTTAGATTTGTTGAAGTGATTGACAGGTGGAATGCTATCAACTACTAGATGTAGAATCAGGAGTGTAGGGTAGTACTTGGAGACCTCATACAAAAATGAGGTCAACACTTCCCAGATTAGGACATATCCAAGCCACACCAGCAATACACACACGTAGAATTGTTTGCTAGGGCACCACTTCTAGACTTAGGCTAGTCGATGTTTCCTTTTCTGCTGTGTGCCGGAGCTTTCCGTGGTTTTCATTGCATGATGTTTGAAATTGATTGATGTATTTGCTTACTTTTCCTGCACTCTGGATGTGATGTGATGGACGTTAGATTTATCCTATTCTTCTTGCAGGTGGTCATGCTCATGCTATGCTAAAAAGGGGGGCAACTGTCATGATTTCTAACGATGTTTTATGGAGGTGCTTGCTCAGCCCCCCTAATAAAATGAGCGCTAATTTCATTAATTATAACTGCTAAAGGTGCTACAGAAATTGCTTAATCCTCATGATTAAGAGTATGGCTTGGCACAGCTTCAATGGATTGTCTTTATTTTTATATCACTGCTTGAGATTATTTCTGCTTGGGGATTTTATTAGGATAACCATACTGGAACCTTAGATTTATTGCTTTCAATTAATGTAATTTATTTGTAATAAATTTGTTAAGAGTTATGAAATTGATATTTGAGTTGGGATATCTTTATTCAACTTGAATTCCAAAAGAAGAATGCATCTTCATAGGGGAGAGTCTTCTTCCATTGGAAGATCGAGTTGGATGGCTTTAAATATCCAAAGAGAAAAGGCAATGCCCCCTACCAAGGGGAAATTTTCTCTTTATTTGGATATTCAAGCCACGACGGATCTAAGGAGGAGAGATTCAAGGAGTCCAAAGAGGAAAATTTCAAGGAGTCCAAGAGGAGAATTCCAAGGAGTCCAAGGAGAAGAAGATTGAAGACTGAAGACTTGAAGACCAATATCCCACTCAAAGTCATTTGCGTCTGTCATAGGCTTAGAAATCCGGATTATTGGCAGTGGTGCCCGGCCACTTTACTTTCTGCATACCCTGGCTTGTAATAAGGGCAGTTGGCCTATGGATATTTATTTAATTAGTTGGATTTATATTGATGTGATTACCTGATTTGCGCAGTAGAAATTACCTATTTTTTTATGTTTCTTTCTTATATGTCGATTTTGTTTTCGTCTAGATTTTTATTAGCCTCCTTAAGGATTATAAAATTTTTCTACTCATAACCAAAACTTAATATTTAAGTTTTAAATAATCTAGAAAATTAACAAACCTAGAGAATTATCGAAATCGTCCAGGGTAACATGCATATTACTACATCTTCTTTCTCGTTCTAATAAGACATCTCCTTGCTTACGGGTAGAGTCTGGATAATCTGGCCTATGAGGATGAAGTGCCGGACCTAGGGAGACCCAGTCTTTTCTAAAAATTATTTTATATTAAGCCTATTTTTAAAATCCTATGCATACATGATTTAGACTTTTTAACTAGCATGCATTGCACTAGTAACTAACTAATTAAAATTTAATTGCATTAGTTATGAGCAATCGCCCTACATAAGTTCAGGACCAATTAGAAAACTCTCTAGATGTCGGACATATTTCTAGAAATCGTACCATCCACCCATCTTTCATAAATGACTAGACTACATGGTTTTGAAGCGATTAGGTGGTTAGCTGGCTCCCCCAATCCAGGCTGGGGTTAGTCTAGGTTTTGCACTGCATTAACTAGGACATGGGTCTTAGTATTGTGTAGAATACTAAGCCCAACCTAGATTTAGGATTCGAGGCTACTACATTCGGTCTCGTAGCATGCCTTAAATAGTATGTAAGTTTCCTATTCTTCAGGGATTATAAATCATACTTATCTGTATCACAGGATGACGTCACCTCCATCTTTTCTCTCACGCATGTGATTGAGTGCTTAATATTCTTTTTCTCAGTTTCTCTTTAGTACCCTAGAGCCTTCGAATGCTGGTGTAAATCATGTATATTGATTAAGCCATTTGAGACCCTTCTTTCCTTTTGAGTATGACTTCTTAGTCTATACCCTATGTGTTGATCCCATTTTGGGAAGAATAATGTATGATCCTTAATCGAGAGTTTTCTCGGGCTTTGGCCTGAGATGTAATTAACCACGGGGGCTTGTGCCCATGGGAAACTTGGCCCACATCTACTAAACCCCATATGAGCTGTTGTATCGGGTGGGGGAAACTCGTAACTGTGATCAGGTCGTGTATATTACTACCCATCGGGGTGTGCTGGCGAGAGCCGCTATCCTCAATGGTTAGTAGTATGCACGATCCAATATGTCCCTTCCAATTGGCCCTTTTGCGCGGTGCTCTTTCGAAGGTCCACAGTGGATACTTGGGATCAAATCATCAATTACTTTAGTCATTCATTACCTTAGAAACTAAAAATTTTAGAACATATGATATGATGTACAATTGTATATCTGATAGTTTACGAACATCGCCAATATCAATGCAATGTTTGTCTTCATCATGGTAGTTTGCGAACACCCCCAATCAGGTTTTCTCACTCGTGCAGAGTTCATGGTCATTATTATTTTATTAAGATAATTGTTGTGATTACAGACATGTGAAACAGCAACACAGCTCAGAACTACTAGGAAGGTTATTGTGAGGGAAATAACATTGAAGAAGATTGGTACTAAACACGTCAAGTATGGTGTAATTGATGAACTTTTCTAGGTATTACCACCATGGATACAATCTCCAAACTACAACATTTTGCTACTTGTATGTGTAGTACTTTATTTGTACTTACAACATACAAGATTTGCATTGCTGGAGATGATAAAAGAGGGCGTTCTTGATATGTGAAACGCAGAGATGAAGACTGCAGCTATAAAGGAGGAGATGAACTCGCTTCCTTGAGAACTTAATTGGTTTCTGAAATCTTGCATCATGTTGTCAAGCAGTATGCAAGTTCCTACATTTTGTAAACATTAAGATTTTATGATTAATGATGTCTGAGATTGTATTTTTTGTATTAATTGATGGATGTATTTATAAAAGTATATGAATGAATACAATTTTTTATTTTCTCCTAACAAATTATTGACAATGATACTCATGAATAAATATAATTTTTTAGATTCTATTCTTTTTATTATTATTGTCTCAAGCTAATACATTTTTTATTATTTCTTATGTAATTTATTTAAGTAATTGCAATATAATGGATGGAGTGATGGATTGATCTTAATTGTTATAGTCAAGGCATAATAAATGGATAATAATTTTATTTACTAAATATCACAAATTATAGATCCATAAATATATATCAACACTTCATGAAATTAAAGGGGCATGTGATTTTTTTGGTTGATCATTTTGAGACCAATTTTTATTTTGGTCGCTATAGGTAAAATATAATAAACAAAATTAATTATTAAAATTATTAAATAGCATCCAAATAAATATATATTAGCGTCCAAAAAAATGGTTGCTAATATTTTCAATTTTAGCGACCAGTACTAATTAGTGGTTGCTAATTTAGCAACCAAAAAAAATTTGGTCGCTAAAAGCCTCAGCAACGAGGCTACTGCGACAAATCTGAGAAAAAAAAAATTTTGTCGCTACTTCCTTTAGCGTCCAAATTATTAATTTTAGCGACCAATTTTGCTGGTCGCTAATTACACATTTTCTTGTAGTGAGACTCATCATTTTAAAGTGTCAGATGGTTAGCTAGCTCTCCAATTCAGACTGGAGTAAGTCCAAATCCTGCATTGATTTTCAATACCTAATTTAGATTTAGGTTTTTAGTCAAACTCAGGCTATAAGACCTCAACCTCTAGAAATCTAATCTTAACTTTCTAATAAAATTGATCATTCAAACTTAAATCTCTTTTAATCCAAATTTAAGCCCAATGCATAAGATAGATTGAGGTGTTTATAAATTATTTCATAATTTTAAACACCTACTTTTATTCCTTTTGACCTCTAAAAATAAGTGTTCCACTTTGATCCAATTCTGTTTAAATTTTAATCCTTACTCCTTTGATATCAAACTTTGAATTCTAAATAAAATTTCTACCAATATTTTAATTGAGAGTATTCATAGGAAACTCTGATTTCCCTACGATGTTATTAACTATGAGGGCTTGCGCTCATAGGAAATTTAGAAACTCAGATCAAATTTTTAAAATTAAGTTTTCAAAAATTTAATTAATTCTCTTTGAAAAAAAAAATACATTTAATGATCATTATCGTCATATTCAAATGATTGATATTATACGATTTTTTCTTTCTTCGAGAAGATATATGATTTTATTATCATGAATTCAATTATGAAATGTAATGATTCATTTATCCATATTATCATAGTTAAACACTTGTTGACCTCGATTTTGGCTCGAATGTGCTCGAGCCCTTTCGATCAATCTAATTGAATCCCGTCGAGCCCAATTCGAGCTCGAATCGGCCCGACTTGAGCCAGAGTGGACTCGACTGTGTTTGATTAGGCTCAATTAATTATTCTGGTCGCGCCGTGCCCCATCTGATTTCTATCGATTATTATTTTGGACTCAATTTTGTTAGATTAAATTCTTCGAACCGGCTCGAACCCGAACTGACTCAAATTTGGGACTCGAGTCTAACCAAATTTTAGCCATTTTGACTTGACTTAGCCCAAATTAATTCCAATTAAATCCCAAGCTACTTTCTAGTAAATTCGAATTTGATTTCCTAAATCCAGAAGTCGCCTCGACGGTCTTAATCTTTTCGAAATGCGGAACCCATCGTCGACGGAACTCTCAGCCGCATTTATTTCGGTTTCTTCTCAGACTTTGGTAGTCGAAGCCTGAGCGGAACAGTGCCATATTGGTGTTTCGAGTAAGTCAGAATGTCAGGAGACGTTAGAAGGCTAGGACGAAGCCTTCGTTGGGCTCACTCACACGCGTCTCCCTCATTCTCACGGATGCCCTCACTCTCCCGCTCTCTCTCAATCTCTCAGTTCCGGAACTCCCCTCTTCTCCCGTCCCTCTCTCCATTCGCAGCCAGGCGACGGAATCCCTAGCTTCTCCGCCCCTTTCTTCTTGGTTTCACACAGCCGAAGTCACCTCTCCCTAGCCTGATCTCCCTTTCCAACCCAACGCCGCCTGGACGGATCCCGATCTACCTCTATGGACCGAACCCAAGGGTCTCCGTTTCTCTCTCCCTCCCTTGCGTGAGCTCCGGCCCAGACCGACCCCTTCTCTCTTGCTCTTGTTCGAAAGCCTCCCCGCCGCCGACGCTCGAACCCAACACCCGTGCTCCCTCCTATCGAAACCCAAGCAGAAGCCGAGGCCGTCCCCTTCGTCGCCTACTTTAGCCGAACCCGAGGTCGCCCAGACCGACGCAGATCTCCCTCTTGGACTGATCCCGATAACTCAAGCTTTTGCAAGGTGAGTATCTCCCTTCTCTTCTCCTGCTTGGTCTCCCACTTCCTCTTGTCCTTCTTCTTCCATTGACCCTCCTCTACCTTTCTATCATTCTCTACTCAACAAAAAAAAAAAAAAAAACTGAGAGCTATTCTTATTTGAATGTCATTTTTCTTTATGTATGGGTATTGTCAACCATGAGTGATTTTGTAAGGGGTAGGCAAAATATGAGTTGATTTGTGTTGTTTTGAAAGTAAACAGTTATTGCTATTCGTATGACCTAGCTTGGAGTTTTAGATGCTAGTGGTGGAAAGGCTTGGGAAGCCATATTTTCTCTACACTAAACTTTGCATATCAAGTGTTTGGCAAAATGCTAATGAGAAAAATGATAATGTTTGAATGGTTGTTTCCTCAACTCAATGCTTCATGGATATTTATATTCCTTGAAGATATGAGACTAGGAATGAATATTTGTGTTGGGAATGAATGATAGCCACTTTGCTCTTTTGTTGTAGTTGACATCACACAATCTATATGCTTTCTAATACTTATCTCCATGGATGACTTTTTTTTTTATATATAAATTGTGTTAAGTAGTTTGGATTAAAATGACGTGATCATGTTTTGGTAAACTTATTCAAAACCCCATATTTAGGTTGTTAAAGATGTTGAGAAGGCCATGTTATTTGTTGTCAACACATGCACCTAAAGTATTTATGATTTTGCTTACTAAGAAGAGATACATGTGTAAGCTTGTTTGAAAGTGAACTCGTTCGGTACATAAGATCCATGCTTGTTTATGAATCGCATCATGTGGTACGTCCTTTAGAGATATTTTCTATGTATAAATTGTTAAAGGTCATGGGAGATTATGTTGTTCTTTACCAAAATACTACATATAAGGTGTTTGTAGAAATGTTTGTTAAGGAGGGACACAAGTTATTTGTTTAACCAACTTGAATCTCACCTTGTTGGTAGGTTTTTTTTTTTAGTTTCCTCTCAAATGTGACATCCAGTATGCAGCTTTCTTTTTCTCCTCTTTCTTTTTTATTTATTTATTTATTTGTGCATTTGACTCTTGGATGATGAGTTAGTTGAGAAGGGTTGTCATTGTGAATGGCTTATTGAAACCCATGTGTTGAGTTTCATCACTTGAAACATTTGTAGCTTGTGCCATGCAATGCAATGTTGTGGATTACATTACAATGCTTTATTTTCTATGAGCCCTTAAGATTAATGAGTTTATGAGTTCATATGTTTGAAAGGAACATTATCAGCAAATAGAGGGGTATGTTGCCCTCGTCTTCTTTTATTGCCATTATCATTGATTTTAGTTGAAGGATTTTCTTTGCCACATACTTTCCGATTATGGTTGATTGTGATGGCCAAATTCCTTCATATGTTAGCAAGGTAAAGACAAGATCGAGATCAACGTCAGTTGGATGCATCAGCATAAATCATTTTCCTTTTAGTTCAAATTTTATTTTTTTCTTAATTCTTTCCTTAGGTTCTTGAGGTTGTTAGTTGCACTGTCCCTTTTCTTTTAGTCACATCTTCCCTCTCTAGTGATGATTTTGGATATTTGATTTCAAATCATTTTTGAAAGGAGATTGCCTTTTGTGAAGTGTTTCTTATGATTCAAGAATTATTTGAGTTTTTGACTCATGAATATGGATTCGTTAGAGCTTTCTATGAAGGATTTCTTTGCTTTGTTTTGAGAAGGTTTTCCTGTTGGAATGAGATTAAAAATAAAAGGTAGTTTTCGGTGTGAAGGCTAATTATGAATATAAGCCTTGAAAAATCTTTTCATATGCTTGTTAGCTTGAAGCATAAAAATTTTCTCTATATTAGAAAGCTGTAAAAGTTGGTCAATGTGTTATGTTGGAAAGTCTTTCAAAAAGCATATCTATTGTTGGAAATCACTTCATGTTGGAGAAATTTCAAAAGTGGTTTCTTTTGTTGGAAGTGCTTCGATAAGGAATAGTTTTATGATTTGCTTCATGGGAAGGTGCTATGGGTTGCTTCATATTAAAAAAATTCTATAAGTTGCTTTACGATTCATTTGAAAGTTTAATTCGATTTGACATAAGGTGCATGTCTTTTTGTCGGATACTTTCCTTGAGGCTTTAAATAAAAAGGGAAGGAAGCAAGTTGCATTGAGCTCCTCTAAGTGTAAGTATAAATGCATGTGGTGGTCCATAGACTTTACATGGGAAGTATGATCCAAATATCTTGAATTATTTTAAGCTTTTGCAAAGTTTAATTATATGTGTTGATGTCTCTTATGGAGAAGGTTTATGCTTGGCATGTGATTACATTATAATGTATTTAGTAGAGTAATGTGAAGTGACTTAGCATATATCTTACAATTCCGCTTGCAACATCTAAAAGCATCTTTTCCTAAACACTTATGACCTTTTATAGTGAAAGATTTTACACAGTGGTTCAGAGTATTTCTTTTGTGACATGTTTGAAAATGAAAGATGTTTTGATTTGTCCCTTAAATAAAAAAGATGAATGTTTAAAGTGTTATTTTGATTTTTAGAGAATTTTATGAAATATTTCCCTTTGCTATTATTGAAGTTTTCTTATGAGTCACGTTGTCGCCGATTTGGAAAGTCGTTTTCGATTGAAAGATGTCTTGTTTTGCTTTGGTTGTAATGATTTATTAGTGATTTTTGGATTTATTTTATGCAACGGATTTTATGGGTGCTTTAAAATGAGAAATTTTCTTTATAAAACTTTCTCGTTGGAAAGCTTTATGTCTTCTACCCCACTCCAAATGAAAGGAGAGGCACTTGATTATGGGTCGTTTTGGGTAGAATTTTGTGTCGAAAGAGATGATTTTGGTAGATGACTTTTGTAGGATTTTGTGTAGTGTTTTATTTAGAAATTTTCATTGAGTAGTTTGTGACTCCTAATTCGGTGGTTTGCTTAGTATAGAAGAATCCCTTAGTAGCTTTTCTTAGAACAAGTTAATGATTGATGTACGAATTGTCCTTTGATTGAATCACATTAGTTTCTAAAGGATGAAATTTGGGTTTGGGACTTTAGGGAGCTTTGGGTTGGAAGGTCTTTAGTGTTTTTTTGTAGTTTCTTTGATTAGTCCTTGCTCATTTGGATTTTCTCCCTTTAGTGTTAGCTCCTAAAGGTGAAAAGAATTTTTGGATGAATATAAAACCAAAGAGAATTTGTTTCCCCTAGTTGTTGTAGGCTTTGTTTAGAGTGTGTGGCAGGTAGAGGTCCCAAATATATCAAGTGCCTCATTTGGATTGTGGGGACACACTAAAGGGCATTGTTAATGTTGCTTTATGATACACTTGTCTTTAAAGAAGTGTGTCCAATAACTACAATGCCTACATCCCTTTTGTATTTGATTTTCATTCTTTATTTTCTTTTTTTTTTCTTTCCATTGCATTTAGTCGTCTTCCTATTGCTTCGCTATATATTATTATACTTTCATGCATAAATTTCTAAGCCTAGTGACACATGTACGAGAGTCCTAAGGGTTAGAAAACAAAATTCCTTTTAGTCCTACAACTTTAGTGACACTTAAGGACAAAAATTAAGGACCGAGTCTTAGAAAATATAGACTTATGGTGCATGCTCCTTATAGAATAGAGACATTAAAATCAAACTTAGTGACACGTCTTCCTAGGTTCTAGTTTCTTTAATCCGTTAATAATCAATCAACCATTTATAACCTAACTCTTAAAATGTGTTAAAATATTTGATTCTTAATCAAGCTATTGTTAATATTCGTAATCATTAAACTATAAACCTAAGACATAAACCTAAACCAATTCTAACTAATCTAATAATTAACTCTTAACCAATCTAAAATCTAAAAGATGTAGATTTTCCTAGGAGATTAAATTATAAATTAAACTCATTAGGATAAAAGACTCTTAAAGATCAAATTTAGAATAATCTTTTAAAATCAATCAACAAACCCCTTAATACATAACAACCACTCTAGAAGTGAAGTTTATTGGATGGACTACTCCGGGCTGCGGGGCTAAGTGTCCTAAGGAGGCCTGGTTCCTCGAGCCTGGTGCCACAATGCCACGAATGAATTTAATGGAGTGTTAAACTTTAAAATTAATTTTTTAATTGGTTTAAGTCAAACCCTAATTGATAATAAATCGTCTAATCTATATTTCTTTTCTAATTTATAACCAACTAATAATTGAATAAAGTTGATTACCACTGGGTAACCCATGCCTACGAGGCTATTAAGTTAGCCCCAAGGAGGGTGAAATAAACCTCACGGCCTTGGTGTGAAACAAAGGTGATAATCAATCAAATCCTAAAACAAAATCTCTAAAATTAATCATAAACTACTAATATTTCAACTTAAATTAAAATTTCTCTTTTGGCCTTTTAACAAATCAAATGCGAGCAATTATAACTAAATCACCCTACATAGGACCTATCCAAAACTATACACCTAGACTTGTTTGGGTTAGGACAGGACCTTTAGCTCTAGGTTAGGCTTACATTTTCTCTTGTTATCCAATATTTACTACATGCACATGCTTGATAAATGTTAATTTTAAATTTCTTGTTAATTATAATTTTGTTATTTACCTGCATTTCTTTTCTGAATGGCATCTACGCTTATATATATTTTTCTTTTTTATCTTATCTTGTGAGGTACATCGGATCCTGATGATAAGAATTAAGTGTCATAATTTGCTTAAGAGCTGTTAAGTGGCCGCGCCACAATCTGAGATCATTTACTTGCTTGGAGTTATTAAGTGGCAGCGCCACAGTCAGGTATAATTTCTGCAGCTCAAACTCTTAATTATGTATCGAATTGTTACACATCACACACGACTTGTTAATAGGTATTCTAGCATGTTTAGGTAGCTGGCCTTATGGTAGTTCACTAGCGAAGCTTTGGCCCTATATGTCAAAGCTTGCCCCTCTTCTGTGAACCCTAGAGACCATTAGGGTCATTTAGGCCTGTAGAGTAGGCCACATATTTATGCCAGTTGGCATCGTTATTTTCCCACACGAAGTGGGCATTGTTGTTTTTCTGCTAGGATTTTGGCCTTTTCCGATTTTGGGTACGATACCCCCCACCTTCTGTGAGCCCTAGAGACCATTAGGGTCATTTAGGCCTGTAGAGTAGGCCACCTATTTATGCCATTGGGCATCGCTATTTTTTCCACACGAAGTGGGTATGACTATGATGATTTTCTGTGCGGGTACCTTGCTTGGAGGGTACCCATAGGGTTTGTTTATTTATTTTTTTCTGTACCCTGGATGTCATGCATACGTTCTTAAACACTTTTCTCCACAATGCACTTTACATACATACATGCATTGCATTAGTGGGCCTGAGGATCTTTCTTACTCGTGCATTTATTTCATGCATCATTAACAACGCTAGATCTATTCCTTTGCATATTTTAGAGTCCTTGATTTAAGTCTTTTAAACTATTAATCCTTGATTCCTTAGGATAGACCCTTCCCATCTTGCATACATATAGGATGGTTGGTTGTGCTTAAGATTTTAGCTGGCTTCCTTTTTCAGACAAGAAATAAGTCCATATTGCATTAGCTAGGTCGTAGATGCTAGTGTTGTGTGTACAACACTACATCTTTTATAGATTTAGGGTCTAAAGGTGAGGGGTACGAGTGTACATCTATACACCTTATTGGTGGGTAAGCTTTCCTGTCTTTCGGAAGCTATAAATCCTACCCATCTGCGTCACATAGATGACGCCACCTCCTTCTTTCTCTCATGTATGTCTGAGTGCGTTGTCCTTCCTTTTTCTCCAGTTTTCACTTCTTCGAGCCGACCGGATAATGAATGAACCATGTGCGATTGATTGAACCAGGTTGGGATATTCTTCCCCTTTGATTAGGAAAGCCTAGAATTTGCCCTTGTGCTAAACCCATTCAAGAAGATAATCTAACATCCTTAATTGAGAGTTTTCTTAGACCGAGGTCTAAGATGTAATTAACTACGGGGGCTTGCGCCTGTAGGAAATCGATCCCCACAATTAAATAAACCCTATTCGAGCTGATGTATCGAATAGGAGAAATCTCGTGAATTTAGGGTTATATATATTATTATCCATCGAGGTTGGTAGGTGAAAGCCGCTATCCTCTATGGCTAATCGTATCTATAACTCCATCTGCTCTTCCATCGGCCTGCTTGTGTCGGGTGTAAAGGCATACGACCATTTTGTCCTACGGGATAGTGTGGTTGTACCATTTGCATTCGAACCACACGAGCGGAAACCTTTTGGAGACCCACAACACTTAATTGAATAATCATTTTGAACCTCCGGGGTCATATGTAGTTCTTGCTTGAATTTTTAAAAGTTCATATGTAGGATGAACTTTTAATCCTATGAATTGAACCCATTAGGGAATAATATGTTCACCTCCCGAGGTGATATATCATTCATAATGATATATTTGATTTCAAAATTAAATTTTCAGAAATTAAACTCTCCCAAAGAAAATTAAGTTTTCAAAACTCAATAAACACTTTTTTAATCAAATAGGTACATGTTTGAAATGTGCACTGTTTTTTCCACAGGCACTGAAGCACGTACATGGGTATTTAAAGTTGTTTCCACCATGCTACGAGAGCATGCACAGAGCCTACCGCCTCGCCATGAGCATCGAAAGTAGGATTTTTGAGTTTTTAGGGATTAGAGACATTTATACCTTCGCGACAAGTCGATGACAACGTCAAGGTAATGATGATGATGAGCACACAAACTTCCTTTTCTTTTTATTTTCATCATCATCTTCTTCTTCTTCTTTAATTCTTTCTTCTTTTTTTTTTACACAATAAAAATGATAATAAATGTAATAATAAAAGCTAATATTGCTTAATAATATTAATTAGTGATAATAATTAATATTAACAAAAAAAAAGTTGTTGTGTGGTGGTTCTGAGTTTGAGTGTTGTATATGGATGTGAATGTTGTTTGAGTGGGCTGATGTAGGAATTAGTGAATGTAGGCAGAAAAAGTGGGTAGAGGGAGTTACAACTATTGGATTGGAAGACTGATATAGGTGAGCGTGAGGTTGCTGTGATGGTTGGGTTGAATGTGGTTTGGAAAGTTTATGAGTGTTGCAAGAGGAGATTAAGTGCTGAGGGGGACAATAAAGGGTTGTTTGGTTATGAGGATGAAGTGGAGTTGGTGCAGGAGTAGCTGGGTGCATGGATGGTTGCTTGAGGTCATGTTGCGTTCGATCGGAATTGTGGAAGCTAGGAGGCGGCATGTTCGGCTCCTGCTTACAAATTGATAGTGAAGATCGACAGAGAGCAGATGAGCATTGACTAGTCGAAGTGGAGGAGTGTTTGTTGGTGGAATTTTGAAAACATGTTTTGAAAATATTAGTTTTCTTTGGGGATTTTAAGATTAAGGTTGAGTTCCAATTCTAAGGTCGAATCAACTCGTTAGAAAGAGTATATCACCCCGGAGGACGAAAATAAACTTTCATAACGGTGTTCAGACTTAGAATTGTGAAATCCATCTTGAATATTGTGAGCGGATGCTAAAGAGAAATTCATATGACCCCGAAGGGTCAAAATGAGGTTCAATTGAATATCCAGCTACAATATTCAAGAAGTGTGATCGTTAGGTTCACATCCAAAGCCTTATCAAAGAAAGATATATCTCTCTGAAGGGAGAAAATATCGTTCAATGATAATTCTTTAAATATGATAATAATGATCACTAGTATTTTAAGTTCTCCCAAAGAAATCCATTTGAATTTTGAAAAATCAATTTTTAAAATCAGGTGTGTGTGGTTCTAAATCTCCTACGAGCGCAAGCCCTCGTAGTTAATTACATCGTAGGGAGATAAAATCCCCTACGAAAACTCTCGATTAAAATAGTGGCAAAATTTTGTTTAGAATTTCTAGGAGTGATATCAAAGTATGAATAGAATTATTGGAAAATCAAAAGGGAATGGATCAAAATTGAACAGTTATTAACGGAGTTAAAGGATGAGAGGTAGGGGACACTTTGAGATTCCAGAACCATCCGGAAATGTCCCAACTTAATCTAAGTGTTGGGCTTTATGTTTTAGGATTGAAATGAAGCTTTAATTAGAATTGAGCATTTTATTAGGAATTTGGGATTAGATTCCCGAAGTTTGGGGTCTTATAATCAAAGATCTGCCCCAGAACCTAAATCTATTTTGGACACTGGACCACAGTCGTCCGACCCTAACTAATGCAGTGCAAGGTCTGGACTTACCCCGGCCTGGATTGGGGAGCCAGCTAACCACCTAATCGATTTAAAAGAGATGAATCCGGTCTTTTATGAAAGAGTGGTAGGGACGTTATAATTAAAGTTTTGGGGAGGCGGGGCCGACATCTAGAGATTTTCCTAATTGGCCCCTTTGACTTATGTTGGGTGCTAAAATGCTAAGGACTATGAAATTAAAATTTTGACTCTTTTAATTTGTATCTAATGCAATGCATGCTGGTTGACAACTTCAAATCAAATATGCTTGAAATTTTTAAAAACAGGCTTATAAAATAATTTTTTTAGAAGACTGGACTTCCCCAGATCCGGCACCTCGTCCTCATAGGTCAGACTATCCGGACTCTACCCACAGGCGGGGAAGGGTCTAAAGCAAGGAAAGAAGAATGCAAAAATATGCATGCGACCCCGGGGTCGATCCCCGGCTAATTCCCTAGATTCGTTATCTTTCTATGTTATTTAGACTCACTAAAATTTTAGACTTTTAAGATTATGAGTATAAAAATTTCACACCCTCAGGAGCCTCACGTATCCAGGCGAAAACAAAGAGCGGCATGCAATCGCCAAAAAAAACTAGTAAAAACAAGTAATCCTAAAGGCAATCAAATTATCAAATCAAATACAAATTAATTAATAAATGTCCATAGGCAGAATTGCCTTGCTTATTACAAACCAGAGTTTTGCAAAAAGTAAAGTGGCCGGGCACCACTGACAACAGCCCGGATTCTAAGCCTAGTAATGACGCAAGTTATTTTGAGTGGGATACTCTCAATCTTCAAGTCTTCAAATCTTCAATTTCATTCTTCTTTGGACTCCTTTTCTTCAATCTTCTTGGAATCTTCGTAGTGGATTACCCAAATGAACAAGAGGGCACTTCCCTCTAAGGGGAAGGCCACTCTTTCCTCTTTGGGTAAGGAAGAGGTATGATCCAAATTTGGATTTCCAAATGGAAAAGGAGTGTTCCCCAAAGGGGTATCCTTTCCTCTTTGGAATCCAAGCTTTGGATCTATGTATCCCAAACTCAAACTTAACTTTCATAACACTTAACAATTATACAAATTACATTGATATCAAAATAAAAATCTAGACTCACCTGCAGGGTTATCCTAAGCAATTAATATAAATAAAGCAGTTATTCCCAAGCAGTTGTATATGAGCAGGAAAGAAAGTAAACACACTGGCCACGCTCTTTTTATTTGGGGGCTTTAGCAGCTGAAGCACCTGTGCAAAGAGTTTATAATATTTATGCATTTTTTTATTTTGCCCCCTTTTTATATTGCCCTGCATGAGCGTGGCCACCTGCAGAAAACTGTGTCAACATCCAGATCGTACCTAACCTAAGGGTAATCTAGTCGCCAAACACATCAATCCATCCACAGAGTACAGAAAAAGTAAGCAGACACAGCAAAGCAATTTCATCCACAACATGCAGTGAAAACTACGAAAAATCCGGCACACAGCAGTAAAGTAAACACCGGCCTAACCTAGATCTAGAGTTGGTTGTCCTAGCACATCATCTAAAGTGTGTGAGAAAGGTCGTGTGGCTGGGATAGATCCTAAAGTAGGTTATTAATTGAAGTTGTCTAAAAGTTTGAGTTTGTTAAGGCTTATGAGGGAATTTAGATTAAAATTCAAGTATTAATAAATTAGGAATTTTAATTAAATATATTTTAAAAGTTAATTGATTGCTACCTTTGTTTCACACCGAGGCCGTGAAGTTTATTTCACCTTCCTTGGGGCTAAGCTAATAGCCTCGTAGGCCTGGGTTACCCAGTAGCAATCGGGGTTGATTAAGTTATTTAAATTGGTTAGAATTAAAGGAGTGGATTGATATTAAAGGGAGTTGGTTGCTGATTTTTAAAGCTTGATTAATTTAAGTTTGTCATTAATTGATTCGTGGCGTTGTGCCACCAGGCTCGAGGAACCAGCCTCCTTAGGACACTTAGCCCCGCAGCCCGGAGTAGTCCAGCCGATAAACCAAATTAATGTGATTGAATTAGAGATTTTTAAAATGTTGAATAATTAAGAATTAATCCATTTTAAGGTTTGACACCCTTTAGAATTCATTCGTGGCGTTGTGCCACCAGGCTCGAGGAACCAGCCTCCTTAGGACACTTAGCCCCGCAGCCCGGAGTAGTCCAGCCAATAAACTTCAACTTTAGGGTGGTTGTTGTGTTTTAAAGGATTTGTTAAGTGTTTTAAGAATTAAACCAATATTTTCTGAGTTTTAGAATGATTTGAGCTCTTATGAATTTTTTAGAATATTTTAATGAATTGACTAAAGGGTTGAAAATTGACTTTTGATTAAGCTCAAATTCTGGAATGTTTGTATTTTAATAAAATACTAGACCTTACTACGATCATTTAGACAGTAAGTACGTTGAAATCGGATTTTTCTGCATTTTATTACAAAGGTTTGAAGTTTTGAACTAGTTTTAACTATGGTTTGACCAATTTGTTGACTTTTTAAAATATTACAAATTTCTGGAATTTAATATTTTTAATAAATATTAGACCTTATTAGGAATTGAATGCAAGTGAGTTTGGGTGATTTGGATTTTTCTGGAATTAGTTATGAATGTTTGAAGTTTGGGTAATTATGGAATTTTTGAAAATTACTTAATTAGAGGGCCATTTTATGATTTTTCTCCAAATGAGTCCCAAACTCCTTGAAATCAACTCCAAAGGTCAGAAATGACCTAAGGAGAGATTTCCAAGTGTTTTGGAAATTTCTGGAATTTTTAATATTTTTTAATTAATTAAATGAATTAAATATTGATTTTTACTAAAAATTAAATTAAGGTTCAAATTGCTGTCAAATAATTTTGGTTTTAATTTTCATGGGTTAAGGGTTTAATTCTGGTCAGTTAGAGGGGTTAAACATATTTTTTGGGTTTAAAATGGATTTATTAGATTTTCCGGAAGGTTTAATGGCTTAATTAAGACTTAAACTTAAGAAAATTAATTAAGGTCTAAATGATTTCCAAAACCAGTGAGAGTTCTCCTAGGGGCTGTGCATGTCACTAGGTTCAAGTATTTGAAAATTTCTAGTCATAAGAATATGTATCTTAATTAAAAAAAAAACTTCTAAGTTTCCTAAATATGTCCTTAATTTTTGTCCTTAATGACACTAGGTTTGATGGGTTCAAATCGATATTTTTGCTAACCCTTGAACTTAACATATAAGCAAACACACAATCAAACAAATCCTTAGATCTAGGAGAGCCTAGGCTAAGTGGTGTGTGTATAACCTAAGCATGCCAAAAAAAGAACTATCAAAATTAATTTAACTAGAACCTTGATTAATGAATAGTCAAGATACAACTATGCACTACTCAATCCCCATAATTTCCATTCAAGCATGATCCATCTACACTTAAACTTTCAAAGGAGGTCTCTCAAATAATCAAAACTTTAGATATACATATAATCTTAAAATATTTTTTTTATATACATAAATGTCTAAATATCTAAATATATACAAGAGTATATTTTAAAGTAAGATCATTGAAGATATTATTAAAATAAGTCTTAAAGAGTTGAGAAACCCACTGATCTAGGGTTATTTCAAAAAAAAAATTGAATTTTAAAATAATTAGTATAATATTAAATATTAATTAAATATTAAGATATAAAAATAATTCAAATTAATGTCAAAATTTGTCAAAACAGCTCTAAGGACATGTTCTGAAATTAAAAAAAGGTCTAAAAGTTTTTTTATTAAATCTTGAAAATATTTATATTTATTTTAATTAAATAATAATTAAAATACTCAAATAATCAATATTTAAAATTGCTCAAAGTATACATAATATTTTTAAATGATTCTATTTTTAAATTAAAGCCCTCAAAAATCTGAGCAGTTTGATATAAAACACTTATTTTTCTGACCAGTATTTATTTTTTAATATTTTTTTGAAGTGTCTGTAATTAAAGGGTTTTAATTTTAATTAAAACCCCTTAATTAAGCCGGCGGCCAATCATTAGGACAGGTGGCGGGCGCGGGATCGAACGCGTGGCGGCGGCGCAGGGTTCACGCGTTTTCCACTTAACCACGTCAGCGCGTGGTTACGGCCGTCCGATCGTTCGCGCACCCAATCTGACGGTCCAGATTGAATCCTGCGTTTCGATCTCGTGAGAAGAGATCGGACGGCTGATGTCTGATCGCGCGGTTTCGAACGAACGCTGGAGATCTCGCCAGCTCGTGATCCATACAAACATTTGATACACGCGATTGTATGGACCGCGGGATGACGAGATCCGAGCCGTTGATCATCAAATCAACGGCTCACAAAACGTACACCTGCGGCAGCCTACCGAGACGCCCTAGAAAACGTTTTTCGCCTCGTTCTTTCGATCGGATCGATCATTTCACTTGAAATTTTAAACATAGATTAAGGACATGAACAGAAATCATGGGAATAGTTTGTTTTAGCTAAGACCCTAAAAGCATAAAGCTATTTAGACCTAACTAATGTGACCTAGATCTAGGGTTTTAGGGAGTTATACCATTAGATCTTCGAAATTTCTGGATGGTTGAGCTTGTAGATTGTCCAAGTGAAGATTCCCAGCAAAAATCCAAGCTCGAACACGTCTAGATCGGTTGCTATAGGCTTGGGACGGTCTAGGTGGTGGTTTCGCCGGAGAACTCGCCGCCGGTGACGTGCAACCACCTGGGTTTTGTAGTGGGAAGGTAGAGGAGGCCTTGGAGATTCAAAACGAACTGAGAGTTCGATCTGGGAGGCTAGGGTTAGTGAGAGAGGCTGCTTTTATCAATCATGCTCAAAAGTTGCCTTTCTCCCTATTCAAACGAGCTGGGCTAGATTGGATGGCTAGGATTGATGGAGGAGCTCCCTAGATGGTGCCACATGTCCCTGGGACAGCTAGAAGGCTGCCTCAAAGGCTGGCCAAGCCTTGCCTCCATTGGGTGGACTTGGGACAAGTGGGGGGGGGGGGGGGGGGGGGGGGGGGCATTGCCATTTTAGGCTAAACCAGGCCCTGAGCTTGGTTAGGAGAGCTCCAAGTGAGCTTTAGGACATTAAGGGGTCGGCCTTGGGAGTTAAATCAGGGAAAAAGGTCTAAAAGGTTGATTAAGACCTTTTAGAAGGGTTTAAGCTTGGGTTTGACCAAATTGACCAGTCAACTGGTCAATGGAGCTGATGTGGCACCCAAGCAGGTCATGGAGTCTCTCCAAGTGGCTGGATGGGTGTGGCTTGAGCTAGGTTCAATGGGTTAAAGGGTTTGACCACACAAATGGTCCCTTAAGCCTTGGGTTGACTGGTTGACCAGTCAACTCCATCAAGGATTATGAAATTTTCAATTAGATGATTCAAATGAGTTGATTAGGTGGATTGGTGGGTGGTTCCAAGAGCCATGTATGTCAAATAGATTAAGAAGGCTTAATGGGCCTTTAATGGGCTTCTAGGCCAAAACTGGTTGACTTGGTCAACCAGTTGGGTTCAAGGGCTAGAAATGGGTTCAACAAATTCAGAATGTCGTCCTGAGTCTATTGGATGTGGTCCCAGAGTTTGGAGGGGTCAATTTGGTCAAAATCACCATTTGAGCCCTTAAGGGCCTGTTTGGTCAACCTGGGTTGACTTGGTCAACCAGGTTGACCCAGGGTCTGGGTTTGGGCTCAACAGGTTTGAAATGATATTTTAAGGTTAATGGAAGTGGTTGGATGGCCTAAAGAGGTCATTTGGGTCAAAACACATGTTTGGACCCTTAAAGGGTCCCTTGGGTCAAACCAGTTGACTTGGTCAACCAGGTTGACTCAAGGGTTGGAAATGGGTTCAAAAGATTTGAAATGGCATTTGAAATTTGTTAAAGGTGGTTGCATCCCATTTGGAGCTCATTTGGTTTGAAATCCCCATTTGAGCCCCATAGGGGTGTTTTGGTCAATTTTGACCTATTGGTCAACTATGGTCAAAAATGGGTCTGAAAAATGCAGTTTACTGCTCAATGAGTTAAATTCAAAGGTCTGGAAGTGATTGGAGGCTTGGATAAGGGTTCCAAGGTCAAGATCTCAAAGGGGTTATGCTCAGTGGCATAGGCTGTAAATATTTGAAGGTTTTACAGCCTTTGAATTTTAATTCAGATTCTGGGGTTAGAGACCTCAGAATGAGCTCAAAATTGGAGGGTAGCCTTTAGAGACATGTCTTATCACTTTTCAAGTGATAGACCCTGAATCAGAGGCCATTTGACTGGGTTTTGAGATGTTTGAAAAATCTCTGAAAAGGGTGTTTGGGACAGGGCCTTAAAGGTTTGAATTTGAGTTTAGACTCTGGGTTTGAATTTGATTTGAAGTTTGAATTAATTTGGACTTGAATTGGGTGGAGTTTGAGATTCAAATTGGTCACAGGTAGGAATCAAATTGAAATTGGAGTGGATTAAATATATGAATTGATTTAAAATTGAGACTGATCAAAGGTTGAGTTTGATTTGAAGTTGGAGTGATCCTAAGATCTAGGAGAGTTCTAAGATCTAGGATTTAAAGGAATCCTAGGCTCTAGAATAAGCTCTAAGGTCTTGGATCTAGAAGGATCCTAAGGTCTAGAGTGGATCCTAGGGTCTAGGATTAAATCTGGCTTCTGGAAGGGTCTTAGTGACCTCATACAAAAATGAGGTCAACAAGGAGCTCAATGCTATTTGCAGTACAGGGAGGAGACATGCGATTGGGTTTGGAAGAGACATAGGGAAGAGAGCGAGCTGCTTGTGTGTCAAAGTCGGTTTTAATAACGAGAGTGGGCAAGCGATCGAGGCGAGGTTGAGATTTACACAAGAAATGTGGGAAGAGATGCGAGTGGTGCCACACTACCGAGACATGAGTGTTGACCTCGATTTTGCCCAGACCCGGGCCTAAAGAGTTGACTTGGTCAAATTGACCAAGCCAGACCCTATGGCCCTCCCCACTGGGTTCAGTGGGTCGAGTCGAGTCTGTCAAGCCCGAGCTTGGACCCTGGGTCAACCCGGTTGACCAGGTCAACCAGAATTGACCAAATGGGACCCTTTAAGCCTAAAATCTTTTTTTTTAATTTATTTTTCATGGTTTTTTGAGCTCGAGCCCCACCCCCTTGACTCCCTTGACTGGTTTGACCAAGTCAATCATTGACTTGGTCAAACCAAGTCTTAAATAGGTTTAAATAACCTATTTAGAGCCCAATTAAGACCCAATTAATGCCCTTAACTCCTCCAAACGTTTTGGAAATTCAAATCCCGCCTAAATCACTCCCTCTCCCTCTGAATTTAACCCTTGATCTCATCTCCACCGTCCAAGGGAGAGAGGGGAGTTTAAATAGCAAAATTTATGTTATTTTTAGGACTTTTTTTTTTCTCTTGCTCTCTCCCTAGGCCTCCTCTTGCTCTGAGATTTCTGGTGAGAGCTCCTACACCTTCCCTCCACCTTCCTCGGCCTAATCCCGATGGTGAAACCTCGCCGGCGGCGAGATCTCCGGCGAACCGAGGCCAAGGAGCTTCCAACTCGTGTTTCGTGCGATCTAGACGTCCAGAGCTCGCGATTTCTTCTTCAAATAGGAGCGTGGACAGTCTACAAGTGCAACAAGCCAGAGATCTCTCGATTTCATCGAGTATTTTCGGTATAATCCTAAACCCTAGTTAGATCACACAAAGTTATTTAACTTTCTATAGGGTGCATATTTTTCTGTAAAATTTATTTCCCATGAATGCTCTTCGTGATTAGATCCCAGATCTCAAATTTCATTCGATTTCGTTCACTCAATCGGGAGAAATTAAAAAAAAAAACGAAACTAGGGTTCGGTCCGGCCGTTCGTCCAGCCCTGTGCGTTTCAGACCGTTGATCCGACGATCAACTGTTTAGATCGCGCCTTTCCGTGGCCTTGTCCGACCGCGGGAGTGTACACGCCGAACCGAATCACCGTCCGGCTTGATCTGAGCCGCGGGTTCATTTCCACGCGGATCGGACGGCGGGGATCTGTGCCGACGTGGCTAAGTCACGCCTCGTCAGCGGCCACTGATTGCTGCAATCATGCGGCAATCATTGCCGGCGGCGCGATGATTGCGCCGCCAGGCAATCATTGCCCGAAACGGCGGGACGAATCCCGCGGCGCCAGGTGTCGAGACGAGGGATTTTCGGGTTTATGTATTTATTTTAAATGATTTTTAATGCTATTTTCTTCAAAAATTCGTCAAAAATCCAATTTTCGTCCGATTTTCGCGTATAATACCTTGTTTTGTTCGTATTTTAATTCTCTACACTAGGAAAATTTTTTTTTTACAAAAATAATGTATATATTTTTAGTTATTACCAAAACAGTAAAAATAACTTTATTTTTATTTTATTTAAATTATTATTTTGTATAATTATTATTATATTGTTATTTAATGATTATTTATATTAATTACTATTAGTTTAAGTCATTATTTTGCTGTTTAAGTTTTATTTTATAATCATTATTATTATTAATTATTTTTTAGATTATTTTTAGTTATATTTTATTATTTTCTAATAATTGTTTATTTATAAATATCCTTTATTGACTTAAACTTCAGAAATTCGTAACTTCCTCGTTTTCGCTCCGATTATTTTTATATCTATAAGTAATTTTAAATTATCTTAAAACTACTTATACCTAAATTCTAACTTTGGGATACCCGCTACTTCATGAAATTTTAGACATGGATCTTATGTGTGAAGAGCAATCATGGGGGAGTGGGTTAGTGAATGGTTGAGTCCCAATCATTCACTAATCCTTTCTTTAGGTGTCTTTACTTTTTATCTTTCGTAGATTGCATGTGTAGGTCGTCGCACCACAAGCACTTAGTCTAGGCTCTCCTAGATTTAAGGACATGGCGTGTTTATTTTGTTTATGTACTCCATGAATTTACTACTTCGAGGGTTAGTACGAACTTCAGTTTAAACCCACATAACGTAGTGACACCTTAAGGACAATAATTAAGGACCCGTCTAGCGAACTTAGAAGTTTTCTAGGAGCTAGGATAGATCACTGATTGACACCAAAACCTCAACATTTAAACTTAGTGACATCATAAACCCCTCAGAATTTTCTAGGAATTTTTAGGAGCTTTTAGAGCCCTTAATTAACTAACCCTAATTATCTGGTTAAATAAGGCCTTGAGACCTTTCGAAAAATGCAATAATTACATATTAGGTCAGAAAATTACCCACCATACCTTGAACTGACCAGAATATGACCCTTGACTTTAGATAAATAGGGCTCCCTAGTTTGACTTCAGGTTGACCCCTAATTTGACCATAGGTGGAATTTACCTTTTCGCCCCTAATAATTCATTAAAAATTATTAAAAATTCCAAATTTTCTCCAAACACTTGGGAACACTCTCTTAGGTCATCCCTGATCTTTGGGAGTGATTCCAATCAGTTTGGAGCTTGTTTGGAACAAAACAGTAAAAAAGCCCCTTTGTTAGGAAATTTAGAAATTCCCTAAATACCCAAATCTTAGAAAATTCATAACTAATTGTAGAAAATTCTAAATTAGGAAAACTCACTTGCATTAGACTCCAATTAGGGCCTAGTATTTATTAAAAATCTTAGGTTTCCAGAAATTGGCCTAGATTAGAAAGTCAACTTTTTGGTCAACCTTAGCCTATAGTTTAGGGCCCGAAACTTAGAAAATTCATAACTTTGGATAGGAAACTCCGATTCCAGCCTACTACCTGTCTAACTACTCGTATTGAGGTCTAGTATTTTCCTAGGGTGTTAGGAATCCCAAACCTAGCCTATTTATCATAGTGACTTTTTGGATCCTTAGCCTAGTTCCTAGGAGGACCCGGAACTTTCTAAAATCGGCTAATACAATTTAAACTTCAAATATGAATACCCTAAGCTCTTAAAACTGATCAACAAACTAAAATAATTAAAAATGAATCTAATTCACTAATATTTGAATTTCAATTAAAACATCCTTTTCAGACTTCCAACATACCTGAACTCTAGATAATTTTAACTAACTACCCATATTAGGATTTATCCAAACCACAATAGCCTTACACACACATAGAATGGTTTGCTAGGGCACCACTTCTAGATCTAGGTTAGGCCGCTGGGTTTTACTTTTCTGCTGTGTGCCGGAGCTTTCCGTGGTTTTCACTACATGCTGTTTGAAAATTGATTGTTGTGTTTGCTTACTTTTTCTGCACTCTGGATGTGAGCGTTAGACTTACCCATAGGTTAGGAGCGCCAAATATATACTGTTCTTCCGTGCAGGTGGCCATGCTCAAGCTGATAAAAGGGGGGAGCATTATAATTATTTCTAATAATGTTTTATGCAGGTGCTTGCTCAGCTCCCCCTAAATGAAAATGAGGGCTAAATTAATTATAACTGCACAGGTGGAGCGCTTAGCCCTCAAAATTAAGAGCATGGCTTGGCACAGGGTCAATGGTGTTAGCATTTTTTTTATATATATATGAACTGCTTGGGATTTTTTATTAGGATAACCATGCAGATCCTTTTAGATTTTTCTACTTTTCAATTAATGTAATTTATCTGTAATAATTGTTAAGAGTTGTGAAAATAACTTTTGAGTTGGGATATTCTTATCCAGCTCGAATTCTAAAAGAAGAAGGCATCCCCAAGGGGAGAGTCTTCTTCCATTTGGAAGATCGAGCTGGATGGCTTCAGATATCCAAAGAGAAAAGGCAATACACTCCTGTTGGGGAGAATTGTCTCTTCGTTTGGATATTCAAGCCACGACGGATCCAAGGAGTCCAAGGAGGAGTGATCCAAGGAGTCCAAGAAGAGGAAACCCAGGAGACTGAAGATATTGAAGACTGAAGACCCAATATCCCGCTCAAAGTTGTTGGCGTCTGTCATAGGCTTAGAAATCCGGGTTGTTGGCAGTGGTGCCCGGCCACTTTACTTTTCTGCATACCCTGGATTGTAATTAAAGGGTAGTTGGCCTATGGACATTTATTTGATTAGTTTGTGGATTTATATTGATGTGCTTACCTGATTGCGCTTAGAAATATCTGCTTTTTCTAGGTTTCTTTCTTGCATGCCGTTTTTGTTTTCGCCTGGATCGTATTAGGCTCATTAAGGACTATAAAATTTTTCTACTCGTAATTAATCTTTAAATATTTAAGTTTTAAATAACATAGAAACTTAACGAACCTAGGGAATTGCCGGAATCGTCCGGGGTCGCATGCATATTACTTCATCTTCTCTCTCCTTCTAATAAGACATCTCCCTGCCTGCGGGTAGAGTCCGGATAATCTGGCCTATAAGGATGAAGTGCTGGACCTAGGGAGACTCAGTCTTTTCTAAAAATTTATTTTCTATAAGCCTATTTTTAAACTTCTATAGCATTCATGAGCTGACATTTCAACTAGCATGCATTGCATTAGAAATCAATTTAATTAAAATTTAATTATATTAGTTAGGGGCATTCACCCAACATAAGTCCGGGACCACTTAGGAAATTCTCTAGATGTCGGTCCTCTTTCCAATAAATTGTACCTCCCACCCATCTTTCATAATTGACTTGATAGCATGGTTTTGAAGCGATTAGGTGGTTAGCTGGCTCCCCCAATCCAGGCCAGGGTAAGTCCAGATCTTTGCATCGCATTAGCTAGGACACTGGTCTTAGTGTGTGTCGAACACTAAGTCTAACCTAGATTTAGGATTCGAGGCTACTACATTCGGTCTCGTAGTAGGCCTTAAATAGTAGGTAGGTCCTTTCTTTTCAGGGACCCTAAATCCTACTTATCCGCGTCACAGGATGACGCCACCTCCATCCCTTCTCTCACGCATGTGATTGAGTGTTTGATTTTAGTTTCTCCAATTTCTTTTTAGTACCCTAGAGCCTCCGAATGCTGGTATGAGCCACGCATGTTGATTCAGCCCTTCGGACCTTTCTTCTCTTTGAGTAGGATTTCCTAGTCTATACCCCTGTATCAATCCCACTTTAGGAGAGGATAATGTATGATCCTTAATCGAGAGTTTTCTCAGGCTCTGGCCTGGGATGTAATTAACCATGGGGGCTTGCGCCCATAGGAAACTCGGTCCCACATCTACTAAACCCCATTCGAGATCTTTCATCGGGTGGGGGAAACCCGTGATTTGGTCATGTATATTACTACCCATCGAGGTGTGTTGGTGAAAGCCTCTATCCTCAATGGTCAGTCGTATGCGCGATCCAATCTGTCCCTTCCAATTGACCCGTTTGCGCGGTGCCCTTTCGAAGGTCCACAGGTTTCTGGCGACCACGGTGGGACCAGTTTCTCTCTCCATCTTTGGATCATATATTATCTTTTCTTGTGTGTACTCCGGGATTGGTACTCCTTAGATTAGGTCAGTCCCACTCTTAGTTAGGGTCTTTCCTTAGTTAGGGTTCCTTTCCCTTAGCTAGGGTTCCCCTACTCTACTCTTTTCCGGCCTAGCAAGGCTATTCCATATCTTATCCGTCCTTAATCAGATATATATCCATTAATATCCATTCTTATCAAATCTTTCATTCTTTTGTGATTTACAGTCTAACTAATTCTTTTCACTTTCTTTTCTTGGCAGCAGTGTCATGGCTTCTTTCGTACCTTCAGTTACGTTCGCTTTTGGTTCGGACGCGCGGGTGACTCTCCCTGAGTCCCTGCTCGCTAGTCCGCCAGTGGGAGGAATCACTTTTGGTTCCTTCACTGACTCGGCCTTCGTCACTCTTGGCGGGCCGACCCCGGCAGAGGCTGCTGCATTCTCTCCTCCCCAGAGGAGAGGACGCGCAGTCATGCGCCCGTTTGGACGTCCTGCTGCTCGGCGCCCAGTCCGAGCACCACGTCCTGTTCTTGTTCCTGCGCAGCCAGTGCGCCCTGTGGCTAGGCGACCAGTGCCTAGGCCACTTCCTATTCCAGCGGTCAGGCGACCAGTGCATGTCGCTCCTGCTGCACAGGTTGCCCCAGCCCCTCAGCGCCGGCAGCCTGCTGCTACTGTTACTCCCGTTGTTCCAGCGGAGGTACCTCGTGTTCGGGTTCCCCCTCCCACTTCCACCAGGAAGAGGGGTGCCCAGACCGAGGTGCCTTCGCCTTCCACTGGTCGGGTTTCTGTTTTCGCCCGACTTTCTCATCCTGAGGTTGTTGGGCAGACCCCGACACTTCCCGTTGTTTATGTTCACGGTTCTGATGTTCCTTCCTCTTCCACCTCCGGCCTTGGGAGAAGGGCCAGGAGGAATAGGAACAGGAGACTTCGTTTAGCTGCGTCAGAGGCAGAGAGGCAGCAGATGGCTGATGCTATAGCTCATCAGGAGCTAGTTGAGAGGACAGTGGCTCCCAGGCAGCGGAGGCCACTACGAGTTACGGTTGTTCCAGTTCCAGAGGTTGTAGTGGCTCCCGAGATAGAGGCAGTGCAGGGAGGACGCTTTTCCCCGTTGACACATAGTGGGGACGAGGAGGACGTTACCCGCATTGCGGCGGCTCCTCCTGTTACCACTACTCTACCCCGTGCTAGGATCCCTAGAGATGCTGGTGTTCGAGCCCTCACCCAGAGGATTCGAAACATCGTCCGCCTAGCAGGTGGTAGGGGTCCTGTCGATCGGCAGAAGCTACTCCGTCAGATTTCTCGGGCCACCTTTCAGTTGCGAGGACAGACTGCTAGGAGGCTTTACAGTTGGCAGAGGGGTCAGACAGCTCAGCAGCCTGCATATACAGTTCCAGTAGTCAGACCCCCGGCGGTTACTCCAGCTGCAGGACGACGCCCACGTCGTCGAGGACGGAGAAAGCAGCGGAGGCCTGCCCAGCCTCAGGCCAGTTCAGAGGTTACAGTCCCAGAGCAGTCAGTTGCCCGTGCAGCACCCCATCGTAGGAGGTGGGTTTGGAGGCGTCGGCAGGCGGACACCCCTGTCGACCCAGTTGAGCCAGTAGAGGCAGCACCACCGTCAGATACAGAGCAGTTTGACGATGTAGATGATTTGATGGATGTAGCAGTTACTTCCGAGGCAGAGGCAGTCCCGATGATGTGCGATGAGGAGGTGGCACCTACTCCAGAGGGATCCCCAGAGAGAGATGAGACAGAGTCAGTCCGTAGCCCTTATAGGATTGGTTCCCCTATGAGTCCCTACATAGAGGCACTTCGTCGGATCTTTTCAGAGGGTGACTCATTCGAGGATGAGTCAGATGAGGATATACCAGTACACCAGGTCTGTGAGACTACCCGTCGAGGCCACTCGGATGAGCAGAGAGAGCCCGAGGACCAGGATGAGAGGGAAGACCCCGAGGCAGGAGGGTCTCCAAGGTCAGTAGCTACAGACACCACAGTCTTACACTTACAGACTCAGATGGCCACTGGGAAGATCCATCTTCAGGACAGTGATTTGATACAGCCTTTAGATAAGGCTACTCAGACAGTTCAGATGATCTCTAGTCCTAGCCGCAGTTCCAGCCACAGTGACAGTCAGAGTTACAGTCAGGGCAGTAGTGGCAGATTACCCCATAGTTCTGAGGGAGAGTGACAGCTATCACTCTCCAAGGAGACTTAGCAGATGATTGAGTAAGCTGTACAGAGTTTAGAGGCAGTTGAGATGAGGCCTCCCAAGGCCAAGTCGACAGTTGCCACTCCAACTTCTTCGTTAGCACTAGTTTTTCTTTCCTTTCTTCTGTTGTAGTGCAAGATGAGCATTTTTCCTTTTTGCTTCTATTTGTACTAGAGAAATATGTTAAAAAAAAATGATTGTAACCTCAAAAGGGAAGACAGATCCCCTTCCAGCACTTGGGCTGGAGGACCTCGTTATCCCTTGTTTTGATGATTAATCAATAAAAAAAATGATGATTTGTAATTATGATGACTCTCTCACTTCTTTTAGTTCTACTAGCTTTGTAGTGATGACTCATGAAAGAGTATAATCTCTCTATCTCACCTTAGGGGTAGAGAGATTTCTTCTTTTGAACTAAAATCTTTTTCAAATTGAAATTGGATTTAGAAGTGAAAATTTTCTTTATTATCTTGTGATTCTCTATCTCATAGATAACTATAGTATATTGATGCATAAGATTTTATAATTTTCTTAATCATGTTATTCATTCTTATCAGAGGATAGGATTTGTTTTGTAGATCATTCTTCCTTGTCCAAGAGAAGTAAGTCTTCTTCTCTTGTACTTGGAAGATGATCTTACAACTGAGAAATAATTTGCTTTTAGAGATTTGGAAAAGGAAACCAGTTACAAAAAGTGAAAAGATGCGCAAAGCGCCAAATGTGAAAGATACACAAAGTGTATCAATCAATTGAAGTTTGTGCAAAGCACATGAAAGTTAAGATAGTGGCTCAAAGAGCCCAAAAGTTATAAGTAAATGGCTTCACTTTCTAGTAAATCTCTAATTCTCAGAAAATCTATATCTTTTTGATATTTTTGATACTTGAGTTTGAAAATTATGATTTTTGAAATCATCATTATACATTGATGTCCTATAAGATATGGAAGTATATTCTCATACAAGAAATAAAGAAAATTAAATTTCTTTCTCTAATTTAAATTCCTTTTTGGATTAGATTTCAATTTAAGAGAGGAAAATACTCATATAAATGAGATGTCATGATTTAGCTAGTATAGAGCTTGATCTGAGTTAGTAAATTTAAATTGAGATTCTTTTTAAGATTAGAGGGAGTTAAATACTAAAAACTCCTTTGGGATATGTGCTCACTTATCACTTTTGACTGGGTCCACACCCTCCTGTACTTGTTAGGATCGGTGATGTTGATCCTTTATTAAAAAGTGAATGGCTTCTTCCTATCAGTCCTGCTCTGATAGTTGAAGGCCTCAGTCCATTTATTTGAGATGAATGTGATAGGGGATGTCTAAATAATTGATTTAGACCATCAAGAGATATGATACTGGGTCCACACCCTCCTACTTTTGTTAGGTTTGGTGATGTTGATCCTCTACTAGGATGAGATTCTCTTCTTCCTATCAGTCCGGCTCTGATAGCGAAAGCCCCCAGTCCATTCACATGAGTTGAATCTGATCGGGGATGTCGTAGTCTTTTTTTGATTAGACTCTTTTGAGAGAGGATACTGGGTCCATACTCACCCATGTTAGTCATGTGGGGTGATAGCGAGCCATTATCCTTATGAGATTCTCTTCTTCCTATCAGTCTTGATCTGATAGATGTAACCCCCAGTCCATTCATATGGGTTAAATGTGATTAGAGATGCCATAGTCATTAATTTAGACTCTTTTGGATGTAGGATATTGGGTCCACACCATCCTATGCTGGTCAGGTGTGGTAGTGTTGATCCTCTATCTTGATGTTGATCTTGATTATGCATTAATTTTAATATGATTATACCCCTTAGTCCATTCATATGGGTTGAATATGATCAGGGATGTCAGAGTCATTAGTTTAGACTCTTTTAGAAGTAGGATACTGGGTCCACACCATCCTGTGATAGTTAGGCGTGGTAGTGTTGATCCTCTATCTTAATGATTTATTTTAGTTATACATCGATTTCACTATGATTGTGCTCCCCAGTTTATTCACATGAGTTGAATGTGGTCTGAGTTATCAAAACCAATGATTTATTTTCTTATAAGATCTTATGTGATTTTCTCTCTCCCCAATTTTGTTCATGTGGCGAACATGGTCTGGGATATCAAAACCAAATCATAATTCTCTTAAAAAAAATAATAATAATAATAAAAAAATAAATACATGTGATAAAAAAGAGGGAAGATCTTAGTAGAGCAAAATTGGTTGCCCTTGTCACAGGAGGAACCCGATAGTACTCTCTAAAAGCATGAGTTTCCTAAAGTTCTTTTTTCTTCCCTCTCCTTTGAGGTGCCTTGGTGTTTGCCTCAATGATGAAAGCACACATATCTGAGTATGATTTTCTACAACTTTAATTATCTTTGTTAAGTGATGTAGTACATTGTGTTTTGAATGTTAAACATCACTACCTTGTGGGCTTGGGTCTTTCTGAGGAAGGATCAATCCCCTTCTGCCATCTTTCGGCAGCCTACTCTCCCATTCATATACTACTCTGAGCTGCCAGAGTGGTCTGATGAATGTTGTTGTGTTACTTTCACTTCTCACAGGGTCCTACCTGATTAGGGTAGGTGTTACCACTGTGACATACTGATAATCATAGATCTCACTCATGATTATCATACTAGGTGTCAGGAGTGCTCCCTTGTCACCTCAGAGATGTGCTATGATGTAGTACATCTGTTCTCAGGTGTTATCACCACAGTTCTAGGAGCCCCGGTTTTCCATCGGAAGACCGACTCCTTGGTTTCTTTCACCAGCATACTTTAGCATTCGTTCCCTACTCTTAGCTGCTAGAGTAGCCCTACGGATGTTGCTTGGTTGTTTTCACTTCTCGTAGGGTCCTACCCGATCAGGGTAGGTGCTACCACTGTGACCCTTCTAATGTTTTATTAATCTTGTACATGATTACTATCCTCAGGTAGTGAGTGTGTCCCATTACTACCTAGAGTTGTTTTTCTTGTAGTGATGTAGTATATCTTGCCTCGGATATCAACATCACTACTTTGAGAACTTTGAGCTTCTAGCAGAAGAACAGTTCTCCTACTCCTTTTCGTGACCTATCCTACCATTCATACACTAGGCTCAGTCGCCGGATTAGTCTTATGAATGAGTTGAGGTCACTTTCACTTTCCACAGGGTCCCACTAGTTTCTGTGGGTGTCACCACTAGGAGGTTTTTCTTACTCAGAGTTGTTGTCCTTGGTAGAGAGGATGATCCCTCGCTACTTTGACTCTTTTTCTTACATGGTGATATAGGGCATCACACCTTAGATGCTACCACCACCTTTTCCTTGAGTTTTGATCCTCTAGTAGAGAGTCGGCTTTTTCAGATGCTTTTACCACTTATTTTCCCATTGAGATCCGACTCCTAGCTGCCGGAGAGGTCCTTTGGATGTTTTGATCTTGTTTCTACCTCTTGCAGGGTCCCCATCAGTTAGTATGGGTCCACCACTGTAGCCTCTTTGAGGATTGTTTTTACCAGGCATAGTCCTGCCTTCTGTAGTTGAGGTGCCCCCTCGCTACTCGAGTTCTTTTTACTCCTTTGGAATGAGATCGCCCCTTTACACACTTTACAGCGGGTATATCTCTTCCAGCTTTCTTGAGAGATGTCGTTCTGATGTCTTCTCCCCCTTTTGTGTAGGGTTGGGGTTCTTTAAGAGATCTTGACAGCATTTGGATACTCATGGTCACGACGACTTGTCCTCTACCATGTGGTTATCAGATTGCTAGAAAGGGTTCCCTAGGTGGCTCTGCCCTTAAAAAATTATCCCATTTACTTACCTCTTTTTCTCTCACATCCCTACACAGATGCGTGTTAGGCTGACGTCGAGGTGACTTTTGACCTTCTATCCTGCTGTTTGAAATGAACGGACAGATAGTTGAGTTTACCTGGTAGAGAGGACCTGACAGAGCACCTGGCAGGTACTCCTCGCCACGCTCTCGTTTTCCCTGTCCTGATCAGGCAGGCATCAGAGCCTGACTCTTTATTCACTCAGTTGAAATGACTGGGTGGGTATTGAGCCCTTCTTCATCTGCAAGACCGCACTGGCTACAGCAGATGTCGAAGCTTACCCGTTGAGTGAGCCCGACAGAGTCCCTGGGAGGCGTAATTCCTCAACGTTTCTTTCTTTTACCTCGGATGTCCTGTAAAAGACTACGCAGGGTTCCATTTCGTGGTTCATGAGCTTCTTGCTGAGGTCAGGCAGAAGTAGTGGCCACCCCAATCCACTGTTTCGAAAGGAGCAGGAGGGGCGGGATTCTTTTCACCCTCTACCCGCTGTCCAGATGCGGTCAGCCTTGTAGTTAGTTTTACTTTACCGTTGAGTGAGCCCGACAGAGTCCCTGGGAGGCGCAATTCCTCAACAACCCTTTACTTCGGATGTCCTGTAAAAGACTACGCAGGCTTCCATTTCGTGGTTCATGAGCTTCTTGCTGAGGTCAGGCAGAAGTAGTGGTCACCCCAATCCACTGTTCCGAAAGGAGCAGGAGGGGCGGGATCATTTTCACCCTCTACCCGCTGTCCAGATGCGGTCAGCCTGGTAGTTGGTTTTACTTTACCGTTGAGTGAGCCCGACAGAGTCCCTGGGAGGCGCAATTCCTCAACAACCCTTTACTTCGGATGTCCTGTAAAAGACTAAGCAGGCTTCCATTTCGTGGTTCATGAGCTTCTTGCTGAGGTCAGGCAGAAGTAGTGGCCACCCCAATCCACTATTCCGAAAGGAGCAGGAGGGGCGGGATCCTTTCACCCTCTACCCGCTGTCCAAATGCGGTCAGCCTGGTAGTTGGTTTTACTTTACCGTTGAGTGAGCCCGACAGAGTCCCTGGGAGGCGCAATTCCTCAACACCCTTTTACTCGGATGTCCTGTAAAAGACTACGCAGGCTTCCATTTCGTGTCTTCTTTACTTTTTGCTGAGGTCAGGCAGAAGTATCGAGTCACCCCAATCCACTGTTCCGAAAGGATCAGGAGGGGCGGGATACTTTTCACTTTCCACCCCGCTGTCCAGATACGGTCAGACGGGTAGCTGGTTTTACTTGGTAGAGAGAGCCTGACAGAGCACCTGGCAGGAACTCCTCGCCTCTTTCCCTGAGTGTCCTATTCTGATCAAATAGGCACCAGATTTTGTGACTCTTTTGTTTGGTGTCTTGAGTTGATCAGACAGATACTGAGTCACCCCAATCCACTGTCCTGAAATAGGCAGGAAGAGATGGGATCTTTCACCTTCTATCCTGCTGTTTGAAATAAACAGACAGGAAGCTGGTTTGACTTCCTTGGTAGAAAGAGCCTGACAGAGCACCTGGCAGGAACTCCTCGCCACCCTTTTCCCTGAGTGTCTTGTTTCGATTAGGCAAACACCAGGCTTTGTGATTCTTTTGTTTGCTGACCCGATTTGGTTAGGCAGATACTGAGTCACCCCAATCCACTGTCCTGAAATAGGCAGGAGGAGATGGGACCCCCTTCACCTTCTACTCTGCTGATTCGATATAGTCAGACAGATAGTTTGTGTGCTTTTACTACTCTACTTTTGGTTCTCTCTTTAGCTCTGCCCACTCCATAGGACAAGGCAAGGAGAGATACCGCCTTACTTTTTCACCCTTGAGGTGATCTTTACCCTTGATTCTCTCTTTAGCTCTGCCCTCACTATAGGACAAGGCTAGGGGAGAATTTCTTTACCTTTTTCACCCTAGTGGTGACCTTTCTTGTTGATTCTCCTTTCTGCTCTGCCCTCGCTACGGGGCAAGGCTATAGGAGAATCCCCTTACTTTGTTTTCACCTTTTTAGGTGATCTTTACTGTTGGTTCTATCATAGGCTCTACCCTTGTCGAGGGGTAAGGCCGGGAGGAGACCCTTCTACTGGTTCACTGCTTCAGTGATACCTTGCCTGCGCGCTGCTCTTTCTCCTTCCCTAGGCTCTGCCCTCGCTGTAGGATAAGGTCAGGAGAAGAGTTTTCTACCTTTCTTTCACCTTTTTGGTACCCTTACACTTTTGTACTCTTTACTCCCTTTTCTGTGGCTTAGTCGGTCAACGCCAACACGAGCGGTTCACTAGTTGTTCACCACTCCTGTTGGGGGTCCGTTTGTTGACCTCGATTTTGCCCAGACCCGGGCCTAAAGAGTTGACTTGGTCAAATTGACCAAGCCAGACCCTATGGCCCTCCCCACTGGGTTCAGTGGGTCGAGTCGAGTCTGTCAAGCCCGAGCTTGGACCCTGGGTCAACCCGGTTGACCAGGTCAACCAGAATTGACCAAATGGGACCCTTTAAGCCTAAAATCTTTTTTTTAATTTATTTTTCATGGTTTCTTGAGCTCGAGCCCCACCCCCTTGACTCCCTTGACCAAGTCAATCATTGACTTGGTCAAACCAAGTCTTAAATAGGTTTAAATAACCTATTTAGAGCCCAATTAAGACCCAATTAATGCCCTTAACTCCTCAAAACATTTTGGAAATTCAAATCCCGCCTAAATCACTCCCTCTCCCTCTGAATTTAACCCTTGATCTCATCTCCACCGTCCAAGGGAGAGAGGGGAGTTTAAATAGCAAAATTTAGGTTATTTTTAGGACTTTTTTTTGCTCTTGCTCTCTCCCTAGGCCTCCTCTTGCTCTGAGATTTCTGGTGAGAGCTCCTACACATTCCCTCCACCTTCCTCGGCCTAATCCCGACGGTGAAACCTCGCCGGCGGCGAGATCTCCGGCGAACCGAGGCCAAGGAGCTTCCAACTCGTGTTTCGTGCGATCTAGACGTCGAGAGCTCGCGATTTCTTCTTCAAATAGGAGTGTGGACAGTCTACAAGTGCAACAAGCCAGAGATCTCTCGATTTCATCGAGTATTTTCGGTATAATCCTAAACCCTAGTTAGATCACACAAAGTTATTTAACTTTCTATAGGGTGCATATTTTTCTGTAAAATTTATTTCCCATGAATGCTCTTCGTGATTAGATCCCAGATCTCAAATTTCATTCGATTTCGTTCACTCAATCGGGAGAAATTAAAAAAAAAAACGAAACTAGGGTTCGGTCCGGCCGTTCGTCCAGCCCTGTGCGTTTCAGACCGTTGATCCGACGATCAACTGTTTAGATCGCGCCTTTCCGTGGCCTTGTCCGACCGCGGGAGTGTACACGCCGAACCGAATCACCGTCCGGCTTGATCTGAGCCGCGGGTTCATTTCCACGCGGATCGGACGGCGGGGATCTGTGCCGACGTGGCTAAGTCACGCCTCGTCAGCGGCCACTGATTGCTGCAATCATGCGGCAATCATTGCCGGCGGCGCGATGATTGCGCCGCCAGGCAATCATTGCCCGAAACGGCGGGACGAATCCCGCGGCGCCAGGTGTCGAGACGAGGGATTTTCGGGTTTATGTATTTATTTTAAATGATTTTTAATGCTATTTTCTTCAAAAATTCGTCAAAAATCCAATTTTCGTCCGATTTTCGCGTATAATACCTTGTTTTGTTCGTATTTTAATTCTCTACACTAGGAAAATTTTTTTTTTACAAAAATAATGTATATATTTTTAGTTATTACCAAAACAGTAAAAATAACTTTATTTTTATTTTATTTAAATTATTATTTTTGTATAATTATTATTATATTGTTATTTAATGATTATTTATATTAATTACTATTAGTTTAAGTCATTATTTTGCTGTTTAAGTTTTATTTTATAATCATTATTATTATTAATTATTTTTTAGATTATTTTTAGTTATATTTTATTATTTTCTAATAATTGTTTATTTATAAATATCCTTTATTGACTTAAACTTCAGAAATTCGTAACTTCCTCGTTTTCGCTCCGATTATTTTTATATCTATAAGTAATTTTAAATTATCTTAAAACTACTTATACCTAAATTCTAACTTTGGGATACCCGCTACTTCATGAAATTTTAGACATGGATCTTATGTGTGAAGAGCAATCATGGGGGAGTGGGTTAGTGAATGGTTGAGTCCCAATCATTCACTAATCCTTTCTTTAGGTGTCTTTACTTTTTATCTTTCGTAGATTGCATGTGTAGGTCGTCGCACCACAAGCACTTAGTCTAGGCTCTCCTAGATTTAAGGACATGGCGTGTTTATTTTGTTTATGTACTCCATGAATTTACTACTTCGAGGGTTAGTACGAACTTCAGTTTAAACCCACATAACGTAGTGACACCTTAAGGACAATAATTAAGGACCCGTCTAGCGAACTTAGAAGTTTTCTAGGAGCTAGGATAGATCACTGATTGACACCAAAACCTCAACATTTAAACTTAGTGACATCATAAACCCCTCAGAATTTTCTAGGAATTTTTAGGAGCTTTTAGAGCCCTTAATTAACTAACCCTAATTATCTGGTTAAATAAGGCCTTGAGACCTTTCGAAAAATGCAATAATTACATATTAGGTCAGAAAATTACCCACCATACCTTGAACTGACCAGAATATGACCCTTGACTTTAGATAAATAGGGCTCCCTAGTTTGACTTCAGGTTGACCCCTAATTTGACCATAGGTGGAATTTACCTTTTCGCCCCTAATAATTCATTAAAAATTATTAAAAATTCCAAATTTTCTCCAAACACTTGGGAACACTCTCTTAGGTCATCCCTGATCTTTGGGTGTGATTCCAATCAGTTTGGAGCTTGTTTGGAACAAAACAGTAAAAAAGCCCCTTTGTTAGGAAATTTAGAAATTCCCTAAATACCCAAATCTTAGAAAATTCATAACTAATTGTAGAAAATTCCAAATTAGGAAAACTCACTTGCATTAGACTCCAATTAGGGCCTAGTATTTATTAAAAATCTTAGGTTTCCAGAAATTAGCCTAGATTAGAAAGTCAACTTTTTGGTCAACCTTAGCCTATAGTTTAGGGCCCGAAACTTAGAAAATTCATAACTTTGGATAGGAAACTCCGATTCCAGCCTACTACCTGTCTAACTACTCGTATTGAGGTCTAGTATTTTCCTAGGGTGTTAGGAATCCCAAACCTAGCCTATTTATCATAGTGACTTTTTGGATCCTTAGCCTAGTTCCTAGGAGGACCCGGAACTTTCTAAAATCGGCTAATACAATTTAAACTTCAAATATGAATACCCTATGTCAAACCCCAGAATCTAACTTGGAAAGAATGTCGATCAATTCTCAACAATTTACCAGAGTTATCTATAAATCCTTCAGTAAGCAAACTAACAAACATCTATAATCTTTAAAACTTCAATATAACAGTCGATTCATATCACAAAACATCATGTACAATACTCAGAAACTACACTATCAATACAAGTAGAAAAGCTATCCTGTCCTGAGTACAAAAGAATCAACTATCTATCAAAAGAACTAAAAACCTGCAGATCTGGATCAAATCCTATCTCCTGCTCCCGAGCCCTGACCTGAAAATATCAACCACATATAATGAGCTTTACAAAGCCCAGCAGGTCACCTAATACCTATAACTGAAATCAGAGCACGGCAATGCGATCAATATGCATGTCAATCTATCAATCCGAATCAGTCAAAGGTCAATGAGTCAATGCAGCGGAAATCAATAGTCAATAAAACCAGTCAATGCAGCGGCAGGCAATACGATAAATCAATTCAATCAATCAACGTCGTCAATCAAATCGATGCTATCAAATCAATACGATCTATTCAATTGAAATCAATCGAGAAAGGCGATACGAAGCAATGAATCTATAAAACAGTCAATACAGTGAAGAACAGTAGCGACAGTGAATCTATAAGTCTATAGGCAGCAATACGATGAATCTATAAGCAGTAGTCGATGTCCATGTTATCAATGCAGTATCTATATCCTTCCATTTCTATATCAATGTTCAATGTCAATGCACAGAAATCGATCAGTGAAATCAATGAAATCGTACGATCTAGTAAATCCAATCAAAGTCGATAAAGCAGGAATCTATAAATTAATGAATCAATAAAGCAATACAGTAAACATGCAATTCAATACTATATACTGAACAAGTACAATCTACTGGCTATGTTGCTATTGTAGAATCCATATTGCTGTTGTAGATAATACATTGGTTCAATCAATAAGAGTCGTCACTCTTTTCGCCCGTCGGCATATCAATAAACTCCTTATGTCTCCCTTCAATAATCAATAATCAATGTTTAAAGGAAAGCCCGTCGGCCCACCATCCTGTACAGGTATCAATATCAATCTCCACCAATGTTCAACCAGGTTCCACTTGCGATCAGTATCAATAGTCAATTCAATCAATAAGCAATTCAATAGTCAATATTAAAGCAATCATATCAATAATCAATGCAAATCAGTTCAATCTATCAATCTCATACAATTCAGGAATCGTACGAAAATCGGGCAGCATAACGGTAGTATACAGAATTTACACAAAAATCCTGCAAAAAGACACAGTTTCCAAATCTTTCCAAATTACAATAGAATATCTATAGCGTCAATACAAGACTATCGATCTATAGAATCCAAAACAAATCAGGTCCCGATTATTTTCTATTCGATTAAAATCACGTAGAATTCGATTAAAATCTCGTAGAATCAATTCCGACCGGTAAAATCTTCGTAGAATACAGTCAAATCGTGTACAATAATCATATCTATAACATATCAGAAGTTGTGCGGTGGAAGTTGTGTCAAATCAAAACCATGTCGAAAAGTCGACTACGAAAACACAAAACAGATCATACCTCGGTCAAAACACAAAATCTCTGAAAACAGAAACAGGGTTCGGAGTCCTTACCACGAGATCCTCACTTTTCCCAACAGCAGCGTCGGACGAAAAGCGCTCCGCGGTCTCCGAAAATCAACTTCCCCTTCTCTTTCCTTTCTCTTTCTCTCTCTACAAAATATCTGATTTTTAAAATGATTTTTCTCTCTCCTCAAAACGAGCTCATTTCCTTAAGTAATGCTCATATCGGCCCGGCCGATCGTCTCGATCGTCCTGGACGATCAGACCAAATTCCTATCGTCCTGGGACGATTTTTCAGGACGATTAATACTGTTCATAGGCGATAAAAACCCCTACTCACTGACTTGTGCCATCCACTAATCGTCCCGGGACGATACCTCGATCGGCCTGGACGATTTCATCCAGAAATCATTCCAGAAAGCACTTCAGAAATCAGCTGTTCAATGCACTGATCGGCCTGGACGATCCAAATTTCGTCCTGGCCGATTCTGGGAGGAAAATCCAAATCAGAGAGGAACAGTAAGGAAACGAGATATTACAATCTCCCCACCTTAGAAAAATGTCGTCCCGACATTTCCCTACAGGTGCGAAGCAGAAACAACGATGCAAAACAAATCGATCAAAATCCAAATCCAAAACAAAACTCGTCGAAATCCATACAGAACACACAATGCAATCAATCCAATGTCAATATGCAATGTTCATATGTCAATATCAATTGATTAGTCAAATCAATCTTACCAGTAGAATCTTCTGGTCGTTGCTGATCCTGGTGCTGTAAACTCTGTAGGCTATAGATGCGTGGCACCACTGGAGGTCGTGGCGCAACTGTCTCCCTCTGGTCTCTGACAGTCCTATCATCAATCCTGTTTGCTGATCTCTCACTGTAGGCCCTCGAGGCAACAGTCCTCTGTTGTCCTGTACCCGTGCCAGAACCAGTCCTTCCATCCAGTCCTTTCTGAGGACAATTTGCTGCTCTGTGTCCTTGCTGTCCACAATGAAAACATTGTCCCGTCACTAGGTAGCACTGACCTGCATGTCGTCTACCACAATGACTGCACGTGCCAGAACCACCAGACGATACTATCGATGCAGATCGTGACGCAGATCCCGATGCAGATCCCTTCGAACCCTCATACCTGCTTCTCTTCTCTCTATCTCTGGAATCATCTCGTCGTACGTCATCTCTCCTCCTCCTGGTATCCTCGTACCTCGATACCGGTGCCGACAACTCAATCTCTATCAATCGGGCCCGCTCCACTAGCTCAGAAAACTCGTGGATCCGGAAAGGTACAAGTGGTTGCCTCAGTTCTCTATTCAATCCGTGCAGAAATCTATAACACTTGTCTTCAGAAGTAGGAATCAAGTGAGCAGCGTACCTCGCAAGTGCAGTAAACTCGGACTCGTACTGCATCACTGACTTGCGACCTTGCTCCAATCTCATGAAAGCTTCCTGCATCTGTCGCTGAGCTGACGGTGGTACAAACCACATCCTGAATACTGTCGTGAACTCATCCCAGGTGATCTCAGCATTGGTCTTCCCCTGGAATTTCTCTCTCTGCTGTCCAATCCACCATCTCTCTGCCTCACTCTCCAACATGAATACTGCCAAAGGTACTTTTCTGTTCCCCAGACACTGCATACTATCAAAAATCTTTTCTATCCTCATTATCCAATCCTCAGCAGCCTGTGGTCCTACAGCCCCTTTGAACAACGGAGGCTTCAGCTTGTGGAACATCTGTAAATGTCTGTCAACTTCTTCCTCTTTGCTCCCACTCATCTTACTCTGGGCATCCCCCATAACATGTGCAATCGCAGTAGCTAACTGCATCATACTCTCTGAAGGTACTGGAGATGCGCTGTGTTGCTCATTCGGTACACTAGATTCTGCCGGAGGATCCATATCTTTTCACCTGCACAATTCAAAACGAATGATACACACATGCAATGATGTATGCCAATGAAGCTCTTAAGCTACCCAATCTACCCAATCTCTCAATCCAATCCTACAACTCTGGTGACAATCCATTCTTCCAATAACATTGCTCTGATACCAAACTTGTCAAACCCCAGAATCTAACTTGGAAAGAATGTCGATCAATTCGCAACAATTTACCAGAGTTATCTATAAATCCTTCAGTAAGCAAACTAACAAACATCTATAATCTTTAAAACTTCAATATAACAGTCGATTCATATCACAAAACATCATGTACAATACTCAGAAACTACACTATCAATACAAGTAGAAAAGCTATCCTGTCCTGAGTACAAAAGAATCAACTATCTATCAAAAGAACTAAAAACCTGCAGATCTGGATCAAATCCTATCTCCTGCTCCCGAGCCCTGACCTGAAAATATCAACCACATATAATGAGCTTTACAAAGCCCAGCAGGTCACCTAATACCTATAACTGAAATCAGAGCACGGCAATGCGATCAATATGCATGTCAATCTATCAATCCGAATCAGTCAAAGGTCAATGAGTCAATGCAGCGGAAATCAATAGTCAATAAAACCAGTCAATGCAGCGGCAGGCAATACGATAAATCAATTCAATCAATCAACGTCGTCAATCAAATCGATGCTATCAAATCAATACGATCTATTCAATTGAAATCAATCGAGAAAGGCGATACGAAGCAATGAATCTATAAAACAGTCAATACAGTGAAGAACAGTAGCGACAGTGAATATATAAGTCTATAGGCAGCAATACGATGAATCTATAAGCAGTAGTCGATGTCCATGCTATCAATGCAGTATCTATATCCTTCCATTTCTATATCAATGTTCAATGTCAATGCACAGAAATCGATCAGTGAAATCAATGAAATCGTACGATCTAGTAAATCCAATCAAAGTCGATAAAGCAGGAATCTATAAATCAATGAATCAATAAAGCAATACAGTAAACATGCAATTCAATACTATATACTGAACAAGTACAATCTACTGGCTATGTTGCTGTTGTAGAATCCATATTGCTGTTGTAGATAATACATTGGTTCAATCAATAAGAGTCATCACTCTTTTCGCCCGTCGGCATATCAATAAACTCCTTATGTCTCCCTTCAATAATCAATAATCAATGTTTAAAGGAAAGCCTGTCGGCCCACCATCCTGTACAGGTATCAATATCAATCTCCACCAATGTTCAACCAGGTTCCACTTGCGATCAGTATCAATAGTCAATTCAATCAATAAGCAATTCAATAGTCAATATTAAAGCAATCATATCAATAATCAATGCAAATCAGTTCAATCTATCAATCTCATACAATTCAGGAATCGTACGAAAATCGGGCAGCATAACGGTAGTATACAGAATTTACACAAAAATCCTGCAAAAAGACACAGTTTCCAAATCTTTCCAAATTACAATAGAATATCTATAGCGTCAATACAAGACTATCGATCTATAGAATCCAAAACAAATCAGGTCCCGATTATTTTCTATTCGATTAAAATCACGTAGAATTCGATTAAAATCTCGTAGAATCAATTCCGACTGGTAAAATCTTCGTAGAATACAGTCAAATCGTGTACAATAATCATATCTATAACATATCAGAAGTTGTGCGGTGGAAGTTGTGTCAAATCAAAACCATGTCGAAAAGTCGACTACGAAAACACAAAACAGATCATACCTCGGTCAAAACACAAAATCTCTGAAAACAGAAACAGGGTTCGGAGTCCTTACCACGAGATCCTCACTTTTCCCAACAGCAGCGTCGGACGAAAAGCGCTCCGCGGTCTCCGAAAATCAACTTCCCCTTCTCTTTCCTTTCTCTTTCTCTCTCTACAAAATATCTGATTTTTAAAATGATTTTTCTCTCTCCTCAAAACGAGCTCATTTCCTTAAGTAATGCTCATATCGGCCCGGCCGATCGTCTCGATCGTCCTGGACGATCAGACCAAATTCCTATCGTCCTGGGACGATTTTTCAGGACGATTAATACTGTTCATAGGCGATAAAAACCCCTACTCACTGACTTGTGCCATCCACTAATCGTCCCGGGACGATACCTCGATCGGCCTGGACGATTTCATCCAGAAATCATTCCATAAAGCACTTCAGAAATCAGCTGTTCAATGCACTGATCGGCCTGGACGATCCAAATTTTGTCCTGGCCGATTCTGGGAGGAAAATCCAAATCAGAGAGGAACAGTAAGGAAACGAGATATTACACCCTAAGCTCTTAAAATTGATCAACAAACTAAAATAATTAAAAATGAATCTAATTCACTAATATTTGAATTTCAATTAAAACATCCTTTTCAGACTTCCAACATACCTGAACTCTAGATAATTTTAACTAACTACCCATATTAGGATTTATCCAAACCACAATAGCCTTACACACACATAGAATGGTTTGCTAGGGCACCACTTCTAGATCTAGGTTAGGCCGCTGGGTTTTACTTTTCTGCTGTGTGCCGGAGCTTTCCGTGGTTTTCACTACATGCTGTTTGAAAATTGATTGTTGTGTTTGCTTACTTTTTCTGCACTCTGGATGTGAGCGTTAGACTTACCCATAGGTTAGGAGCGCCAAATATATACTGTTCTTCCGTGCAGGTGGCCATGCTCAAGCTGATAAAAGGGGGGAGCATTATAATTATTTCTAATAATGTTTTATGCAGGTGCTTGCTCAGCTCCCCCTAAATGAAAATGAGGGCTAAATTAATTATAACTGCACAGGTGGAGCGCTTAGCCCTCAAAATTAAGAGCATGGCTTGGCACAGGGTCAATGGTGTTAGCATTTTTTTTATATATATATGAACTGCTTGGGATTTTTTATTAGGATAACCATGCAGATCCTTTTAGATTTTTCTACTTTTCAATTAATGTAATTTATCTGTAATAATTGTTAAGAGTTGTGAAAATAACTTTTGAGTTGGGATATTCTTATCCAGCTCGAATTCTAAAAGAAGAAGGCATCCCCAAGGGGAGAGTCTTCTTCCATTTGGAAGATCGAGCTGGATGGCTTCAGATATCCAAAGAGAAAAGGCAATACACTCCTGTTGGGGAGAATTGTCTCTTCGTTTGGATATTCAAGCCACGACGGATCCAAGGAGTCCAAGGAGGAGTGATCCAAGGAGTCCAAGAAGAGGAAACCCAGGAGACTGAAGATATTGAAGACTGAAGACCCAATATCCCGCTCAAAGTTGTTGGCGTCTGTCATAGGCTTAGAAATCCGGGTTGTTGGCAGTGGTGCCCGGCCACTTTACTTTTCTGCATACCCTGGATTGTAATTAAAGGGTAGTTGGCCTATGGACATTTATTTGATTAGTTTGTGGATTTATATTGATGTGCTTACCTGATTGCGCTTAGAAATATCTGCTTTTTCTAGGTTTCTTTCTTGCATGCCGTTTTTGTTTTCGCCTGGATCGTATTAGGCTCATTAAGGACTATAAAATTTTTCTACTCGTAATTAATCTTTAAATATTTAAGTTTTAAATAACATAGAAACTTAACGAACCTAGGGAATTGTCGGAATCGTCCGGGGTCGCATGCATATTACTGCATCTTCTCTCTCCTTCTAATAAGACATCTCCCTGCCTGCGGGTAGAGTCCGGATAATCTGGCCTATGAGGATGAAGTGCCGGACCTAGGGAGACTCAGTCTTTTCTAAAAATTTATTTTCTATAAGCCTGTTTTTAAACTTCTATAGCATTCATGAGCTGACATTTCAACTAGCATGCATTGCATTAGAAATCAATTTAATTAAAATTTAATTACATTAGTTAGGGGCATTCACCCAACATAAGTCCGGGACCACTTAGGAAATTCTCTAGATGTCGGTCCTCTTTCCAATAAATTGTACCTCCCACCCATCTTTCATAATTGAATTGATAGCATGGTTTTGAAGCGATTAGGTGGTTAGCTGGCTCCCCCAATCCAGGCCGGGGTAAGTCCAGATCTTTGCATCGCATTAGCTAGGACACTGGTCTTAGTGTGTGTCGAACACTAAGTCTAACCTAGATTTAGGATTCGAGGCTACTACATTCGGTCTCGTAGTAGGCCTTAAATAGTAGGTAGGTCCTTTCTTTTCAGGGACCCTAAATCCTACTTATCCGCGTCACAGGATGACGCCACCTCCATCCCTTCTCTCACGCATGTGATTGAGTGTTTGATTTTAGTTTCTCCAATTTCTTTTTAGTACCCTAGAGCCTCCGAATGCTGGTATGAGCCACGCATGTTGATTCAGCCCTTCGGACCTTTCTTCTCTTTGAGTAGGATTTCCTAGTCTATACCCCTGTATCAATCCCACTTTAGGAGAGGATAATGTATGATCCTTAATCGAGAGTTTTCTCAGGCTCTGGCCTGGGATGTAATTAACCACGGGGGCTTGCGCCCGTAGGAAACTCGGTCCCACATCTACTAAACCCCATTCGAGATCTTTCATCGGGTGGGGGAAACCCGTGATTTGGTCATGTATATTACTACCCATCGAGGTGTGTTGGTGAAAGCCTCTATCCTCAATGGTCAGTCGTATGCGCGATCCAATCTGTCCCTTCCAATTGACCCGTTTGCGCGGTGCCCTTTCGAAGGTCCACAATGAGGATTTGAGCGGGATTTCGACAAAAAATCAATGATTTGAGCATGATTTATGGCTCTTGCGTCGAGGTGAACATTCAAGTATGTACTTTTGGCAATAAAGTAAAGTCACAAAGCTTCCCACTCAAGAATCTCTTTTTTCTCTTTCACTCTTTTTCTCTCAACATTTTATCCATGGACTTTGTGAGCTTTGTAAGTAAGATGCTAGTGTGTTTCTTCCAGATAAATTTAGATTCAACAACTAGAAAAAATATATATTATAATTATATTTTTTATGTAAAAAAATATTATACTACAATAGAATAATTTTTAAAATTTTGATTGAAAATAATATATTATCAATATTTATTAAATATATTTAAATTTCATCTTTGTGAGAAGCTTTCGATTAAATTTTAAAGAAATTTAGTGATTGATTCTATCTTTTTTAAATGGCAAAGGAAACGAAATAACATTCTAAGAGACCGAGGAGATCAATTTCAACCTAATAACATAAAATATAAAAAAATATACATACGTGAAATCATGTAATTGCTAGGACATGTAAAATAAAGCAAATATGGCAAATTCTACTAAATGAATAAGAGTATAATGCTTAATATGCAGATGGATTTTTCCATGCACATCAAAAGAGGAAATAATAATATAGTTGGACTTTATAATATATATAATCTGATCATATGATCCACATATAAATGAAATGATATGGATACATCATTATGTGACTCAACTTGGACCCTATTTAGACTTCATTTGGAACGGCTTTCTTATTACTTCTTAAAGCAATTTTCTAGTAAAATATTTAAATTTTTTGTACTAAAAAATTATTTTAAAAAGCGGTAAGAAAGCCGTCCCAAATGAAGCTTAAGGCTTTATTTGGGACGGCTTTCTTACCGTTTCTTAAAACAGCTTTCTAGTACACAAAAATTTAAAAAAGCTGATTTAAGAAGCAGAAAGAAAGTCGTCCCAAATTAACAAAAACTTAGGGCTTAGGGTGAGCTACGATGGAGCCTCAAACCATCTAGGAGTAGCTGGTGAGTACATTCAATTTACAGGATTGATAGGCTCTGTAGTCGACTTACTATGATTAGCAAGCTATAAGTCATATGGATAGATGTTTTTTGTGGCTGAGGCGACGTGCAACGTTGTTGATGCTATGCCATAGATAACCACGAATAACTTTGGAGGACGAATAACAAATTGAATAAACCTTGAAGATCTTTGACCGTCTTATGAAGGACAACTCCCCACGTATAAATGTTCCATAAAATTATATTATAACTATCCTTAATTGAAGAAATTATGTCAGACACCGGACCGTCTGGAGGCAAATCAGAAAGCACCACGTCACCCGGTACACAGCCGTCATACACAACAAACGAATGACATGATGTGTTCTAATTCGCCTCGTCCGTATTCACACAAAATAATTTCACCACTAATTATATCACCTTACTCATCAAATATGAGATATAAGTTCACCTGCTATGATGTGCCAACCACATATTAAATATTTTGAAAAAATATTTATCAATGTACAATTCATATAATATATAAATCTCAAATTAAGTTAAAAATGATAAAGTTTAGCTTAATTATTTTTTATGGGGACACGTGGTACAAATTTTATAGAATAAATGATGTCAACATAAGTTTTTTTTTGGGTAAACCCGGGGCAAAATAGCCCATGTATTAAGAAAATGTGTTCAAATTACAGGTAACAAAAGTAAAGAGAAGCAAAGAGCTATATCAAAACAAAGTTACAAAGACTAAGGCAGAATAAGGAAAAACGAAATGGCACCAACATAAGACTCAGAAATTAGGTGCTGTCTTAATCATCAAAAAATCAGAAGCGAATAAACTATGAAGCAGACGGTGGCACCGGTTGCCCACAAAATCTGAGTAGGCAGCAGAAATAACTCAGCAAAACTGGCCTTCACAGTGCCGCCGGCCTGTCCAGAAAAAGCCACAAAAACGAGCCAGGTTGCCATTGAGACCCTCCATGGCCCGGAAAGACAGACCTTGCTCATCATCGTCCGTTGTGCACATAATCGTCTCACAAATTCTGCCATAATCTTTGAAGTATACCCAAGTGTTGCTTGTAAGAAGAACCAAAGAAAATCAGGGATGTGAATGCAAAAAACAGAAATCCACAATCCCAAAATGATAAACCACCTGTCCCAGGTCAAAAGAGAACTAAATTTCAAAATTTGCCTTGCAAAACCAAAAGTAGCAGTCCTCGTATTTTTCCTTCCAACTATCAAACCCAAAAAAGAAGGCAACCAGATATGTTTGGAAAAAGTCCAAACTAAATAGCACGGAGAGACAGGCATGATCATGATCCAATTGCCAATAGTCCACCCTAATTGCCATCTAAAAACGGTGCAGTAAACCCAGGAGATAATGTATAATAATCCATTTTCCAACTAAGGGAGGAGAATAACAACAATAACCCTCAAGCCCCGAAAATAGCAACCCAGGTCAGAAATATAACAGAGAAACGAGAACTTCTCCCGCGTGAAGCACCTGGGAGCATAGCCAAAATCCAACATCCAAAAAGCAGAGCCCGCCCAGAACATGAAGGCAAGAGAGAACTGCCTCCAGCCAAAAAATTCAATCATAAAACATGTCAGTTGCCCAAAAATTCCTGAATAAGAGTAGTTTTGTGCTTCCATTTAACCAGTTTCAATCTAATAGCCTCCAAAATAATGCCAATAACTTTAGCAACATTGTTTCTAGTATTAGAGAAGCGGCGGTTATTCCTTTCCCTCCATATATGATAAGTGATGCAGCTAATAACTAAAAAGAAGAAATCCTTTTCAGTTCTATTAGTAATCTCAGAGGTCTTTATAAAGTCAAGAGCTTGTATCAAAGTGGGTCTGAATAAGAAGCTAGCAAACTTAGGAATGATAATCTTTAGGATGTAAAAAGAGTAATCGCTGTCAAAAAATAAGTGAGAATGGTTTTCATTGTGCCCCGAGCAAAGAGAACAGTGTATAGGCACCATGATCCCTCTTTGACGTAAGTTATCAGCAGTTTTAAGTTTGCAAATACAAGCCATCCAAATAAAGCAAGCATATTTCAAGGCATAATGCTTATGCCAAATAAATCTATACCAATCAACCTTTGGTAAATGAGAATAGTAAAATTCAGAGAACTCTCTAAAAATCCATTTAGCATTACCATTCCATAAAACAACTTTGTTCTCCTTTATAGCCACTGTCTTGATGGTGCTTTGAATAGTAGGGTGTATGCTAAAAGGAAAATGCCAATTTCCATTCCAGAATAAATCTTTAACAAGAGTATCATCCAAACCCGGCAGGAGGAAAGAATCCCCCAGAGAATTGCCATTAAGCCACGGGTCCCAGAGGAACGAAAAACTGCTTTGATTGGAAACAGGGAAATGCAACAACCTTTTAATCTTAATGAAGGTCTCAGTGATGCGAAGCCAGGATTTAGAGGCCGAGATAGAAGGTTGTTTCATAGGAGAGATATGCTTAGCTTTATACCAGCAGCTAAGAAGATTTGGATTGTTGTAGAACCTTCCAATAATAGAACAAAAAACTCCAAAGTAAAGAGCTTCAATGGAAGGAATGCCAAGGCCCCCAGCATTTTTAGGAATGATAACTTTAGACCAAGGAATAAGATGCAGCTTCCTCTCCACCAAATTGTTGTGAAATAAAAACTTAGAACAAATTTTGTTGATAGTGTCACAACATCTTTTGGGTATGATAGACCCTCTGATCCAGTAAGCAATAGAATTAGTGATGGTGAATTTAAGATATTGAACCCTTCCTGCAAAAGAAAGAAATTTGTTTTTCCAACCAGCAAGTAGAGCAAAAATTTTGCTCAGAAGTGGTTGGAAGTGAGTGGCTTTAAGTCTTTTCGGGGATATGGGGATTCCAAGATAAGTGATGTAAAGGTTGATGTTATGTATGCCAAGTTCCTCACAAATGATTTGATTGCAAGTATCATTATGAGAGAAAATGATAGCACTCTTGCTAGGGTTTATGTGCAGTCCAGAAAAAGAGGCAAACTTTTGAAGGCATGTATTAAGGCGAGTCGCATTATCTAGACTAGACTCCCCCATCACCAAAAGGTCATCAGCATACATCAAATGGTTGATGTAAAAGTTTTTGTAACATATACCCTTGAAGTTGCAAGAAGAAGCTTGGTCAGTAATGATGTTTGAAAGTCCATCCATAGCAATACAGAAAAGAAGTGGAGACAGTGGGCAACCTTGTCTGAGACCTGTGCTAGATTTGAAAAACCCCTCTAGAGATCCATTTAAACATATGGAAAAATATACGTCAGAAATGCAACCTTTGATCCAATCAACAAAATTGTCAGGTAAACCTTTCTGTAAGAGTCTAGCAATGATGAAATTCCTGGAAATGGTGTCAAAAGCCTTTTTGACATCGAGTTTAGCACAAAACATCCTGCTGTTTCCTTTGAAATCTCTAAGTAATTCAGCAGCTAAGATAATGTTGTCAGTGGAGCATCTATTTGCTATAAATCCAGATTGACTTTCATGAATAATGTGAGGGAGGACCTCTTTGAGTCTATTGGCTAAGACCTTGGCGACAATTTTATAGAGAACATTGCATAGTGAAATAGGTCTATAGTCACTAATATTAGAAGCATGGGAGCTCTTAGGAATTAAGGTAATGGCAGTAGCCTTAACACCTTTAGGGAGAATGCCAGAAGAGAAAAAGTTACCAACAGCATTGTAAACTTGTAAACCAATGATATTCCAAGATTTCCTATAGAATGCATAAGAGAAACCATCAGGTCCAGGAGCTGAGTTTTCATTGCCATCAAATACTGCCTTTCTAACTTCATCAAAAGTTAAAGGAGAAACCAGATTGTTACTCAAATGAGGAGGAAGCTGTTTGCCAGGAGGGATATCAAGTGGGAGTTGTAGGGGTTGATGAGAGGAGTTAAACAAACCTTCAAAGTGCTTAATGACAGCAGAAGAAATTTCATTGAAGCTAGTGAAGTGTCCATCAGGAGTGTAAATCTCCTTAATGGTATTTTTATTGTTTCTGCTTCTAATTTGGGCAAATAAAAAACCAAGGTCATCTTCCCCTTTAGTAAGCCAAGATACTTTAGCTCTTTGAGTTAACCAAGAAGTCCATTGATTATGCAAAGAAGCAAGCTCCTCATTTATGTCTTTCAAATTCTGATTTAAACCCAAGTCAAGAGGATTGGACTGAAGCTTAGCCAAGCACTGATGTTGTTCACTTTTAATTTCCAAAAGAGCATTGGAAAGATGAGTAGAAGAAGCCCAATTCCTATTTTTAAGAGATCTTTTAAGAAGTTGAAGACTATGAGTAAAAGAAGCCATAGGGCTTCTAGCCGATCTAGAAGAGAAAGCAGCAAAGACATCATCCCAAAATCCCTCCTTCATAATCCAATAATTTTTGAACAAAAATCTGGTAGATAGCACCTTGTCATGGGAAGAGTTGAAGATGAGGGGGGAGTGATCAGATCCAAGATGAGATTCCACACAGTAATAAGCATTAGGGAAGACATCCAATAAAGCATTGTTCACCAGAACTCGGTCTAACTTGATATGAATAGGATTTTCCACTCTTTGATTGAACCATGTGTAGAAAAGACCAGTAGAAGAAAGGTCTTGAAGCCCACTATTAAAAATGAAGCTGTTTAATTCACCCAATCTACTAGAAGTAGAAACAGTACCACCAGCCTTTTCTGTTTCATAGCGATAGCAATTAAAGTCTCCCATGATGACCCAAGGATGGTCAGAGGGAGGAGAACCAGCAATAATCTTATCCCAGAGGCTCCTACGTTCCTCAACAGTATTAGCAGCATAAATAACAGTCAGAAAAATAGGAGGGACAGATCCAACTGAGAGAATACCATGAATGTGTTGATAGGATGAGGAAATAGGCTTAAATGAGAGAGCCGATTCATCCCATTTAATCCAAATCCTACCTAAAACCTCATTCCCAAAATTGTTACAACTACCTTCATTATCAAAAAGACGATGAGAACGAAGATACCACTGATCATTTAAAGAAGCAAAAGAGACTTTTGCTTCCAAGATACATAACATCTTTAGATTCAGAGAAGTAATAAGAGACTTGCAAAAACTGACTTTATCAGGGTTGTTAAACCCCCTAACATTCCAGCTAGCAAACTTGGGCAAGGACATTACGATTTTTGTCCTTTGGCCTTCTTGGCCGATTTTCCTTTTGGAGGCTTTGGCTTTGAGGGGGATTTTCCTCTATCAACAGAGGATCTAGTATTGTGACTGGTAGATTCAGAGAGCTTCTGATTTTTGGAAGAGGGGGAGAGTTCTTCAGCAGCATTAGAGGAGGAAGAGTTGTCATTATCGGAGAAAACCACAGAGGGTTCCGGGAGTATGTGATCATCAGTTTGTAAGGAAGCAAACTTGTTTAAGAGAGGGATTTTTGGAGGTAGGTTTAAAACTGGAGAAGAAGGAGGATCAGAAGAAGAGGTTTCTTCAGTAGGGGAATTGAGGTTGGGAAGAAGGGCTGTTTTGGCAGGAGACGTGGTCAAAATGGCTTGGGAAGGGACCAGGAGCGGTTGTATTTGGTTAGAGACAGAGCTGTGGATTAGCAAAGTTTGATCAGCCAACGGCTGAACCACAGGAGTCGGAGTTGGTAACAGAGCAGGTAAAGAATGTGTGTTCTGGGTGGGGATGGAGATGTTTGTAGTAGGAACAACCGGGGCATTAGGCTGTGAAGAGGATGGTCGGTGGTGCGGCTGCCTAGAAGTACTCCGACCACGGCTTTTAGGAGGCTGAGGAGGGAGAACGGGCTTAGGATTTGGATTTTTGGGACAAAGTGAAAAAGGGTGAATCAAAGACCCGCAACCTTCGCATTTTTCAGGCTTCCAGTCGTATAAAACAGTTAAAGTTATATCTTCTCCTTCAATTTCTATCGGAATTTCATCCGGTAATGGTGAATCTTTAGAGATTAGAACACAAATTCGGGCAAACGTTAATCTAGAACGATTTGCAGTAAGCGCATCAACAGAAACAGGAATACCAATATAACTGGAAATTTTGGAAATACCAGTTGGCGTCCAGAGAGCCAGAGGGAAGTCAACAATTTTAATCCATACCGGAATCGGAGCATCCTCGTCGCGTTTAGGCTTAAATTTTGGTGACCATCGCTGTAGAATGAACGGCTTGCCAAGAAGGAACCAAGGTCCTCCAGATAAAACCGAATCGAGATCTTCTTCAGTCGAGAATTTGAGTAAGAAGAAGCCATCCGCAAGCGATAGAAGTTTCATAGATCCTTTAAGTTTCCAGAGATTGAGCATAGCTTTCAGGAGCCGCTCATAATAAGGCCTAGGGCCCAGAGAATATCCGATAAGCGCCGAAGTCCAGATGGACTTGCCTTCAGATAGATCATCACCTTTGAAAGAGAGCTTTTGACTGGGAGAGAAGAATGATACCGGAAAAGGAGCTGGTTTAGCCGCAGAAGCCGAAACATTCGCAGCGTAAGAAAGTCCTCCAGAGAGAGGACCAGGCGTAGATGTGGTGGGGAGAGGGGGTGAGAGCAGTGGCGAGGAAGCCATCGGGAGGGAGAAGCCCTCCCAGGCAGAAGGAGACGGAGGGGAGAACGCAGGCGGCGCAAACCCAAAAAAAATCGCAAACCCTAGCAGAGCTCCTTGCACGTTCCAGTGTCTTGTCACTGCCCGATCGGTACCCTTCAGTTCCACGTCAACATAAGTAAGTCCAAAGTCGTCAAAACTTGACGTTTCCCCCTACAAATAGAAGCGTTCCACGTGCTCATCCAAAGCAATAAGGAATTAGAACTCCTGCAGTGATTTGGACTTATCAGCACATTGGCCAATTTTTCTCTGTCATCTTTCTATGTTTTATGGAGGAAGGCGAGCCATCAAAATCATAGCGACTTACGACACAGAATCTAAATAATAGCTTTATTCTTTTCATTATTTAAATTTTTTTTAACTTAATTATCCATCGACCTTACGTTTAATAACTTTAAAATCTAACTAAGAAAATATAATTATTTATTAGACACTTAATTATTAGATTAATTATGATGTTACATTTAAAAATATCAAAATTATGTTTTAATACTTTTAAATTTATATTTAATTAACGAAAATTCAGTTATTAAATTTAATTACTAATTTTATAGTAAGTAATAATATTAGTGATATGTCACAAAAATTTTTCCTTGATCAAATACAAATCCCAATACAAATATGAATCAAAAGTTTTAAAAATTAAATTCAGATCATTCGAACTCCGATTTCAACAAACTTACAATCAAAGCGAACATCTTAAGGAGATAAATCCAACGACACCAAATTCGATCCAATCCGAACCCAAATGGCCCCAAATCAAAGGACCAAAACCTACTTAAAAATTATAGAGCGTTAATTGGAAGAACAATTAGTATCAAAATATAACATGCATATAGTTGAATCGTGCGACTCAATGAGATGAATTCAATGAGCCCAAGATCTCTCAATTTTGACATCTCTAAGACACTTAAATGCTTGACAAATGTTCTATGATCAAGGGAGCTAATACCAGCCTTCTGATGAAACACTCACAACATGTCATTGATCTTTTCGATATTTATTTGCTATGCCAGTCCTAAAAAATTATAAGTAGGCATTCAATCTTCACATTCAAACTGGATAAGACCTCATGGTTTTTCCTCCTTTTATGGGGTTCCAAATAAAAATTTTCTAGCGTATTTATATACAAACTATATATTTTTTGGTATAAAACATGAAACATATGAATCAAAGTAGATTAAACTAACTAATAATTTCATTGTAAAATGTAATTATGAGAACCAAAAATGCTATCTCATCGTGTCAATGACTCAAAATTGCTCAAATCACATAAATGATGGACTTTGAATCCTATGAACTATAGTGAAACCTTGCATAGATTGGATTGCTCACCTCTTCATGAGCAAATGGAGACATGCCCTACATGAAGGTGTGAGTAAACCTAGGGCGAGTCAAATTCGAGACACAGGTCGAGTTCGAGTCAAATTCGGAACTGACCCTGTACTATTCAAGTCAACCCGAAACTGACCCATTTTTACAAAAATGTTGGTTTTTCAGACCCATTTCGAATTCAGGTCAACCCAAACCCGACCCATGACGACGTTCGATTTCAGCCATATCGGGAATTACAACCATTTGATCGGAAGTAATGACGGGAGTTCGCTCGCTGGCCGACACGCCGCTCATTCATTATTGTTTGACTTCGCTCCTTGGACGACACTACCTTTCGATCGGATTGAAAATTACAACCTTTTGATAGGAAGCAACAACGGGAGTTCGCTCGATGGCCGGCTCCTCGCTCCCCGCTCATTCATTGATGTTTGACATCGCTCCATGGATTATGTTACCTTCCTATTGGATTGAAAGTTACAACCTTTGGATGGGAAGCAACGATTGGAGTTTGCTTGCTAGCCGGCTCCCCACTCCGTGCTCATTCATTGATGTTCAACTTTGGTCCTTGGATGATGTTAACTTTCGATCGGATCGAAAGTAACAACTTTTTTATCAGAAGCAATGACTGGAGTTCGCTTGCTGTGACATTGTTGTTTGACTTCGCTCCTTGTATAGTTGGACGATGTTCCCTTCTGATCGGATAGGAAGTTACAACATTTTGATCGAAAGCAATAATGGGAGTTCGCTCGTTGTGAAGTTCCTTCATTGATGTTCAACTTCGCTCCTTGCCTCCTTGGATGGAGTTCCCTTCTGATCAGATTAGAAGTTACAACATTTTGAGCAGAAGGCGAAAGCAATGACAAGAGTTCGCTTGTTGTAAGCTAACTTTCTCCCTTTTGTGCACTTCTTCAGGTTAAAATCAAGTCAGTGTCGGGTTTCTGGATCAACCCGAACCCGACCCGGAATTTGAAACGGGTCAAAAATCAAGACTTGAACACGACCAGTTTCGGTTTCAAGTTGACCCGAACTAGAAATTTTTGTGTCAGGATTTCAGGACGTGTTAATTTTTAACACCTCTAAGTAAACCCTAAATAACATCAACACTAATAATCTCAAGGTAAGGTTTCATTGTAAAGAGAAGGATTTGTTTATATATATATATATATATATATATATATATATATATATATATATATATATATATATATATATATATATATATATATATATATATATATATATATATATATATATATATATATATATATATATATATATATATATATATATAGTTCATCTAACAAAAAATTTATCTCATAGAGTTTCTATGACTTGTACAAACCACTATTGTGAGATCCAATTATTATAAATGATTGCTTTTGAGGAGGAAAACAAATGAATACAAAAGTACCAACCTTTTTTCAACATTTTTGGTGACCCTAAATTTGAGCTATATACTCAAAATTATTCTTGATAATATACCTTTTAGAATTTTAATCCAAGAACTTAGTTGAATTCATGATACTTAGATTTGTGAGATGTTATATTTGGTTTTTTTATTATTTAAATTAACAATGATACTTGTTTCTCTTTGTTTGTGTGTGGGCTTAAAAAATTCCAATACTTCCCCAGCCTCTTTGTGCATGTCTCTTTTTTTTTTGTGTATGACAGTGGAGAGTTTTAACGAGCTTAGGTTACGGATTTATTTTCAGAAGGCAGGTTGGGTTTTAGATAAGACACTATCCAGAGATTTTGCCCTCATTTTGTGAGGCCTTTATAATCTGAGTTCTTGTTTCATATAGGTGTAAGCCCCTATAGTTAATTATCCCTCCTGATAATAAGAGAAAATTTTTAATTAAGGCTAGTCATTAAAGAGGTTGTATAGGTTATAAATCCAGCATATAATAACAATAGTTTTAGAGTTTGAATTTTGGATATGAATTTTGGAGTTTGAGACTTAAAATTTATCACCATAAACTTAAAATTAAAGATGGGGGAATGAAGATCAGCCCGATTAAGATCCCATGGTTATATCATCCCGAGCTATCATGATCTCTGTCCTACTTAGTCATAGGAGGTAGTCGACCTAATTAACCTAATAGAAGGTATCTTAATTATCTACAACAATGGGTTGCTTCGCTCTAGAATACCTTGTAGAACTGGGTTGGTATTTATGTATGGGGACAAATTTGAATCCACCTTAGCTGACAGAGGGCTTTATGCTTATCAAATAATGCTCTTGAACTTATAGAATTTTGAAGCTCTACCCCAGCACCACCGCCACCAAATTTGTGCTACCAAGAAGCCATTGTTGAATCGCCCCCTGACCATCGGCGTTGTACCTCCATCTGGCACTCATTGATCGTCCTTATTACCACCGCCACCTGCCAACTATAAACCTTCCAACCACCTACCAACTACGGTCCTTCGGTCCACCGTCGCTCGATTATAGTCCTTTAGACCTCTGTCACCCGACTACGGTCCTTCTGACCACCATCACAGACTACTATTCGTCCAACCACTATCGCTCAACTATGATCCTTTCGATCACCATCACCCACCAACTCCAGTCTTTCTAACCACCGTTTCCCAACTACGGTCCTTCCTACCTCTATCACCCACCGACTATAATCCCTCCAACCACCACCATCTATTTTGGTGCTTCCAACCATCATTATTTGCTGGCTACAGTCCTCCAATTATGGACATATTATAATAACAGAGAAATTGAGTGAGGGGAGACGGAGACCAGGTGGCTAGGGCACGGGTCAGAGGCGTTCGAGTCGGCCAGCGGCGCGTGTTCGGTAGTTGGCGAGTTCAACGACGGGCTAGGGATTCGAGCGTCGGTGGAAGTCGTAGATGGAGTTGAAGGAAACTAGGGTTGAGTCGGGCTGGCGGCTGGAGTTCGCAGGTGGTCCGATTTGGGCTAGAAGATGCAACGGTCGACTCAGTCGGTGAGCATAAGGTGGACTGAGGGCTTGGAGTTCGGACGACAGTTGTAGGCTCCTACGACTTCCTGCAGTTTCCGACAAAGAGATCGTGGAAGAGATGATGAGAGCTCTGCTTGTGACTCCTCAGTTCAATCAGTTCCTGCTATGTGTATATTTTTTGTTTTGAAGAAGTGAACAGTAGTTAGAGGGAGTTATGTAAGAGGCGGTTTGTGAGATCGTGGAGGAATGGGTTATGGGAGCCAGTTATGTTGTAATTAGAGGTCAACATTGTGCAGCCATTGATATGAGTTAAAGAAAATTTTATCCAGTCACTTTTCAAGTATAGGAGGGCATTTTTTAATTCATTTGTGTTTGATGAGATCTTGAATTATTATGGCAAATTCTAGATAAGGATCCAAATATTAAAATCAATAAATATGCCTAAATTTAACAGCCTTAATTGAACTTGAAGTGGAACATTAAATTTTGATTACATGGACATCCAAATGACTCGATGATGGTAGTGGGAGGCTAAAATTGAGTTTGCCTGTAACCTGGACCCAATCCATTCATTAAATGGTTCGAGTCCAACTCGAATTAGCGGATAGGATCATTTTTCCACACTCCTAGCTATATCACCTCATGCATAACCCTAAAAGAATTTTGATGAGTGGCTACCAAGAGAAAAGGTTCAACATCCCTTATCATATTTGCTTATGCCAGCTTTCATTCCAATTAAAACAAAGCTATTTTGGTGCTATGAGTAAGATAATGCATAAAAAACACATAAAATGTGTCGGACTTCTCAGACTTAAAAGGAAAGGTGGGTGGCTTTGGGCCAACCTGTCTCAAAGCCACACCATCTGGAATGAGATTTCTAGGTCTATGATTTCGTTTGGATTCTTCATATTTTTTTAAAGAAACTTTTCCTTAACAATTTTTTTTAATTATAATTTTTTGTACTAAAAATTTGCTTTAGAAAGCAGCAAGAAAACTATCTCAAAAGAAGCCTATATTTTGAGAAATTATTTTGTGCGGTCATCGGACCATCTGGAGGCTAATCAGAATGCGCCAAGTCACATGGTACACAACCGTATACAGCATCGGTACACAATAAAAAAGTGACATAATGCGTCCTAATTCGACCTCCGAACTGTGTCTGATAACCGCACAAAATAATTAATCCTATATTTCAAAAGAAAAGCAAGATAAAGAATGGTTGTATCCTTGCAGCCAAAGAGGTGATGGGGATTCCCACTGAACTAGAATCCTCATTAGTTTCTAATATCGCTTTCTACCAGTCAATCATCAGACTAAGGACAATGGAGATAAACGTACTGAGAGAGAGAGAGAGAGAGAGAGAGAGAGAGAGAGAGAGAGAGAGAGAGAGAGAGAGAGAGAGAGAGAGAGAGAGAGAGAGAGAGAGAGAGAGAGAGAGTTTCCAGTTGATAAGTTTAACAATTCAAGAGCCGTGACATTTTTGAATATATCTATAGTATGATTACAAGATTCAATAATTTGCTACAATATATGCGTTCATCTGAGATAAAAAATTGATGCTAATGAACCTCTCTTTGATGTCTGATATTTAGCTTATTTTTTTGGATTTTTGATGTAATAAATTTTTTAATAAAAACTTTTAGAGTATTCACATATTAGCAATGTCCATACTGCATTTTTTTTTCTAATGTAAAAATTTGTTAAGAGGTTTAAGTGAATAAATATTTTGATTTTTTATATCTTTGGATGGAGTTCTTCTTGAATCATGATTTGCTTTCTTGTAATCTTCATTGATGAAGTCGAAGAGTGCCTGCTCAAAGGAAAATAGAATACATTCGAAGTAGGAAAAATATGAGGGGGGGCGGGGGTGGGGGGAAACATTTTGGCCAATTAAAACAAATTCACGCGAAAATCACATATGCAAGGCTCGAACCCAAGACCTCTTGGTTAGTAATCAAAACTCCCAACAAACAGATCAAGATGAATTGCATATCTTAGAACTATTATGATTGCACAATGTTGTATCAACCTTATTATCTGCTATGTTATATCTATTATAGGTAAACCTTGTAATAATCATGTTTAAGCCTTGTTAAAGTGATGTTCAAACCCTATTAGAATTATATTAGAAAAGCATTCAAATAGTACACAAACTTAGTTAGAACAAGGTTCAAACCCTTTTTAAATAGGTTCAAATAAGATTTGAACCCAGTTTGAATCAGATTCAAACACGTTTTTCTAATCCTATTTGAATATGATTTGAACCTTATTTTAATCTTGTTCGAACTAATATGTTCATGATAAACATTAAATACGTATTTTGTTGTCATAACAAGGGTATTTCAGTTCAGACTTATTTCTCCAAGAAAATAAACAAAAAATTTATTTCTCCAATTCTAACTATTATCAGATATATAAATCAAATCTCTCTTAAACAATATGTTTTTCACATGTTATTTTTATATTAGATTCAATCTTCGAATATGTAATATAAAGAATGTTTAGATTTAAATAATTCAAGAAATTGCACTGACAATGAACAATCAAACTGATCACTTGACAAAGTAATAAAAACAAATAGATTAAAGTTTCGATTGAGACAGCTTTTTTTTTGGCTACTTTTTAAAACAGCTTTTTAGTACAAATTATTTTTATCTACAATTTTTTGTACTTAGAAAGCTGCTTTAGAAAGCAGTAAGGAAGTTGTACCAAATGAAGTGGTTTCATTTGGGATAACTTTTTTATTGTTTTATAAAGCAGCTTTTAGTACAAAATTCTCAGTTTGAAAAACTTTTTATACTTAAAAAGCTGCTTTAAGAAGCAATAAGAAAGACATTCCAAGTAAAGCCTAAAGAAGACATGTTTTAAAAGAATATCACAGCTGGCATGGTGTTAGCAAATGAAAATATTATATACCTTCAAAATAAAATCACCATGTCCTTTTAGTTAGATTTTTTTGGGAATAATTATTAGCATGTTGATTTCGTGAGATCATTGTGAACAAAATATGAGAAAAAAATCTAAGCTTAAATTATTTCATTTTAGGAATAAATTTGGAAGAAGAAAAAAAAAACAGATAAGGTCAAATTAATGGATAATGGCAAAGGAATTGCTGATAGAGAGGTAAAAGATGGGGATGGTCGGCTTTGCATGGATTGTTTCTTAGTAATGGAAATGATGGAATTGAAACAAAAAAGAAAGATTTAATTAAGCTTTTTATATAAATGCAATTAGCTTGTGTTATGATTCTTTTAGAGCTTGAATTTTGCTTTAATATAATATCAATTTTCTTTTTAATATTGATTGTTAACAATTTTATGACGATAGAGACATAATTTTACGTTCTAATTTTGTATGAGAATCTTACACGTTGATAAAAGTGAGGAACACAAGAAATGTTAGAGTTTTTAAGTGATCTTACACGTAGATAAAAGTGAGGAAAAAACTATGGGGCATACCTTAGATGAAATGATCTACTTCATGTTAATTAGAGAAGAAGAGATTACAAATTAATCAACTTAAGCTTCATTTCATGTAATTGTAGTAGGGCTTGCTTGAAAAGTAATGGAGTAAGGATGATGTTCGTACGATGATGCAAGTTGCTGGTTGATGACAGTTCTATGATTATACCCAGCGGGTCGTAGTGCTCAAAAGATTGTTGGAAGATGATGGTCGGACGATGGTAGTTGGACAATAATGAATGAACTATAACAATCATACAATGTTAATTAGATGATGCTCGTTAGGTAATGATGATCATATGACAACAAATAAATGATAGTAATAGCTAACAATAATAATCATTAGCTTCAAATATTAGGAGAACCTCAAGAGTTCTTTGGAGTTCTAGTTCACCACCCCCACCCCTCCAAAACAAAAAACAAAACTCAAGTCAAAATTCTCATATTGTGAACGAGTGTCTATTTATGGTAGCTTCAAAGAGGTATTTTGATAAATGTAGTCAAAATTCTATTACAGTACTCAATCAGACAACCATTAATATTAAATCCTTTAATCATAAACTATTCAATTAATATTCAAGTGTCTTAAAGATATCAAAATAGAGTGATCAAGGGTTCTTAAATTTGTATCATTGATATGCTTAATTTGATTATAAGCATATAAGATTTGTAGATTATTTGGTTCTTTAGTAAATCCAAAGTTCTCAACCATTCTAAAGTGTTTGATTAATTGGGTTCATTTATACTAAAAAAATATTGGTAATTTAATTAAGCACACTACTTTCTTCATTTTGGGATAATTTTCTTGCTTATTTCTACATGAATTCTCTAAACTTTAGTAAAAAAAAAAATCATTATGAGATTTTGGCAATCTTTATTTTTAGGGGAATTTTGATTTTTGAAAATTCTAATGTTAAAATCATTGTATATCTATCTTCAGTAAATTTTTACAATCAAAGTATTTATTAAAAATTAATTAATTTTTTTTATTTATAAGACTTCTCAGACTACCTTCATGTTTTTTTTTGAAATAAAAATATTTTAAAATGCTTAAATAAAAACATCATGAATAACAACTTCCTTGAATTTGTTAATTTATTGGTAGTTAACTTTGTGAGTTTATTTTAGCTTATGTTATTGTCAAAATGACTTAGAAAGTTTTTTTGGAGACTCCCACTAATATGTAGATGCTCCAAAAAAAATAAGGAATTCTTTCAAAAAGTAGATTTAACAGAAAAGTTTGAGTGGAAATTATCCAATGATTCCTACACTGCATTCTCATCATTAAAAAGGCCATTGAACCCTCAAATGAATGAATTTTCTAGTGTATTTGATGCCATTGGAAAGAGAATTCAATGACCTATTTCCTTCCATTATTTTTGTGTTCTCAGCATCCTCACAATCAAGCTATTTCAAGCCTATGAGCCAACCACCTTCATAATTTTTTTTCCTATTTTTATTAACTTCAGAAGGTATAAAGATGAATTTCCAAAGGCAAAAGAAATCCTTAAAATGACATATTCTCAAAATCCGAACAATTTTTAGATGTTCAAAAGTGATTATCAAGCTTAGTGAATTCATTTCAAAGTAGGGCTACAAATACTTGCAATTCTCATGGTTCTAATAAGTGTCAAGCACTTGATCACTTGGGATCTGCGAGGAGATAATGAGTTAGGTTCTCATCCACAAAGAAGAGAAGAAATATGTAGATGTTCCATAATCAAATTTGAAAGAATTCTTTATTTTATATTCTTAACTAATCAACTAGACCTTCTATAAATTATCAAAATAATAAATTTTTATATCTAGCTTTAATGGAATAAGATATTTATAATATAATAATAATTTAATTATATAATTTAATCAATTTTTTTAAGTATAAAATTTATATAAACCCTTTTGAATCTTCAAAATTTATCAAAAAAATATTCATAAAATAGCCAAGTTTATTTAAAAGATTTTGGTGAAATCAATTTGCAAAATGGAGACCTGGTGATCCCAGAATCCCAATTTGTACAAACACTTGTTAATTTCTTAAATATTTTCACCAGTACCGAAAAATTACAAAAAAATTCAGTGTAATTAAATCACTACAATATCTATGTTATGATGAAGATAGTTTGTGATTTAAACTTATAATAACTCCTTAAAAATTTTATTTGACATGGTTATTATCGAAAGTATATGAAATGTACGTGTTTGTAGATGGGCGGACATTGCTTAATCATGATTCAATGATTGATGGATCATGGTTCGTAGATGCATGGTTGGTTAAAAATTGTAGAGTTGTAGTTCAAACATAGTTTAAAGAAGGTTTGGTCATGGGACAAAGATGGTGTGATACTTGTTCAAAGATGGCTCAACCATTATTCAATTGTAGATCAACATTGATTCAGAGAAGGTCCAATCTTGATACTAATTAAGGTGCTTTGGTCATAGTTTAATGATGATTTAATCATGAACGAACCATCTTTGATAATGATTAAATATTTTTGGATAGTGATCAAACATTATTTGAATTTTCTGATTGAAGCATTTTCAAGCCATATTAGAATTATCATTAAACCATCATCCTCTACAACTCTCCAAACTATCTTTAAACCAAGATCGACAATCTTGAACGCACGATCAAAACATCTTTACTAATCTTTCAATCTTTTGATGGTTTGAAGAAGGTTTAAAGATGAATCAAAGTTGCTTCAATCGTACTTCAAAGATTGCTTGGTTGTGGGTTGAAGATGGTTTGAATATTTAATGAAGACGAGAAGATGGTTCGATATGATTTGATCTTTTTTAAAAATTAAGCAATATTGTTCGACTAATATTTGGTCAAGATTTGAAGATTATTCGATTGTGACTTAGGCTTCATTTGAGACAACTTTTTTATTGTTTATTAAAGTAGTTTTTTTAGTATAAAAATTAAATATTTATACTGAAGAACTTTTAAAAAAAGCAATAGAAAAGCCTTCTCAAACGAAGTCTTAGACTTTGAGACTTCTTTTTTATAGCATTTAAAAACAGTAAAAAAGTCGTCCCAAATAAAATCTTAATCATAATTCAAATATTTTAATCCAAAAAATTTTAAATATAACTTAAAAAAAAAAATAATCTAACATATTTCTTCAATTTCTACTAGTATATATCGAAGCCTATTTTTGTCCTCATTAAAAATTAACAGTTACGTACCGATACTTAAACTCTAGGAAGAGAACTAAGACACTCAGCCACGGCAACTTAGAGGCTACCATTTTGATTGTCACTGTAAAAGTGGTCTGGTGCTCTTCATTGCATATATATATTTGGATCGTTTAGGAACAAAAATTACGGAAATTTACTCGACTGCGAGGGCTGCACGGCGATGATTTTCCGGCGACAATGGCGATGAGATCTTCCTCCTTCTCTTCCTCTTCCAGTGCCTTGGTACTACTCTTACTCAGTTTAAATTTCATTCCATATTCCCCATTTATAAACTCATCTGAGCCTGCGATACTTATCTGGGGGAAATGCATGCAGAGCTCCAGCTCGCTCAGTACTGTTGGGGACTTCCTCTGCTTTGCTTTACATCCGCTGATCGGAACCATTGAAGGCCTAATCTTCCTCGTTACCGACTGCTTCGGATGCCACCCGTGGCTGCTCTTTGGCCGCCCACCGGAACCCTGCCATGACTTTCCGAAGCTCGCCGAGGAATCTCAATGCTGTACGCCACGCCCTTTTTCTTCATTTTGATCCCGACGTCTTCTTTCTTTTTTACTCTTTCGTTGCCTCTTTCTTCTCTGTTTGCAGTCACGGTGAACGAAGTGGAGGCGCTTCACGAGCTGTTCAAGAAGCTCAGCAGCTCCATCGAAGACGGACGCATTCACAAGGTCAATATCCTTCTTTTTTTGTGTGTTTTCTGATCAAAAGCGATAAGAATTTGCGTTTTCATGGAAAACTCAAATGGTTACAGCGCTTCAGAAATTTTACAAAGCATATATTTTTCTCTTAATATTACTTTTAATTTAATCAATGTGGCCCGGATAAGAATACGTTGCCTAGCGAAGCATATGTTTTTTGTATAGCTAAAATTTAATTTGATTATTATATTTTTATAAATATTAAGTTAAATTATTTAAAAAAAATTAAATTGATTGATTAAATTTAATATTAAATATAAATATTTAAAAAAGGAATAATTTTTAACATAAATTAGTAGTCTTCAAATTGATATTTATAAAAGAATTTTCATTATTTGTTAGTCATTAAAATATATGATAAGATTAATTAATGATTTTAAAATAATTTTTTTTTTAATATGGGGAGACATATGATAGAGATAATAAAGATATTTTAATTCTTTTTCGCAATAAGAATTTACTTTATTTTTTGACATTTGATTTTTTCAAAATTATTCTCTCATTTTTTTCCTTGGATTTTATAAAATACAAAAAAATTAAATATAAGAGAAATGATCTTATTTAATATACTTTAACTGATAAATATTTTATATAATTTATTAATTTGTAAACTTTTAAATATTATTAAAACTGATATAATCTAATAATATTTAATTTAATATTAAATTTGATAGAATTTAATAATAAAAAATTTAATATTCAAATTGATATTTTTTCTAATATTTAATATTAAAATTATATATATATATATATATATATATATATATATATATATATATATATATATATATATATATATATATATATATATATATATATATATATATACATACATAAATTATTAGACTATTCATATATAATATTAAGAATTAAATAGTTATAAATATTATGCAACTTGATCTTCAACTATAATATAATTTATTAATCTTGATCTAGTTGATTAATAAATCTAAAAATATAGTTTAAAAAAATTTAAATTTTATGGCATGATAACTTTTTGCTTAACTTAATTTACTAATCCTAGTTATATAATTTAAACTTAATTAAATTTTGATTGAATGTTTAAAAACAGAGCTTCTTCATCTCCGCCTCTCTCTCTCTCTTTGCATTTACTTGAAGAAGCAGGAAGAAAGTCGTCCCAAACGAAGCCTAAGGCTTCATTTGGGGAGTAATTATTAATAATTTCTAAAACAATTTTCTTATACAAAAATTTCTAGTTCAGGATATTTTTTACTAAAAAACTGCTTTATAAGCTGTTTTATAAATAAAGCAGTAAAAAAATCAAAGCCTAATGCTTTGTTTGGGACAGTCTTTTTACTATTTTGTAAAGTAATTTTTTAGTAAAAAATTTTTTGAATTAAAATTTGTATACTTAAAAATTGCTTTATAAAACAGTAAAAAAAACTGTACCAAATTATGCCTAATGACACTACTCAAATTGATATGTGGCGACCACTTTATTTTATTAAAAATTTCATTAGATGTGAGGTGGGGTGGGTAGCTACCAAAAATTCAAATAAACTAGATTTATGAAATGAGAGCACCTAATATGAACATCTGGCATCAGCTTTTTTTAAAATAATATTGTAAATAGATTTGTGGAGAAAAAAGCATTATTTCTAGCTTGAAATGTTTGATTTTCTTTGTGGTGGGTGTGGTGCAGTGATAGAGTGGCCGATTTATGTCACCATCCACAAAGGTGCTCGCAATGTGCACTAAAGTAATATGATATTGAATTAATGAAACTTTGAAGGGTTTTTCTTTTTTTTTTTTTATGACGAGTAACCGTCCGCTGCCACACCAATTTTGTCGAGCGTGCATGGCGGTCCGTAAACCCCGGCTGACCTAATGGGCCACCCAGGCCACAAACTCATAGCCGGCGCTTTGAAGCCCCCACTTAAAGGTCGAGTGCCACTCGAGGGAATCGAACTCGGGATAGGGGGTTCCCAACCGAGCTAAGCATCGGTGGGTACTTTGAAGTTTTTGTAATAAGTAAAATGTTAAAATTGATTCACGGCAAAGTTAATGATGGAAGAGTAGGATATATCAATAAGGTTTTTTGTTGATTTGGAATTATTTTCAATTACAAATACGTTTTATTTTGAAAAGCTTTAATGGCTCATTATTTATTTGATTAGGGAGTTGATTATTTCCGTTATTAAGTTGATTAGATTGACGATTTTATTGATGCATTAATTAAGGGATCTAATAATTACATTAATTAGGATATTTGATTTACTTAATGATTAGGAGATCTAATTATGACATGATTAAATTTCTTATTGATTAGACTTTTCTTATTGTGTTTGTTTTAAATTTTTAAGTAGTGCTTGAGGGCTATTAAAATGTATGCATGAGATAAAAGAGAGTCAATTTGTAATTCCTATTGTTATCCAATATAATAAAATTATCATCCCTTGTTTTCATAACCACATAAATCGGCTTGTTCATTGTGTTTATGAATTTGTAAGAACTGTTTTTAATTATCTTGTAGGAAGAACTTCAAATGGCTTTATTTATGGCCCCGACTAGAGAGAACCTTTTCGTCAACAGAGTAAGTGAAAACTCATTTACATTATTCTATATATATTTATTCACAAGTACTATGTCATTATGATTTTTCAAAAGCAATCAAATCACTGTTAAAATGCCATCTTATTATTATTATTTTTTTGTTCTTCCCTACTCTTCCCCTACTCTGCCTACTGCCCTTCACCTCCTTTGTAGTTACCTATCAAAGCCCTGCATTGGGTATCCATACCCACACCCACCTATGTATAGGTATGGGTGGGTATGGGTATGCCCAGGACTTTGTGGGTGGGTTTGGCTGGGTACTAAATATCGAGGGATAAATCGATTTACATTGATAATCATCGTATATCTTATTTATACTACTGCAATCATCACTACGTATTGTGCAGCACTTAACCACGCTACGAGTATGATAAATTTTGATATGCGACGTGAAAGTTTGTCATCATAGCAAATGACAACAAGCCTCAAGGCCATCACTCTGTGGCAGACTACGAGTATGAAATTTTTTTTTGTTCTTCCCTACTCTTCCCCTACTCTTCCTACTGCCCTTCACCTCCTTCGTAGTTACCTATTGAACTCCCCTTAAATTAAGCACATACACACCATCATCATCAACATCATTAGGGGTAGATTCAGCTTCTTTTTTCAGGATGAGCAAAAAAAAAAATTTGTTTTGTGGGGAATGGGCATAGACGCTTATGATTGATAAAATTAGGGCAAAAAATATTTTTGAGGAGAAGCAAAATACCCAAAATACTTCAAATATTTCAAAATATCCCCTCTAATTTTTTTTTTTTTTTAAGGGTAGGCATTTGCCCACCTTGAGTACATGGTGGATCCGCCCATGAACATCACCACCAGGACCAATCTCTTTATAGTATGATTCATTTACGCTTTTTCTTTTGATCCTTTTCTTTAGGTTTTTTATCTTTTTGATGAGAAGAAAGATGGTGTTATTGAATTTGAGGAGTTCGTTCATGCACTAAGTGTTTTCCATCCTTATGCTCCTCTAGAGGATAAAATAAACTGTAAGAAATAATACCTGATAGCAATAGAGCTTCTTTTTTCTTGTTTTTTATGCTAGTAAATATGATAAACTGATCCTATTCACTGATGCCTTTTACTATCCTTACCGTTTCTTGCAGTTACATTCAGATTATATGACTTGAATGAAACAGGCTTCATTGAGCGAGAAGAAGTAGGTTTCTCAAACTACAGGATCTGTATCATAAGTATTTTATTTCTTTTCATCTCTGTTAATTGATTAAGCTAAGCTAAATGCTCTTATTAATTTTTTCTGACTGAACACTTATTTGCTTGCTTTTGCTTTTGATTTTGGTTTATATAATAATGATTAGATGTGGATATCCTATCTTCAGATGTTTGTTAGTATGGTTTAGTCTTAGAAACGCATATATCATTCCAAAGCTTTAGTCTTTTTTTCTTTTTATATTCAAAATTTCATGAAATGGTTATAAGATGGTGGTGAGACTTGCAATGATTTATGGTGCAGAATGTTGGCTATTAAAAGAGAAGTATAATACTAAGTAAAGTGTTGTAGAGATGAGGATGCTCAGGTGAATGAGTGGATTTACCTTTAGAGATAGGATACGAAATGAGCATATATATGAAAAGTTTGGAGTAGCTCCAATGGAAGATAAGATTATTAGAGAGAGAGTCGCCTTAGATGGTTTGGTCACATAAAATGTCGGCCTTTCGATGACCCGATTAGGAAAGTAGATGTATTAGATTTGACTTATATTAAGAAAGAGGTAGACCTAAAAGAATTGTTTAGAAAATATTAGAAATGACCTTTCTTTATAAAAATCCCAATTAATCGGCATCTTACTTTCCTACAGGTTAAGCAGATGTTGGTTGCCATTTTGGTTGAATCTGAGATGGCACTTCCAGATGAACTTCTTGAAGTCATAATTGATAAGGCCTGATTTTAATGATTTACATCACTTGTCATGCTCTTCACACTCAGAAACATATATTATTGACTGAATGGTCGTGTGCAGGCATTTGAAGATGCTGATGTTAACAGGGATGGCAGAATTGATCAAGATGAGTGGAAAAATTTTGTTTTTCGGCACCCAACACTTTTGAAGAATATGACTCTTCCTCATTTGCAGTATGGTTTTGCTGCCTTATGTTTTAGTTTAAACATTCTATGACAGTTTTTGACTTCCTGTTTTAAATTAGTATGTTTTTCATGCTTTTTGGATTAGTTTCTATGTTTCTATGAATTATTATAACTTTGTCAAGCTATCTGAATGCAAATTATCATGTAATTGAAATTTTAATGAAAAGGAGACTAATCTTTGGCTAAATTTCTCAAAATCTACTGATGCCCAAGTTATTTCATTAAGTTCATCATTTATTTCTTAGTCTTCGTTTGGGATGGCTTTCTTACAGCTTCTTCAAGCAGCTTTTTGTATAAAGAATAAAAATGCTTTAAGAAGCAGTCAGAAAGCCGTCCCAAATAAAATCTTAATTTTAGTCATGCTATTCTTTCGTAAAACTAGTCTTTCGCTGCCATTTATGATATTCTTCTAGTCCTGTTATTGTGGCATTTGTTGTTGCTTCTTAAGTTTTCCTTTACAAAACTCATTTACCTTTTCTTCTGTTTTTTTTTTTTAAGAAAAATGGTTCAATATGGAAATTTCACCTAATGCGTCAGTAAAACTTGGATAATATAGGTCACATTTAAAATAACAACTAATTTTATTGCTGAAATTCTGTCATCTGAAAACACTGAAAAAACTGCAAAATTTGAAGCTGTGGTAGAAAGCAACTTCTATAATAACGTATAGGTTCTCTTCATTTTGCAGGAACCTGAGTAAAGTATTCCCAAGCTCTGTCTTCAACATTGAAGTTGATGCCTTGTAAACCCTGGTGATCTCATGGTGGCCCAGATTAGCTGAACCAGTTGCAGAACTTCAGAAGTGAGCTGCCCAAAAAAAATTTCTTTAGGAACCAATCAACACTCAAACTTTCAAAAGGTAAGTAATGTTTGCTGCTGGTTCTGTGAAGTTCATCCTCGAGGTCGCTTACAGCCAGCATGTTCACTCATTCGGCTATTCAGACTTCGTTTGGGATAGCTTTTTTGCTGCTTCTTAAAGCAACTTTCAAATAAAAAAATTTTAACTTTTATTCTAAAAAGCTGCTTTAAGAAATAGTACAAAAGCCATCCCAAATGAAGCCTTAGTCCTGCTATTATTGTCCATCTATGTTCAATCTTGCTCTTTGGTCATGATCCTGCTTTGTAATAATGGCTTGTAAAAATTCTCCTTGCCATTTAACATATATAGATGGTGAATGAAACGTGATTAATAAATAAGAGTTTGTATTTCCGTGCGCCATCTCTGCTGATGGGGTTCTGATTAGCATTGCAGAAAATTGTGATTTATAAATAATAGTGTTATCCAGTTCAATGATAACTGAACAGTGCAATTAGCTCCTATAAGCCGTTCATTGTAGTTTGGATAGCTGTTTGGAATAGCTTTCTCATTATTTTGCTTTTCAAAAGTAACTACGGATCCTTTTGACGATTGCTTTTTTGTTACTTTCTAAAAATTAATGTGATGAAAGCTATTTTTTTACTACTAGAGTTTAAGAAAATAGTTATACTGTTAAAAATATATATATTTATAACATCTAAAATAGCTTTCAAAAAATTTATTTTTGATCACGAAAACTTTACAGCCATCTTTGCGAAACACTAAAACCAGCCCAAATAGATTTAATTTCAATTGCCCAAAGAAAATTGCATCTCTGATGTCAGTAATTGAATGATGCAGTTACCTCATAAATTTGAGTCCAAAGACTTTATTTGTGATAACTTTCTTATGGTTTTATAAAATATTTTTTTAATATAAATTTTTTTTTAAGTACTAAAAAATTATTAAGAAAGTTATCTTATTTATATGTTGTTGGTTAACTCTTAACTTTATTCAGATTTTTTATAAGCTTCACGGGCAATCGATCCCTTCGACCAGAAATTATTGAGTGCGGAATTTGAATGCATTCGGATTCCAATCACAGCATACCACGTCATCAAATACACTCCAAAATCCAATGCATTTAATGACGTGGCGCATAGTGATTGAAATCCGAATACATTCCAATTTCGCACACAATAATTTCTCCCTTTTTGACGGTTTCCCCATCGAAGCCCCATCGCTGCCTCCCTTCCTTGCCGTCCAAGAATTTTCGGTTGCAGTCGGACGGCAGAACATATGAAGCGATAAGGATAAAGTGGACAATGTTGTGCTGTCCACAAACAAAAAAAATGGCCTACAGGTGTTGAATAGTCATACGGTGAGTGTAGCGTTATTAAGGGCGATGGTAACTATCAAAGACAATTAAGTAGTCTGAAATGTACAGGTGGTCGTTAAATATATTTATTATATTGAAATGTGTGAATCTAGATTAATTATGATGATTAGAGGAAGTTCTGATCTGCTATCTATTAGGAGTCATAAGGGTCTGAAATATCTTAATATTAATGGTGCTATGCATTTCGGAGACACGATGGCATGTTATCAGATATGCTAGCACAGGGAGTCGCAAAGACTTTAATTTTGAATTATGATATATAATGGGAGGTATAAGGGTCTAAGAAAAAGTTCTATCTGTTCTGAGATGTGAATAGGAAGTGCAAACTATTATTATTTTATTTTTTTGATTGGTACTTTAGAAATACCGCTTACTGATATGTATGTATTTATTTATTCTGGGCGGGATTTTTGCATGGATGAATTTATTTTACATTAATATTCTACTTTATTATTAATGATAATAATTATTAAAGACTCGAGTAGGTTAAATATGGCCTACTGAGTTATGGTTGCTCACGCCTGCTTTCTATATTTGTTTCAAGTCAAGATAAGGGGAAGGGGAAGGCGGAGTAAGGGACAGGTTGCAGGTTCTGAGATTTGAGTCTATATATGTATGTTAGTGCCATGCCACGAGACCTATTGAAAGAATTAAATCCCTAAAATGACTTTTTCTCAATCACACTATAAAATAAACCCAAAGCCATCTAAATATTTCAAAATAATATCAACAATCTAAAGTACCATTCAAATTTCATTTCTTACAAATAGGGGTGTAAACAAGTCGATCAAGTCAAATATTCGTTTAATCAAGCTAAGTTTGTTTAATTCTTACTGAGCTTGAACTCGACTAGTTAAAAAATTTATCGGCTCGATTGCTCGAGCTCATTTGGAAGTCTCAGGCTCAACTCGATTGTTGAGTTAAATTTCTTAGTTTTAAATTAATTTTTTTTAGTTTTTTAAGAATTTTTTTATTTTTAATATAGAATTAATTTAAAATATTATATACTATTAATTTAAATTAATTTTAAATGTATTTTAAGTTAATCAAGTAGTTCAATGAGCTTTCAAGCCGGTCTAGACGGAACTTGAGCATTTTAATATATGAGCTCAAATATAAGCTCAAGCATGAACTCATGACTAGATAAGCTTGATTCTTGAGCTTATTAATGAGTCGACCTCGAGACAAATCACAAATTAGCTCAGCTCACTTACACTCCTACTTAGAAATCATATACAATAATCTAGTTTATATAGAATCTATACATAAAAAAATAAAATAATTGGATTAAAAAATATTTCAAAAACTTGATATTGAAGGTCCTGCCCTTATCAACTACTCCGCTGACCACTTTTCTTTCTCTATATTCAATATGTACCTATATGTTTATAACTTTACTTCCACTTATAACTCTCTTTAAACTTCTCACAACTACAGGACTAGAGTAGAATAGAAAACATCTCACACCCGCATACAACAAATGAGGACAAAATTCCATCAACATCCACATAAAGCAGATGAAGCAAAAATTGAACATGTATTGCACTTCTAATATCACAAATAATGCACTTTTTACATTTTTCCTTTACTTGAACTTTTTAATAAATAATTATAATGTTAACATGATGCTGATGATGCATTAAATGTCAGAAATACAAATTCAGGTGTTAATATTGGGATAAAATGCCTATCATTTAATATTACTTTTGCAATATTTCATAAAGACATTTAGAACATCATTTTAATGCTTTTATCGAATTGTTAGAAATGTCATATTTAGCTAATATGCACATAAATTTGTACAAAGAAAATTAATAACATGTAAAATTATAATTTTTTATAGTCAAAATGATCAAAATGATGCATTATATAATATTTTTGTATATATCTTTTTATATACTTATTGGAATTAAAATAAAAAATAGTCATTTAGAAGTCTGTCTCATGCTCGATAAAATCCTTAATTGTCCAAATAAACAAAACCCTAAACTCAAGTACTATGATTTAGATTGACATAGACATGGTAACCTACATATGATGATTGATCATTATACTTTTCATTGAATATGTGAGTTAGTGGTATGAATTTGATGTATAATGGAAGATATAAAATTGAGAGAAGATTTGGCATAAGGGTTGCGCATTATATCACTTAATTATTTTTATTTATATGACATGATATGATATTATAATTGAATTGTTATGATTGATATATGGAAAACACTATATGTTATGATATAATTAGCTATCTTGGAGCTTTTGCACCATTCTCAAAGCACAGTTGAATTAAATTTATATAAAATTAAAAAAAAAATCAGAATTTAGTTTTATAATCAATCAGATAATATTTATTTTAAATAATTACGTTTAGTTTATACTGTAACTAAACGGCGCTCAGAATGCGAAGATTCGAAGCTGCTAAATTTTAAATCCCAAAAGAAAAGAAATATATATTTTTATATTTTTTTTGAATGATTCATTCGACAGATAGGATATAGATCGAACCAATCATTTTGTCGGTTTAAAAAAAAAGTTTGTGGTTCTCGTATAGGTGTCTTCTTCTTTCTCAATTTCATCCCGCATTCCTCATCAATAAACCAATTTGATCCTGCAATCTTTACTGTGAGGGGATGCAGAGCTCAAGCTTTCTGACGGTGGGGGAGCGCCTCTGTTTCGCTTTCCTTCCGCTGATAGCCATCTTTGAATCTCTGATCTTCGTCGTCACCAACTGCTTCGAAAGCCACCCGAAGATTCTCCTTCGAAGCACTCCGCAAGCCCGCCATGATTTTGCCAAGCTCGCAGAGGAATCTCGATGCTGTACGTAACTTGCCTTCTCTTTGTTGTTTTTTTTTTCTTTTTTTTTTTTAATCTACCGTTTTCTCTTTTTGGTATGTAGTCACAGTGAACGAGGTAGAGGCGCTACACGAGCTGTACAAGAAGCTGAGCTGCTCCATCATCAACGACGGCCTTATTCATAAGGTTAATTTTCCTGCAACTTCATCTCCAGACATGTAATATTAATATTTTGGATGTTAAATAAAATGATATACGTAAATCTCCCTATTTTTTTATTTTTTAATTCTGCAGCTGCTTCAGCAGTGAATATAATAGATTAGCTGACTGGAAGACTAAATTGATCTGATGATCAGTGAAAATTTACCCCTTTCCACATCCCTCATTTCAAATCTGGAAGAGGAAAGTGATCTACACGCGATGGCTATGAGCTGCAGATCTATCGGTTCTTACCGAAAACTTAATTGCACAGAACTGGCTATTTGTTCTTTTGTTTAATTATGCATGCATTTCATTTGCGTAATTTGATGATAGACTTTTGTGTTGACATCTAACTTCAACCCGGTTGCACATCACCAAATTAGGCTCCCAAATGACGGTTCCCTCGTATAACCCTTCACACCATGATATCTCTATGAACCAACTGACTCCCGCCTCCGCGCCCTATAATCGTTATGCCCCTCCAGCGATTCCGCCTGCCGGCAGTCGAAGCCAGCGTCTACCGATCCATCTACCCGGCGGCAGCCCTAGCCCGCTACTTCCATCCCGCTCCTATTCGCATGCGACCCGAGCTCACAGCACACAGTCCCGGGCCCCAGCCGCTGAACACCTTCGTCCGCACCAGCAGCGGAGGCCGCACTCGCCGATCCAGATCCCGTCTGCATTCTGCCTCCACACGAACAGAGCAGCTAGATCCTGGCCGCAGCCCTGTGTCGACCGAACTCTCGAGCCCATACGCGCAATCCAGCCGCCCGCTCTCCCAATCCGGCTCAGCCAGCCCGGCTCAGCCATGAGAAATTTAGGGGTGTCAATTTCGGGTCACGGGTCCGGTTCGGGTCAAACCCGAAATTGACCCGGCACTGTTCGGGTTCGGGTCGACCTGACCCGTTTTTACAAACGGGTCAATTTCCTGGACCCGAACCCGACCCGCTTCGGGTTCGGGTCGGGCTGACACGAACCCGCTTGTTTCCAGGCGCGGGGGGAGCCAGGCGACAGGGCTGGTGACCTGGCGTGACGCGACGCGGGGCGGGTGCGACGCGGGGCAGTGCGACGCGACGCGGGGCAGGTGCGACGCGGGGCGGGCGTGACGCGACGCGAGGCGGGTGCGACGCGAGGCTGGCGACCTGGCGTGACGCGACACGGGGCAGAGCGGGGCTAACGCGACGCGGGGCGGTGCCGCGGTGCGACGCAGGGCGGGGCTGGTGCGACGCGGGGCAAGCCAGGCTGACGCGGGGAGGGGTTGACGCGGGACTGCTCCGGGTCAAATCGGGTCATTCCCGGGTTTCCGGGTCAACCCGACCCGGTTTTGCAAACGGGTCAATTTTTCAGACCCGAACCCGACCCGTTTCGGATTCGGGTCAACCCTAACCCGAAATTTTCGGGTCGGGTTCGGGTCGGGTTTTCGGGTCGGGTGCATTATTGACAGCTCTAAGAAATTATTACATCCGGTCAAAAATCGAACGGTCCGAATGTATACCGAGCAATACTGAGTCCAAAATACCGAGTTTTAGGTGACGTGGCGCATGATTATTGATCTCTGAACGCATTTGGACACCGGATATAATAATTGCTCCTCAGCCAGCCATAGGATCCGACCTCCAGCCCTCGGCCCCATCCGATCCAGCCGATTTCTAGTCGCCTCTCTCTCTCTCTCTCTCTCTCTCTCTCTCTCTCTCTCTCTCTCTCTCTCTCTCTCTCTCTCTCTCTCTCTCTTATATATAACTAAAAAAAAGAGAGATAATAACAAAAAAAAAATTTTAAACAAGTACTCATGACCTTGAGCTGTCAATCTTAGATCCGGCCGGGAAGAGTCCTCTCGAAGACTTGCACCGTTGTATCTTAGATACGGGCATGTTTGACCAATTTAAAGCCCCTGTGTTATTGATCTTTGATATGGACGAGAATATCTTTTAAATTGAAGGCTCCATGCAGTTGTATCTTAAATCATGGCATGATGATTGGTAATGCAAAGATCTAGCACCGTTATATCTTAAATCAAGTCATGAAGAACCAATGAAAAATGCTTCGCAATCTCCCTTCGTGGGGAGGGGACGTCGTGAAATTGTCGAAATTTCAAATGACAAAAACTCCCTTTTTACACAAATCTTCAAATTCAATATTTTTTTTTCAAATCACTCAAGTATCTCACAAAATAATGAAATGTTCACTAGTTAATGATTTATCTTGGATATTCAGTTATCATAGAGAACATTTTGGACTCTAAGGCTACTGTTGTAGATACATCAGGTGATAATAGGGTTATTGGAATGAATGATGGTTCCTTATATAAATGGGAGTTGCCATCTTTTAGAAAATAGGGAAATCTAAGCTTTATCAGATGCGATAATTTCAAGCCAATCAAGGGCATCAGCAATTCCTAGGCTTGAATTTATATGGTAAGGTAGTTTTAATGTTCTTAGACATGATGGCTTCCTACAGTAGTTCGATGAAATTCAAACTCACTTATCAACTTGTGTATCTCATCGTGTTTGAAGTAGCTAGCATTGTCCATAGCATGCAGTAGCATCTCAAATAAGTTCATGGCCATTACAATATCAGGAATTGGTGATGAAAATCATATAACTCATGAAGAAGGAAAAGGAAAGAGTGAAGCTACCGGATTTTGAACTGAACATATTTACAGCAAATCAAACTTAAAATTAAAAGTATAAATAAAATCTCAAATATCTAAAAGATGAACAAGAGACAAGTAATGAGCAGTAACAAGATTATCTAGCTTCGAATGGATGTATGGCTTTTACAAACTATGTCAATTGACATATATGAATAAGTTAAATGAAGCTACCTAATAACAAGTGACCTATCATCAACACTATAATTCACCTTTGAATAGGAGCAGGGAATTCGTAGTGCCCACAATGATTATTCTACATGCATGAATAAGAAGATCATATCAAATAAACCAGCCTATCTATGAATAGTAGGGAACTTCTAGTGCATGTTATAATTCACTTGTGAGCAGGAGCAGTGGATTCATAGTGCACACAACTAGCATGTAGGTTGCACTAAGAAATTCGTAACAAATGATGTAACTCACTAACAAATAAGAACACTATCTTCTAGTGCCCTATTGAACAAACATTCCCTACAAGCTATGTTGAATGATATAATAACTTGAAATATATATCTTATATGTGTTACAATGGAAACCTAATTTATTTTCACACCATCGGATCTACAACATTTGTACAAGCGGACAGAAAGAGTAATCCTATAATAGATCCAATCTATATACTAAAATATATCCCATATGTGCTCTGATTGTTATTTTAAATCCCTAATTCAGAGGTTTGAAAATGATGTGTGGGTCAAATATTCAAATTTCATCATCCTCAATCACCTTAGCTTTCAAAGCTGAGCAAATTTCATATCGGATTTTTCACTAAGATTCACTCTCAAATAGTCCCTTACCAGCAGACCCTCTGATTGGATGATTTTATTGCAAAATGGTATCATTATAGTACAATCACGGTGAAAGCTCGTACGTTCCCTAATAACATCAAATCATTGAGTAATGAATGATGGAGAAGGGGCTGCAGTGGAGTGTAATTCTGAATTATAAAATATATACTTAAAGCTCTATTTTTTTAAAATAATGCTTTGATTTTCTTTGAAATAAATTAACAAAATCTCATTTAATATACACAAATATACGTACCAAATCAAGTAATAAAATGATAGAGTAGAGTGTCGAGCCCATGAGGAAGTATGCTTTCTAGCAATCAACTACTACTATTTAATCTAATCGTAAAATTAATTCTACTTAATAAAAATGTTTGTTGTGGGAGATTCAATCTCTGAATAAAAATAGTATAATAATGGAAATAATATTTGAATAAAGTGTTTTGGATTGATGAATGTAAATTGTATATCTTTTCTAATGAAATTCTTAATTGTCATGTGATTCAGAGCATATGCATCCTTAAATCTTTGTTGATCTTATACGGGTGAAAAAAATATCTGCTAACCTCCTATAGTTATATCATCTCTTTAAAAACTTAACATGTTTTACATCCTATGTCTAGGTATGCAAACACACTATACCAATATTCCTGGTTCTTGCATTCCTCTGTCGAGATTATACATCACATTACATTTTAACTACACATATGATCACTATGTGCATTAAATAAAGAGCGGGATAATATTGAAAATATCTTTCAACTTTAGAGCATAAGAATTTTGATTAATACATAATGTGTTATCTACATCATCAATCCAAAATTAAGAAATTAGCCAGACGTGGAAAAAAAGATAAGCAAACACATTTCAATTGAAATCATAGAAGAAAGAAAATACAAGAGAATGATATCACTGTGAAGATTCAATGAATCTCCTCTACACTCTTTTTTTCTTAATGTATAGAGTTACTCCAACAAACATGAACTAACACTATAACGATTTTATCAAATACTTTTTAAAATTCCCTTGTCACCTTAAGAGAGATTTAGTGAAGTATTCTAAAATACACTGAAATTAAACAAGTGATTAAACTCCCCATAAACATAACACATCGACTATTTATAGGAAAACACAAAGTAGACAACTAGTGTTGCGGAGTTGTTGCGCCCAAAAAATTAACTATTGTTGATGCGCTTACTGACGTAGATCAGTTACTTAGTGAACAATAGTGTTGTTTTCACTGACAAGTCTTTTCCTTGGGCAGTTACAATAGCCATGCTACAACGATGTTGACTTTCGAATGTTGCGACGCCATACTAGCAATTTGGGCGCTAAGGGGTAAGAGATTTTAACGTTGCGGCGTTTGAAGATAGTAAGCTAGGCCCTGTGTGGCTGACTTTTTTGTCGCCGCGGCGCTGTCCAATAGAGATGTTGGCGTCGCCATGTCGATATTGTGGTGCTTCAGTGGTGCCTTTGATGGCGCTGCAGTGTTGTTTGGTCTAACGCTGCAGCACTAGATGATACTTAGAATTTTATGTCTTAGTCTATATATATATATATATATATATATATATTCACAATACAACTAAATTGCTCATTTTCACGGGAAATATAACACATTATTTATACTTATCAATGAATTATATGATATATTTGATAGGCACAAAATCTTTTTTGTTAGTTAAAATGGATTCAAATGTATCTCCTTAGACAAAGACTTCCCCAGGTCTACATGGTATTCTTGGACGAAGCAACCCATGGCTGCCAATAAAGTGCCTTATGTCAGGTTGGGTCGACTACCTCCTCTAACTATGTAGAACAAGAACCATGACAACTCAGGATAACAGAACCATGGGATCTTGGTCGGGCTCATCTTTGTTTCCCCCATCACTTGTTTTAAATATGTGGTGATAAACTTCAAAATTCAAATTCAAACTCAAACCCTAAAACATTTATTATTATACTTGGCTTGCAATCTATGCGACTTATCTTACTACTAGCCTTAATCGAAAGTTCTCTCTCATAATTGGGAAGAATAATTAACTATAAGGGCTTGCACTTATAGGAAACCATAATTCAGATCATAAAGTTCTCATAAAATGAGGACGAATTCTCTTGGTAGTTCCTTATCTAAAACTCAATCTGTCTTTTGAAAATTTACCTCATAACCTAAACTTGTTAAATTTCTCCTCGCCCACACAAATAAATCATAGAAAGAGCTAGCGCGAAGAGGCCGGGGTATGAAATTTTTGGAGTCCACAGATTTCTATGACTTCATTAAAGACTGGTTTCTCTTTTTATTTTTGGTTAGTTATACATAAACTCAAGGCTTTTAAAATCGGACCGGTCAATGAACTGGAAGAAGGAGGGGTTAGTAGTTTAATGGTTCGACCGGGGTCGAACCGGATGATGTAATAAATAATAAAATTAATATAGTAATATGATGATCTAACCTTAAACTTAAACACAAATTCATCATATCATACAAATCAAATATCTAAATTAAAAATAAGTTGGAGGTTATTTTATAAATAATATAATTCATATTTAAAATAAGATTAGTTCACATATATATGTTTTAAATTTAATATAAATAATTTCTAATTTATTTTATATGTTTAGATATACTTTATACTTATGAAAAGTATATAAAATTTTCATTATAAGATTATATCTATATTTTTCATATTATATAATTTAATATAAAAATAAAGATAAAATTTTTAAAAATAATTTATTAGATAATTAAATAAAATGAAAACAATAATACATAAATATTAAATATTATTTGTATTATTAAATTTTAATTATATATAAATATATATATAACTATATTTATAGTGTATGTATAGTGAACTTGAGAAGTGAGAACTTTTCTTTAGGTTTTAGTCTCACATCACCTAGACAATATATGTTAGCATTGTTTTTGTCTATAAAAGCTTTTTGGCTCCTTTAGAAAAAGGCACATGATATGATGGGCCATGTGCCATGTCATAAAACATTTTTTTATTCTTGTTTAATTAAAATATATAAATTTTAAATTTATTTGTTAAGTCAAATATTTAATTATAAATGTATTAAATATTTTATTTAAAAAAATATTAGCCAAACCGGTTTTTGAAAACCGGCACCGGTTCGCCGGTTAACTGGTTGAACCGCCGGTTCAATCCGGTTTGTGGCTGAAGCGGTTTTTACAGAATTCCGGACCGGCCGGTGGACCGGTTCACGGTTCAACCGGTTGAACCGGCCGGTCCGGTCCTGTTTTCAAAGCACTGCATAAACTACGAAAGCAACAAAGTTATTAAACTCCTAATAAATTCATTAAAATTACGGTTTTGAAATAATACAGACTCTTTAGTAAACTTGGCTAAAGAAATGACATGCATGAATGTTGAGCCTCTATTAATTAGTGTTTACACTCGTGGAGTACTAGAGCGAACAATTTTATGTTCCCCGCACGTAAAGGCATCATAAAATCCAAGCAAACAAGATATAACTCCGGTTGATCCTCAACCTCTCCAATAAATTGTTCTTGAAAATCAATAAGAGGAACATCAAACAGTTATAAGGAAATGTAAATCCAATACAACCTCAGAGTCATGGTGGCATTGTTTGGAAATTAAAAAACAAGATGATTGGAGGCAACCTTTCATCGACTACTTCAGAGAAATCAAGCTCCTAGTAGATAAATTGTTAGCTATATAAATCAGGAAGAGAGCATTGCGGTATTTACTTGTAAATAACACGTTGTATTGAAGAGTCTTTTAACCAAATATGACTATGATGTTTAGGGATTGTTGACCTATACATGAATGCCAAATATATATATATATATATATATATATATATATATATATATATATATATATATATATATATATATATATATATATATATATATATATATATATATATATATATATATATATATATATATCTATACTACTATTATAAAAGGGGCTTGAGTTTCCTTCCCTAGCAAATCTTGACCATTCATTTTTTTTTCTTTTAAAATTATCTTATCCCTTCATTCAATTTTTATAATTTTAAAATTATAATAAATTCATTAATTTTAATATTTATTCTATATAGTAGAATCTTAACGGTTAACCTTCCTACCTATTCACAAGTATGATACGGCGCTTCCTATACATAACCGTGCTTGGACTCTTCAATTTTCCCTATAGACTTCCGACTATCCGTCGTCTTCTCCGCTCATAGGTTTCTTCCTCATTTACCTATGTCTCTTCAACTTCTATTAAACGAATTTTTTCTGTCTACATCTATTTATTAGTATTTATTAATAGAATTTCATAGTAACATTTTGTATTCCGATTCCCGTATCCTTCGTCTACTCGCATTCAGTGGAAGCCAAAACAGCAACACTCGATTTATTTAGATGTGCACCTCTTCCTCTTCGTCTTCGCACGAATGAGCTTAAAAAGTTTCCCAGTTTTTCGCACAGATGAGTTTCACCTCTTCGGTTTTTTGCAAGATGAGATCCATGGTGCTCTTCCTCTTTCTCCCATTCTTCTTTTAATTCTTTATATAACTTTGCTAAATCAATCGTGGTTTAACGTGGCATTTAACATTTGATCTATCTATACTACTATTATAAGCCCACAGTTTTATTCCAGATTCACACTTCCAGTTCAATGGAGGAAAAACTGCTCTCGATTCCTTCCTCACGTGAGTTTTTTGGCTGAACAACCTTTAACCTTTAATTATCCTGCAAGGTAGGAGTTATTTTGGTGAAATACTGCTCTTTATTTAATTACGTTTTGGAATGGTATCTCTTTTCATTTTAAAGCAAGTTGCTGCATTGATTTTGGTTGCTCCTGCAATATTTGTCCCTCTTATTATGAAGAAAGAAGCAAAGGGTACGGTGGAACAGTCAGGAAGAGAAAAAAGGCAGGCGATGGCGATTTAGATATGGGTGCAGTTGAGAATCATTCTTCCAAGATTTGGCATGGCTTGTGTAAGCCCTGTGGGATCAATGTAGGTTTTATACTTGGAATGCTAAATAAAATGACTAATATGATTAGTTCATTTTCTGCTAAGTCGTGGCTTCTTTCATTAGATCAGCATTTGGTATTATGCTGGTGAGTTGAATGTTTCATTGATCTCCTTTTGTTTAATTATCTTGAGATTTTGCTGTACTAAAATTGAGATTTGTCATTGTAATTTATTTATAAGAGAAAATTTGGTGTGCAACACAAGGTTGAAAATGATTCTGGTGGATGATAATTAATAAAGCATCACCATCACAAGCTCATTAGTTAGTATTTAGGGCGTGTAAGTTTTATGCTATTTGGGCTTCAAGTTATTATCATGGTTTTATTTTAGGAAATAGAAGATTTAGAAGCCGTTTTACAAAGAAAACTGATGAAACAAAAGTAATTTCATCCATTTAACCAAACTCATTACATTTGATAGATAATATTTTTATAGATAAGATTGTTGTTCATATGAAATTGAATCTGTCCCTTTAACCTTCCTGAGTACTAATAATTTGCAGTTGAGCGCTTTGGAACTTCCTTATGTTTGAAGTCATTGATATCTTTGAAATTTGTGACACTCACAACATGTCAAAAGATTCTGTAGATATGTAAACAATGCTTAAAATCACATCATAAAATAACTTGGGTTGCTCTGGAGAAAGGATTAGCTGCTTTTTTTGTTTGCAGGTTGGCATAATTATTTTCCTTTAATGATTTTGATTTTGTTCTATGAGATGCTGAAACATTGTGATGATGGATCATTTTCAAGAAATCCAAGTTGGTGAAACAGTGAGGAGTTTGCCATATTGTCAACACATGTTTCATGTGCACTGCATTGATAGCTATCTTGTCAGGAATGGTTCTTGCCCTCTATGTAGGAGATATAGCTGATCTTCTTATACAATATTATTGCTTGATTAATAAATTCTTTTCATTCTTTTTTTTTTTTCATATACAACTTCACTTCTTTGTGCAGTTATGCTTGATAAAGATTTACTTCAAATATTTCATCACCAATATATATATATACTCTCAAATGACTTGAAAAATTCTCTCATTTGGGAGTTCTCTTTATCAAAAATCGCTTCTCCTCGAGTAGCAAATTTTTTGACAAATCAAGTTCCAAATACCAGAGATATTGAAGAGCTCGCATCAAGTAGAGATTATTGATTTTCTCCATCTTGGGTACCCAATCATGGTTGAGGTCCAACCACTTATTGAGTCATGCTCTTCCTCTTCAGGATATCATTTCTCTTGTCTGAGATCGATATCAATCACTTACACTCTCTAGAACGAGTAGGCTGAGTAATTTCATGACAAAGAGCGATAGTCCAACCAACATCCTACTATGCTGGAATGATGATTAACAAGCCAACAATTATTCTATATAATTACTTTTTATTAACTAACTTGATGAGTCTGAATGAGAACCTGAACAAATATTTCACATTTCTTCTTTATTGTTGATGTCACAGATTTTGATAAACTTATAATTTCTAATCTCACCTCTTTGAATGAGACAATTAGATTCTTTTTAGATGCTTTAGGTGCTTCTCTCAATATCAACAAGAGCTCCATTATATTTTATAAAAAACTTATTGGTAAGTAAATCATTCTCTTCATAGTTAATTGATTGAAATTCTTTATACCTCTTATTTCATGGTTAAAAAAATAATTAAAACTTTTCTCATAAAAGAGACCATAAAATACATTTTTTCCCTGTATGTCTTTAACTACTTTGTAATAGGATCTGTGTTTGTAAACCAATTGCATATTTTTACTGCTTAATTTAATGTAACTATTAATCTATTTATTATTGCATCAAAAGAAGTAGAGGCTTTTTTAATTGAAGAAAGTTAAGTTATACTAATTTGTTATTTTGACTTTGCCGTGGTAGTGGTTTGAAACTCAGTAATTGGTCAACCATGTGAAAGTGGATGAGTAGGAAATAGTGTATTACTGAAACAACACGCATATAAGATCCTCAAGACAACAATTTGTTTGCTTTTGTGAACTAACTCACCATGAAGATGTTTCCTGCGATATTTTTAGTCTCCATAATTACTGCAGACTTAGTATTCTTCACTCTCTTGAATCTTTTCTAGAGCTATTTTAATTTGTTGCTGGAACAGCTGGATTTAACCATTTGAGTTTTGGTTTATACATTTGGTGAGGCCTAACACTCCATGTTGCTTGTTGATTTGGTCGAAAGCTAGAAGCTTAGGAGTATTTATTAGCTTCCATTGATTTATTGGATTTATTGGTGATTTCTCTCGCTAGCCTTTATGTTTTCTTGATTGATTCTATTTATGCTCCTCTTAAAAACATATCGGTTCATTATTTTTATTAGTACACCATGCATTGTGTATTATCAATGAAATTGGAAGATTATATAGTTTTGATTTTATAGTCAAATCCATTCTGCTTGCTTCAAGCGGTATAAATTTTTCATATATTATTGTCCATCTTATTTGGAAATCCTATTGTTGTACAAATGGTCGATTGCTTCTCATGCTGAAGGAAACATCCATCTTGAAAATCTTGCACTCAAACAATTACCTGGTAGGGTTGAAGAGAATGAATGATCTTGATATTCCTTTTGAAGAAAGAGTTGGAAGAGTGTGGCATCATGCGAGATAGATAGGCATAGGCCATCCGAATGATATGATCGATATTTTTATTAGTTTAAATTGATTTCAAAGGCAAAGATTCGAGTGACATGCTCTGTATTTTTTTTTATTCAGATAAGTTAAGTTATATTTGCTTAATTCAAAATGTTTAAATGCTTAGATATAATAGAGATACTAGATTACACATGATTATGTCAAGTTAAGTAGTTATCTTTTTCGGTTACATCAAGTTAATTAGTTCAATTTTTGTTTTATGATTTTACCGGTGCAAAAGAGTTAATTACAAGCAAAAGAATTTCACTTTTTTTTTTTTCAAAAAATAAATATTTGAGAAGCTCGCCATCATACATTTTAGTTATAGAGCTTTCGTGATTATAAGGGAAAGAATGCTTGAGTTTCAAACTTTAATGTGCATATCCATTTCATTTTGGTTGAGTTATATGGATTGGCACACAATTCCTTGTTTAGCAAAGTGTTTGATTGCACTATTTGACAATTTTATCTTTCACGAGGATGTCTAAATTCCAATGTATTTATCATGTTCATCCAGATGGGATATGCACAAATTTATTTATGTTGCTTTCTATTAGTATATTTTTGTTGTTAGGCTGTTGGTGGTGGTGGTGCAAATAATTTAAAATTAAGCTAGCACAATTTGTTTTCGTATAATAATTTAATCTTATATTTTTTAAATTCTGGAAACGTGCACTTTGTGCACGTGCAATAAAACTAGTATATATATATATATATCTCACACTGAATGTCCTCCGCACGAGCTCTGCGCATCGCTCTCCACACAAAAGCCATTCAAATCCTGCATATCCCGCAGCTCGGACGTCCGACATCGCGCTTTGCATGAACTCCGCACATCGATGATGTGCTCTGCATGATCTATGCCTCGATCGAGCTTCTGCTTTTGTCGTTAAAATGAGAGATGAAACTCGTTTGCTTCTTCGGCATACAAGGGCTCTCCCAATAACTCGTCATGGTCAAAGTGACCCGATCTCTACCTCCTAGGTTGCAGCAGAATCCATGACACAGCCGAAGTCGTTAGCCACCGTGCCGATCAGAGCTTCCCACACCTGTCAACCTAAAGCCCTCAATCTACTTGATATGCCCATTCAAGCAAATCCCGAATCTCACAAACCGCACCTCCATTGACCTCGTCTCTCAACAGATCGGACTACAGCTGATCCCGGTTGAGCCTCCTGCATCTCGATCCTGTCAACTAGCCTCAACCCGTCGAATCAATCGAGCTCCAGCCTTCTGATTTTGAACCCCCGAACCTCCTTCCTCTCACTTGTTCGCACTCGATTGCCAATCTTCACTCTGTAGCCGACTTCCGCCCCATATTCTAACCTGTCGACTTGCTATAGCCCCGATAACTGCACTCTATCAAGCTGACAACCTGCCGCAAGCTCTTGATCGAACATCTTGATCTGTCGATTCCTTCAACCATCCGCACCTTGCCCGATCCTTACTCCTTTGTATTGATCTGACCTGTATTGAGCCCGGTCTAATCAGCCGAAGGCCCGATACATTATGAATCACATCTCTTCCCAATTCATTCCAAGACCGGCCTCCTTCGATCCAAAGCACGAAACATGCTGCCCTCACGACTTAGACCGCATTACTCGACTCTTTTCCTTGTGTCGATCGCAAAGCTGCCGTAGCCTTCATTGCCTTACTCGATCCCTGTTTCTATGTTGACCCAAGCTCCTGTATACATCCCTCATTTATTGTTATTATTTTAGTTAATTATTAATATAATTATTAATAATTATAATAATTATTATTATTGTATTATAAAAAGGAAAATAAAGAAAAAAAAAAGAAAAGAGAAAAAAAGAAGAAGAAAAGAGGATATTTTTTCAAATTTTCATGCCCTCGACACCGGCATCGTCGCCAGCCCTTGGTCGCAAAGATATAGGCCTCGTTTGGCTCCCACCGACTTTTTTTTCGGTTTTAAACGGAGGTGTTAGAACGGAGAAGCATATTTTTTATCTTTCTCAAATCGGCGAAAAAAGGGCAGTGTGGCAAACGATAGTTTTAAAACGCCGCCTAAACAAACAGTTAAATTATAAAATTTTCGCCGATCCAAATTGAAAACAGCGAAATTACGGTAAATCAAACAGGCCCATAATCTCCAAATCCTGTTCTGTGTCTTTTGCATATAGGGGTCGACAAAAAACTGATTATTTATCTTTTATAGTTAGGAGAATAATATTATGCATTTATTTTCCCAATATTTGCTCTTTCTATTTTTCTTTTTTTCTTCACATAGCCGGTCACTTCCCTCAATCTTTTGTCCATTAACTGGGCTATTTATTCTCTATATAATTTGCATTTGGCTTTAAGAGTCTCGTTTCTTTTATGTTTAAACAGAACCATTTGTGCCAAAGAACCTAGATGCAACAATTACAGTATCTAATATGGACATCTAGAATCGCCCATCTTTTAAATGAAAAATGCAAAAACATATGGGGTGACAAAAAAAAAAGTATTTTTTTCATTTTTGAAACAAATTTTCATTTTCTTTTTGGTGGTTGCTCAGGGTGATTAGATATGCAATACCTTAAGTTCTTATCACATTATGCACAGGTTCTTACAACATTAAAAAAAACTGATGTTGGATTATTTTAACATTCAAGCTTAGTAATGACCATCTTAAGTATGACCTAAGTAAAATGTAAGATGTATGTGTGATAAACCTAACATGTTCGCAATTATTATATAAAATGGTTTGTGCCAATAGCACCTATTGAGCACAATGTTGTAGAAAGCAAGTTTAGTTGATTTGACCATACTAAACAGAGAGAAAAGATGTACTTATAAGACCATCAATGAAACTAAAGTTAAAGGCATCGAAAGTTCCTGGATAAAAAGTAATTTAGCCACAACATTCTGTCAAACTTGCATATGTTAAAGATAACAATGCATGCAACAACAACTAACAAAAGGATGGAGAAGAAGGATCTTAAAGCCAACCCCAAATTGTAGGGGTACTACTATTATTATGATGATTATCTCTGTCTAAACATGGTTATATGAACTTTATGTACATGTAGTTATTCAATCACAGTATATGTCTGTTTGAACTTTTGTTGAATTGTAATATCAGATTTTCAAGGGAAATGCTGCCTTACCTTTTCTCAATCAATAAAATCAACTGTTTTTCCTCTTAAAATGATGCACTGAATTCATATTAGTATATCAAAACTCTGGATATTAGTGGACAAAGTCTTATGTGAAACTAATTCAAAATTGTGGTGAGAATCCATCAGAACTATTTTCAATCATCTTACAGGAAGAACTTCAAATGGCATTGTTTATGACTCCAACTGGAGAGAATCTCTTCCTTGACCGAGTAAGTAGTTAAGTGAATATTCATTTCTTTTATTTCATATATTATCAACAAAGTAGTATATAACTGAATTCTGAAACTCTAGCAATGATCTATCATGAAATGTCGGTCAACATTTTTGATTCAATTGCAAGTTCATGTGAAGTAGTAGTACGGGTGAGGGTCTAGTATTTAACTATTTACTAATGTGAATTAAGATTAGATGCACACAAAAAATTACAATCCACATATTTACAACTCTTAAATTTAGCAAAAATTAGTCACAATTAATGTGGGAATATCAAACATACTTTTTTTCATTCCGACAACAAATGTAATAGTTGTCAAATTATGAAATTTAATTAAAAATAGTGAAGAATGTAAAATTTTAGCAATGTTCAAGATTCATATTACGGAAAGAAATTTAACACATCACATTTGACAAAGCTACAATCACCCGCAAACCATTTGTGAAACAGGTAAATAGAAAGAACAAAGTTATAAATCACCAATTAAAAGATTCAAATCTCACATCGATACGAGGAGACCTACTCTCAGAAGTAGTCATCAAAACCTATGAAGCACTTGAAGAATCTGTTTCCAACAATGCTCACAAGTATTAAGAGGAAATCTAAAGTTTTATTAGATTATTGAATTAAAATTGCATGTATTAGGGGTCATATTTATTACCCGAAAAGATCTAAATACATTAATTTTTCTATAATACATACAGATACAGCCAAAAACCACCAATCTTCAAACTCTTCCAAGCAAACAGAACTCTAAATTTTTCTAGAACAGGCAAAAATCATTTGTCCTATGTAGCACTCAAAGAATGTTTCCAACAATGCTCGCATGTGTTGAGAGGAAATCTGAAGTTTTATTGAACTACTAAATTAGTATTGCATGTATTAGTGGTCCTATTTATAACCCCCTAAGATCAAATATAGTAATTTTTCTAGAATTCATTCAGATACAGTCAAAATCTACAAGTTTTCAAAATTCCCCAAGCAAAAAATAATTTCAATTTTTCAAAACATGCAATAATCATTTGTCCTACATTAAAGGGATGAAGAAACCAAGGAAAGATCATTGATGGAAAGTCAATCGCAAAAGGTGTTTTGATTGCTACAATCTTAGAAGGACAAATGAGATCTTTTTGTTAAAATCTCAAGAGAATAAAAGGAAGCCATTTATTGCTATAGTCTGGAGAGAACATAAGGAAGCTATGATTGTCACAATCTCAGGAGCCATTAAAGGAAGTTATTGAAGGAAGAATAGCTAACTTATTACATCCTCGATGATGATCACTACATTAATTTTCGTAGTGAAGGATTTCACACCAATCTGTCAGCTTGGGATATTTTGGCTCAAACATTGAGTATTGGATAATTGTCATTGAAATATGGGAAACACTATTATACTATTGCAAGTTAATCCATGAATTAACATATACAAGCCTGTCATCCTATGACACAAGAAACATGTGGTATCTAGGGCTACTAGTTTAGCTTGGAGATTGAATATCACTCAAAATTGAATCATGTTTTGCTCAAGTCGAACTTGGCAAAAAGCAAGTGAGCCAAGCCATAAGCCAGATGTTTGGATCATACTTTTCTTCGATCCAATTTCTTTCCATATGTGGATCTGCTTGATAAGGTTCGAAATTGGATTGATAATATATATTTTAAATAAAATGTATTATTAATTTAATATATAACTATTTTTAGTCATATTTTGACAAATGTCATTATTAGTCCAAGTGATGTGTCACATGTGTGGCTTATCACTTGCGATGTTCAACTGATTGGTTTTGAAACTTTAAATCTTCATTTTTTTTTTAGTTGTTTGATCATTGATCTACGACCCTAATTAAAAAGTTTAATATGCTATCCTATAAAAAAAAAAACTAAAATAATATAGCCTAAACCATTTCCCATTTCTCTTTGTTATCCTCTCAGTCTTAGACATTCCAAAAACTCCTCTAATTAGTCTACCAAGGTAGGAACGGAGTAGCATGCCATAAAGAGAATTATTGGGAAAATAGTAAACACAAACATGGGGAAATAAACATAATATTATTCTCCTTTCAATGGAAATAAGTAACTAGGAAATCATGATCTTTGATTTAGTTTGTGTTTATTTTTCCTTGAATGAACTAGATGACAACAGCTCGCAGAGTCCATGGAATTATATTTGGGACCAACTGCTTTATTCTCATCACTGGTGGGACCAATTGTGCTATGTCCTCATCCAGAATTGATTCTTGATTTGTAGCATCTCTCTTACTCCTTGATCATTTTCTACCTCCTTATAATCTTCTAGAATTTGTTTTTGATTTTTTAGTAGCTTCCGTAACTCCTTGCTTGTTGTTTACCTCCTTATAAACTTGCAAAATTGATTCCTAATTTATAGCTGTGATAACTCCTTCCAAGTATTTGCAAAACAACTATCAACTATTATGTAGGATCCCAACATTATTTCATAATTTAGTTGAGGGTTGACCATAAGCTTGAATGAGTTTAGAAATTTTCTCTTCCTTTTAAGTTGGAAATATATCAATCATTCTTATGGTCGGCCGGTCCAACCAGTCCATACAAAGCCGGCCCAAGTCTATAGGAGGCAAAAGAGGAGTTCCGCCCCCGTGATTCCCCCCCCCCCCCCCCCTGTAGTCGTTTGAATTGATGTATTTTCGGTTTGTGAGGGAAATTCCAAAGCATAGGGGATTTGGGATTTCCTTTTGGATTGTATGCTTTAAGGGGAAAATTTTCTGAGGGTTAGGGATCACTTGTTTTACTGAAATTTGAGTTTTCTTAGGATGTTTGGTCTCTAGTCGACGACTAAAGATTTGGGAGAGCCGGATCCTACTCTCCAATTAAGGATTCTATTGTATCTTGCTTTTATTTGCATCATCTTTAAATAAAAATTATTTGTGAGCGTTCTTCTTCCCAATTTTTTATGTTTCGTTCGCTGATTTTGCGTAAAGTGCATTTGTTTTCTAACAAATTGGTATCATAGCACATCCATTCATGGTACCTATGGCTGGGAGGAAGATGGAAGTATTGGAATGAGATGTTGGTCAATTAAAGTCAGATTTTGTGGAGAAGATTTTTGAATTTGAAAATCAATTTTCAGCTGTCCATGAAAAGATGAATGGGAAGTTCTCCGTCGTGGAAGAATTGTTGAAAGAGTTTCTTGAGGCCCAACCTAAGATGACATCGTCAGAGGCGAGGGGAGCCATTGATGATCAAGGAAGTGGTGGAAATCCGAATCTGATAAGGTGAGGGGAAAGTCAATAGGTAGAGGATTTGGAGGGAGTGGATGGGATGCCTCTCCTAGAACCTATTTCTAGGGAGGTGAGTATGAGCAGAGGGGGGTTGATTTTGCAAGAAGAGGGGTCGATTAAGAGCAACGAGGTGCTGAGTTTGAAAAAAAAAAGGAGGGATTTTGAAGAAGGGTTTGGGTACGAGGGCAAAATAGAGGATCAGGACATTGGGGGGGGGGGGTCCAAACCCCTGGGGAATGAGTGGCTATAGAGGATTCAGAGGGAACGGAGGAGATCCCAGTGTAAGAAAGCTGATGGTGCATATCTTTGAGGGAGAGGATGCACATAGATGGATTTACAAGATGGAGAGGTATTTGCCGTCAATGGGGCGGTGGAGGAGGAGAGGCTGATGGTAGTTGGCTTATGTTTAGCAGGGAAGACCTTGCCTTGGCTTAGTACCAATGGAGAGACATGAGACGGCCCATACGGAGTTGGAGAAAGTTCAAGGATGGCTTGTTGGAATGTTTCCGAACTAGCAGGGGAGGGGACTTCTATGAGTAGTTTTTCGCCCTAATGTAGGAAAGCTCAGTGGTAGAGTACCATAAGAGGTTTGAGTACCTTGCTGGCCGACTGAATTGGCTTTCTGAGACTGTGCTAGAGGAAAACTTCATGAAAGGTCTCAAACTAGAGTCCGGACGATAATTAGAGTGATGTGGCCTCGTGACTTGGGAGAGGCTATGGAGCTTGCACAGTTACTAGAGAACCATAAGCACCTGGAGAGGGGTGCCAGAGGCAGCAGCTCAAGAGGTCCGTATAGGATGACTACCACTTTTTTAACACCGAAGTGACTGATATTAGGTAGCCTTTGAGAGACCTCAAAGGAGAAGCCTGTAGGAGGGGAGATATAGAAAAATTTCAAGAAGCTCACTAACAATGAGCTGCAGGAGCAGAGGGCTAAGAGATTGTGCTTAAGGTGTGATGAGAGGTATATACTGGGGCAGAGGTGTAAGGAACAAATTCTTCAGGTTCTCACTATCTACGATGACAAGGAAGTTGAGGAAGGAGGTGGGAGTAAGGCATTGGTAGAGGAGGAAGAATTGCATCTGGACATGTTAGAAATCTCCTTGAAATCAGTAGTGGAATTCACTCTTAATCACGCCATGAAAGTGAAAGGAGAAATAACAGTCAGGGAGGTGGTGGTGTTGATAAACAGTGGGGCGACCAACAATTTCATCTCCAACTAGGTCGTAGACTAATTGGGGGTGAAATTAGTGGACACAAGGTGTTATGGAGTGATGATGGGCGCTAAAAAGGTGAAGACAAGTAAAGGAGTGTGTAGGGGAGTGTTTCTGACCATACGGCTGGTCCAAGTGAAGAGGACTTCCTTCCATTGGAATTGAGGATAACTGATGCCAATTTGGGGATGAAATGGCTACAGTCCTTGGGATATGGGATACCAAGGTTAATTGTGGGAGCACTGATGATGAAACTATTGGTGGAGGAAAGAAAGGTGAGGATTAGAGGTGACGTAGGGTTATCCAAAGCTATTGTGTCACTTAAAATCATGGTGAGGACCATATAGGAGGTAGGAGGAAAATTTCTAGTGGAGTTGTAGAACTTAGAAGGGATCAGATTAGAGGAGGAGGGAGGCATACCTCCTTCAGTACAATCACTTATACAGCAATTCAGTGAGATCTTTCAGACACTTCAAGGATTGCCACCACCAAGAGACCAAGAACACACCGTCACTTTGAGGGAGAGTGTGTCACTAATTAGTGTCATGCCACACCGCTATCCTCAAATTCAAAAGGATGAGATTAAGAATCTGATCAAAGAGATATTGGAGGTAGATATCATCAGGCCTTGTATGAGCCCTTTTTTTATCCTAGTCTTATTGGTTAAGAAGGATGGGAGCTGGAGATTATTTGTTGACTATTGGGTCTTAAATTAGAAGATTGTGCCATACAAGTTTCCCATTCTGGTGATAAATGAGCTGCTAGATGAGCTGTGCAGAGCAGTGGTGTTTATAAAGATATACTTGAAGTTTGGCTATCATTAGATTAGGATGAGAGAGAAGGATATTCCAAAGACTGCATTCAAGACTCATGAGGGATACTATGAGTTCCTAGTGATGCATTTTAGCCTCACCAATGCGCCCGCTACATTCTAGTCCCACACAAACAGGGTGTTCTACCCATATTTAAGTAGATTCGTATTGGTTTTCATTGATGGCATCTTGGTTTACTGCAGATCAGATGATGACCATTTAGAGCCAGTTGAGGGTGGTCTTAGAAGTGTTACATAAGCACTAGCTTAGGGCCAACCTGAAGAAATGTTGTTTTGCACAGGCTAGCGAGGAGTACTTGGGGCACATGATATCTCAAAAGGGGGTGGTTATTGATCAGGCCAAGATTCAACGGCCAAGATTGAGGCAATGCTGAAATGGCCTCTACCTAAGAATTTGAGGGAGCTGAGGGGTTTCCTAGGATTCATTGAATACTACAGGAGATATATGACGGGATATAGCACCATAGCCTAGCCATTGAAAGAGTAGCTTAAGAAGGATAGTTTCTTATAGGGAGAGGCGTCTACTTAGGCCTTTGTGAGATTAAAGAAGACCATAACCACGGTACCAGTCCGGGACCTACTAGATTTCAGTCAGATTTTTGTGGTACTGATGCGTCAAGGTATGGATTAAGGGTAGTGCTCATGCAAAATCAAAGGCTCATGGCTTACTTCAGATACATGTTGATAACTAAAACCAGGCTGAAGTCTATCTACAATAGGGAGTTGATGGAAATAGTGTTAGCTATTCATAAGTGGTGGCATTACTTATTTGGTCGACATTTCATCGTCAGGACCAAAGAAGCTTAAAGTACATGTTAGAGCAAAGAATGGTTACCGAGGTGTATTAGAGGTAGTTGTCAAAGCTATTAGGCTACGACTTTGAGAACCAATATAGGTCAGGGTTAGAGAACAAGGCAGTGAATGTCTTATCCATGTGTGTGGGAGAGCTTCTAGAGTTAGCCATATAAATACCATTAATGTTGGATTGGGGGCTATTAAAGAGGAGAGTGTGTAGGATATGTAGTTGAGGAGGATCAGCGCAATTCTACTGAAGGATGAGAATAGCCAACTTGGTTATTCCCTAGAGGGGGAGAGACTGTTGTACCATGGGAGGTTTGTGTTGCCTCTAACTTCAGTCCATATTCACATCCACTGTAGGAGTTTCAAGGGAGCTTTGTGGGGGGTTATTCTGGTGTGCAGAAGATATATAGGAGATTGGCGGCAGACTTGTATTGGAAGGGGATGCACAAAGATGTGGAAGGGATAGTGGCAAGATATGAGGTATGCTAGTGGAACAAGTACATGGTCGTGGCTCTAGAGGGATTACTTCAACCTCTTATTCTACCAGACAAGGTTTGGGAGGAGGTCATCCTAGACTTTATAAATGCATTTCCCCGATCTGAGGGTTTACAGTTATTCTGGTGGTAGTTGACAGATTTAGCAAGTATGGCCACTTCATTCCCCTACAACATCCCTATATGATAGTGAAAGTGGCAGCGACATTCATCAGGGAGTTGGTCAAACTACATGAGATACCAGAATCTATAGTGTCCAATCATGATAATGTATTCCTTAGTTACTTTTGGAGTGAGTTATTCAGGCTGTAGGGGATAGTACTGAAGAGGAGCACCACTTACCACCCTTGGACAGATGAGTAAGCGGAGGCGGTTAACAAGAACTTGGAGACTCCTATGATGTTTCGCTTCAGAGACACCTCGGTTTTGGGCCAAGTGGCTATCATGGGCAGAGTACTGGTATAGCACTTCAAATCTTTCGATGTCCCAGATGACTCCTTTTAAAGTGTTGTATGGAAGAGATCCACCTCACTTAGTGCAATATGGACAAAGTAGCACACTAGTTTTTTTTGTGGAATAATACTTGAAGGAGTGAGGATATGGTGTTGGAGGAAATAAAAAGGTATTTGCTGAGGGCTCAACAGATCATGAAGAAGCAGAAGAATAGTCATAGGAAGGACATCTGGTTTGAGGTGGGAGAGAGGGTATATTTGAAGTTTTTTCCTTACAAATAGGGGATAGTAGCAAACAAAAGAAAGGAAAAGCTGGCATCAAGGTACTTTGTCCCGTACGAGATATTGGAGTGGATTGAAGTTGTGGCTTATCGATTGAGGTTACCCCCGACCGTTGCAATACACCTAGTATTCCACATCTCCTAGTTGAGAAGAGATATTGAGGATCATGCAGTTATTTCTGAGTTATCGGTAATACTGACAGAGGATCTAGAGATGGTGTTAGAACCATTAGAGTTGAAAGGGGTGTGACCGGGGCGAAGGAAGGATCAAGGAAGTGCTAATCAAATGGGAACCTACCTAACTATGATGCCACTTGGGAGTCATACGAGAGGGTGAAGAATTAGCTTTCATCCTTCCACCTTGAGGACAAGGTGGATCTTAGAGGGGGGTGGGGGGGCATTATTGGACCGGTCCATACGAGACCTGCCCAAGTCTATTTGAGGCGGAACAGGAGTTCCACCCCCGTGATTGCTGCTCCCCTCTGTAGTCGTTTGAATTGATGTTTTTAATGCGGTTTAGGAAGGAAATTTCGAGGGGGGTGAGGGGGGCTGTTTTTGGATTTCATTTTGGATTGTATGCTTTAAGGGGGAAATTTCTGAGGGTTAGGGATCATTTGTTTCACTGAAATTTGAGTTTTCTTAGGATGTTTGGGCTCTAGTCGATGACTAGAGATTTGGGAGAGCTGGATCCTCTTCTCTAATTGAGGGTCCTATTGTATTCTTGCTATTCTTTGCATCTTCTTTCAATAAAAATGATTTGTGAGCATTCTTCTTCTCAATTTCTTGTGTTTCGTCTGCTGATTTTGCATGAAGTGCTTCTATTTCCTAGCAAATTTGCATCTATTTCCTAACATCTTGCCTTACAAATAAGCCTCTGGTTAGGTGCAATCTCTTTTTATAGGATATGATGTAAAATATACTCATTCTTGATGAGTTTGTGTAAAGAATTTGCCCACACAGGTCTTCGCCCTGTCGCCCTTAGAAAACTTGCTTTCCCAAAGCAGTTTTCTACAATCAAGTTCATTTGCTTCTCTAAAATATTAAAAAGTTATAGTAACCTCCCCCCCCCCCCCCCCCCCCCCCCCCCCCCCCCCCCCCCCCCCCACACACACACACACAAAAAAAATCAAAACTATCAACTCTAGACTAATGGTAGCATTAAATCATTACTATTGTAAGCAAGGGATTTAGAGCCTATCAATTAGCCTTGAATGAATATTCTCTCATGATTGAGAGGGATAATTAACTAGGTCTTGCACCAATAAGAATCCTAGAACCTATTTACAAAATTCTCATAAAATAAAGGTAAGCTCTCTGTATGGTATTTTCTCTGATATATAATTTGACTTTCTAAAATCTTTACTCATAAAAGAGTTGAGCATGAATTTTTAGAGCCCACAAAATTTTATGTCTTGAATGATGTAGAACAATGTAGGGTATTTAAGAGTTTTTATTGCAAATCTAACATGTAATGTAGACATCAATGCAACAAATACATTCAGTAATTTATAAGACAGCCATTAATCTAGTGCATCCATGTATTACTTTTGCTGGAAATTAAAAATATGATAGTTCAATTCAAATGAAAGATCTATGGCATTCTACTAGAAATAATGGCTAGAAAATAAAGTTCAAAAGAGTCGGCACACAACCAAAATTTCAAGCAACTAAAAGAAATTCAAATTATTGCAAATCTAACTTACACAATTATCACCTTCAATAGTAAAAAATGTAGGAAATAATGAAGGAAAAAAAAATGATAAGCAAGCACATACTTGTATGAGGGGATAGTCTCTCAAATTCCAAATCTCACACTTGATTGATGAGTTGAAACCCAAAAGAAGGATTTGCACATCCCAAGCGAAATTTTATACGTAACAGAATAATTTTCTTACATGCCTTATATCTCTATTTTTAATTATGAAGTAAAACTCAAAAAGCGGACCATTGAAAGAAGGAACCGACTTCAACAATAAAGAATTTTAGGAAGACGCTAAAATAGCTGCAGGCCTGCTTAAAAAGCCGCAACCGAAAAAAAAAATTCCATTTGAAGGAAGCCACAAGGAACACAAGCGCTAGTTACATTTTGCATGCACACAAAGACGCCAGCATCACCCGGAAGGGTATGATTCTCTTACAATGATTTTTTTGTTCATCTTCTGTAGGTTTTTGATCTTTTTGATGAGAAGAAAAATGGTGTTATTGAGTTTGAAGAGTTCATTCATGCACTAAGCGTCTTCCATCCATATGCTCCTCTGGAGGACAAAATGAACTGTAAGAATTGGAGGTGAAAAACTTTTTTTTCCTTGTCAATGTGACAAGCTGACCGTCTTAAGTGTGCCTGTTATTATCTTTCTATTTCTTGCAGTTGCATTCAGATTATATGACTTGAGAGCAACAGGTTATATTGAGCGAGAAGAGGTATGTTTCTCAAACGTGTTTTTGATTATTCACATTTTTGGTGATTCATCCCTGTCCATTGTTTAGCCTGAATTGTCCAAAATGAAATTACTAAGCCTATTGAATGTTTCTTAGTTTTGTGCTAAGCAACCTAAATCTCAAACCGTGATTTTGATTCAAGCAGTGGGTGGTTTAGAGGTGGATACACAGTCTAAATGCATTTATCTGTTAGTATGCTTCATATATGGTAGCCTTTTTCTTTTTCAAGCACTGGAGATGCATGTGATTATCATTATTGAAAAAAGCATAGAAGAAGAAGGGTACTTATTTTACATGAGATACATAACTCAATTAATGGGCCTAGAATAAAAAATACAATCAGAATGGAATCAAGCCATAATCGGCCCTATGAAGGAGAAAAATATGAAAACTCAAAACCAGACCACCCAAGAAACCCAAACCTCTGCTCATGGAACTTTTATTTGGTCCGGTCACAGGACGTAGCTCTACGTTTGGCCGCCAGTAGAATCGCGCCACGCGTTCTCACTATTTACCGCGCGCCCCGACAACCCGACCCGGAACGGACCCAGGATGGCTTGGTATTTCTCGATTTTGCTAGGTATTGCTCGGTATTGCTAGGTATTGGTCGATTTTGCTTGGCAATAACCAATACCGAGCAAATACCGAGTAATACCGAGCAAATACCGAGTTGTACCGAGTTGTACAAACTCGGTACAACTCGGTATTGGTCTTCACAGAGCGGTATTTCTCGTTATTGTCATGCAATACCTAGCAATACTGAGCAATATCGAGCAAATACCGAGTAATACCTCGCAATACGCGAACATAGCATTCCCGGGTTCCGGTCCGGGTCAAGTCGTCGGGCCGCGCGGTAGAGAGAAAGAGCACGTGGCGACATGTTATTGGCGGCCGAACATAGCTCTACGTCCAGTCAGAGGACGTAATAATTGTTCCTTCTCATGGCCTTGTATGTTATCGGGACTCTCGAGTAAATAGTCAAACTTCTGATAAATTATTCTGTACATGTTATTAAAAATGATACGGACTCTGCTGCTGCATTGTGATGTTCTTCTCTTCCATTCTATAATCCATAATCTTACCACAAACAATTGCACGATATTGCTTTCTGCGTATAAAGAATTACAATGTCTTGCCTTTTTGCCTCCTGCAGGTTAAACAGATGGTTGTTGCTATCTTGACAGAGTCTGACTTGAAGCTTCCAGATGAACTTCTTGAAGCCATAATTGATAAGGCCTGCTTCCAATTATATACAATTCATGTCTCGCTCTTCACATTCTGAAATTTCTAATCTTGACTCTACGTTTATGTGCAGACATTTGAAGATGCTGATTCTGATAGGGATGGCAAAATTAGCAGAGAGGAGTGGAAGGATTTTGTTAGTCGACACCCTTCACTTTTGAAGAATATGACTCTTCCCCATTTGAAGTATGCTTTTCTGAGTCTTATCTTTTATTTTAAAGTGTGCTCTAGATTTTCTGGCTTTCTACTTTATATGCTCTTACCCCCCTTAGGTGGTTGTATCACATGCACTGGTTTTCATCCTTAGTTTTGATTAATGGCTGACTAGTAATCACTCACATCTCATCAAAAGAGAAAATATGTTATCTTGAGTTACTGTACCTATAATAGACATAATTTATGGTTTTGCATCATGTTAAGCTCAAAAGAGAAATTATTTATGATATTCATTGAGAACTAAGATGTTACAACAAAAAAGTCCATTGATTGTGAAAATTTCCCCTTCAGCGAAGAATTCCCATCAAGATAATTCCTCGCATCTGGTTTGGTGTTGATGGATTTTACCCTGATGACCAGTCACATTGACAGTACCATTCGCATTTACAGTTAGGTAGCCGGTTTTGTCTTTCTGTAGGGATTGTTTAGGATATAGAAAGTTGAATCTCGCTAATTATTTTTGTCCAAAGTCCTTTCTAGGCTTAATCTTTTTGCTTGTAATCCTTCTTGCATATGAAAATCAAGTCTAAGGCCACGTTTGGCCGTGTTGTTTAATGCTGTGCTGTACTGTATTTGTCAAGTGAAGCGGATGAATATTGATGAAAACTGTTGTTGAGGTTGCTTTTGAACTGAAATTCCATGAATTGATTTAATAACCAAGTAAATATGATTGATTATTAATAAATAACATCAATTATATTTGTTGTAAAGCAATCAAAACTTGAATACTGATTAATATTAGAGTAATTTATACGTAATAATTAGCAATTTTTAAATTAAGAAAGAAATTTTATTCCATACGTCGATCAGAAGTAGCTAACATGATAATTGAATAGAATGTAGAATAGTTGTTGTTGTTTTTTTCCTATGATTAAAATAGAATAGGGGTACTTTTGCCTTGAGGAAATTTAACACTGTTTTGAATAAAATTATATTTTTAGAAAGCATTCTTGTATAGCTTTTCAAAACCCCCATTTTTCAGCTTTGTACATTTGGATTTTTCCACATAGAAGTTGTGATTCTACCGTTTCCTTAAAAAGTTGCTTTTGCCATCTTAAAACTCATCATGAGTTAATAGAAAACATTGCTAAACGAGACTTGATAACTAACTAAATATTCCAAGACAAGTTTCCAAACTACCAATCTATTAATCTTAAATAAAAAATGACTTCAAATAAGTATGTCATTCAAGGTTTATAGATCATTTGCATGGTTCTATTATCATGAAAGTTTAATCTGATTGCAGAACAAATCTCAAGTTGAATGACAGTTTCTTTACTATATTTCATGAAATCAACCAGCACCCAGAGTAACTCATAAAATTAGTTTTTTTTCCCCTTTATTTGCCCTTTTATCCTTAAATTTTATATTACATCAACATTTTGGATGTTTAACGCAGCACTGCACCTTATGAAGTTCCCATTAATATTGTTATTCATCTGCATGCAACTAGTTAAGGACTACATCCAGTTCTTTCTAGCTGTAATTTATGATTTCTTCTAATCCTGTTGTTTTTATTTTTGTTGTTAGTTATATTTTCCTTCATAAGATTTATTCCATTGTTTTTTTTTTTCCTAAAATTTTGTTCAAGCTAAATTTTCCAGCTGATGTTTCAGGAAAAAAACAACTTGGATGAGATAGGCCACAACTAATTTGATTGTGGAAATTCTGTCATTGAGAATACTGAATAAGCTTTAAAATGTTAATAATATACTCTAAAGGATAATATCTGTTCATTACTTTCAGGGACTTGACAAAAGCATTCCCAAGTTTTGTGTTCAACACTGAAGTTGAGGATTATGAAACATTGACAGTTTAGCTAAAACTATGGAGCTTCAGAAGTGATCCTCTGTTTGTACAAAATGTGCCAAGTGCTCTGTAATTATGAATTGAAAACTCTTTGGAAATGTCAGTAAATGTATCATTTTCCCCATTGCTCTATTTTTTGTCATTAATGTTATCATATGTGATATACATATCTACACACACACACACACACATATATATATATATATATATATATATATAGAGAGAGAGAGAGAGAGAGAGAGAGAGAGAGAGGATAGTTTAGTATAGTATAGCATAATTTAGTTTAGTATAGTTATATGTATTGTATAATATAGTATAGTAATAGTATGGTTATAATATAGTTGTTGTATAGTATAGTTGTAGTATAACACTATATAGTAATTGTATAATATTGTTATAGTATACTTTAGTTTAGTATAGTATAGTATTAGTATAAGTATAGTATAGTGTAATATGATATAATACATTTATATTATAGTATTATATTGTATTGTTATAGTATAGTGTAGTTGTAGTATAATAGAGTAAAGTTATTGTATATTTGTACTGTAGTGTAATATAAATATAGTATAGTTTTAGTGTATATAGTTTTAGTATAATATAATATAGTATAATTTTAGTATAGTATAGTTGTAAGATAATATAAATATAGTATAGCATAATATAGTTTAGTATAATTATAGTATAGTATAGTATGGTATAGTATATGTATTGTATAGTATTGTTATAATATAGTTGTGGTATTGTATAGTCTAGTATTAGTATTAGTATAGTTATATTATAGTTTCGTTGTAAGATTTATGAACCTTTTTGAGAGAGTATTCTTCTTTAGAAGGCATCCCTTGAGTTTGCCGTCTATGAGTACATCTAACCACCATTTTACAGAGAAATTTCCCACTAAACATTTTAAGTTTAATGAGTCTTGATTAACTTCGACATTCCAAGTCCATATCCATGGAATTTGTCCTTGAGCGAAGAAATAAAATTATTTCATTCCTTCAATAATATCTTCAGGCGCAAATTTTTGAAGATGTGGCGAGGTGTCAACCCATTGGGTATAAATTTGTTGAATTATTGGTGGGAGAATGGTATAGTAGCACCTTTATGTTACCACCATTAATAAAACCAATGAGGAACTAGATTCTCTATTATTTATGGATTTAGAATAAACATCCAGGAATGATTCTTTTGAGCATTGAATCAGTATAAAAATGGATTTAGAATGGTATAGTAGCACCTTTATGTTACCACCATTAAAAAATTTTCTTTGGAAATTCTTGATGTTGAGCCTTTTTAGTCTATTTGAATGGCGCGCCCTTGTGGCTTTCCACAAGGCCATCCTCGTCCTCTAGTAGGAGGTATTGCCTCCTTGCCTTCTATTAATAGGAATAATGGCGGCATTTTTAATAAAATGTCCTAGAAATCTTATTTCGGTTTGAAATAATTTAATTTTAGGTTCATATATGACTAAACCATTTTTCTATGCAAGCCCTTTAAAAGTTTTTAAATGCTTGAATTGTTCTTCTATATTTTTAGAAAATATAATAACGTCATCAATACATGCATTGATATATTTATTATATGTATTAAGGAATTCATTCATGATATTCTAAAATTTAGAATGTGCATGCTTTAAGTCAAATGACATAACATTCTATTTGTATTGTCCACATGAGATAGTAAAAGCTGTTTTATAACGGTATTCTTTGACGATCTGGATCTGTTAGTATCCTGATTTTAAATCAAATTTAGAAAATAAATTAGCACTTGCTAATATATCAAGCAAATCCCTTTTGTTGGGAATATGATAACGAATCCATTTAAGGACTTTATTAAGGGATTCATAATTTATTACTAATCATGATTTTTCTCTTGCTTGCTTTGCAGCATTCATAACATAGAATGTTGTACTGCTCCAAGGCGAGCTAGATTTTCTAATGATCTTCTTTTGAAGTAAATCATTCATTTCTTTTTGACAAAGATTTATATAATCTTTATTCATTTGAGAATTACGTGCCTTCGTAGGTATTTGCATTTCATCAAATCTCTCAATATCAGGTAATTTGACACAATGAATTTTTCTGTTCCAAAAACTAATAGAGCTTTTATTTCGGGATAGTAATCAGAAATCTTCTTTTGGGTTCCTGGAAGTTGAATTTTTAATTTAATTCCTTTAGTAGTAATATGTAATTGTTTTTTATTTAATTTATCCATCTCATTGAGAATTATCTCTTTTGAATTTGAGATGAAATAGAATTTGATCGGGTGATCAAAATAACAAGATACCATCCCTGAATGATGAGAAGATATCTACATAATTTTATATAAAAATGGAGTGCCCAATATAACATGTTGGGACAAATTTTTCACTAGTAGAAAAGGTGTATCTATGTAGTATGTTTATTGACAAATTTTTATTTGGTCAGGTGACCTGATGTAGCTTTACGTTCAGATGCCAGTAAAATAATACCACGTGTTCTTACTCTTTACCACGCGGCCCGACAACCAGACCCAGAACGGACCTGGGATTGCTATGTTCACATATTGCTAGATCTATGTCAGATCACCTGACCTAATAATTGTTCGTTTGTTGACATACTGCCACCTTGGATAATTTGTATTTTGTCTCCATATTGTTACTACTAGCTGAAGTTAGCTTTTACATTATTTTTTCAAAGAATTACGAAGGAACTATAGCTTCTTGTATAGAGTCCATATATGTTCCACTATCTACCAAAACAGTTAAATTAGCGATCACATAAATTTTATGGATTACTTATATATAAGGCATATGAAGTCAAATTTCTCTAGCCTTAATTTTAACTACTATGATAAATCTCATTTCACTTGAGATCTTCAGCATCCGAACCGAACCACTATTTTTCTTATGGTGGCCTTCTTCCTTTTCTAATGGCTATATAAATACAATGCATTTTGTTTAGAAAGACATTTTTTATGATTCTAATCCTATAACCTGATAATAGATGATGCCTTATGAAGCAACTACACATTTTTAGCCCCTAATTGGGATAAGTATTATCATCACAAGCTACAATTTCTTTCCAACAGGTCATACAAGCACTATATATACTATAGCAGGATCATGATGAGTATTTAGAAGGTATTCTAACTCCAGCTGGGTTAGAGAAGCTCAAATGCAATATTAGAACACACAGACACTATAACAGAACAGAAATGTCTTAGCACTCGATAAAATTTCATCATGCATAAATTACAAAACACAATACCGGAGAGAAAGACTACAAAGCTTGCAATTTCTTTTAAGGCAACAAAGAAAACAGTCTCAGCTACAGGTTCTTCAGTGAAACACTAGTACTTACTACAATGACATTGTTACATCGAAGCCTAGTATGGATTGTAGCGGCGTCCCCGGCTGTTGTCATTTCCTTTACGGCTACTGCCAGATTTACTGCCGCCGCGAGATGGGGGAGTTATTGGCACTCCAGGTTGTTGCCTGCAGAGCATTCAAGAGACATTTTAAGCCAGCCTTGTAAATACTACATTTTTGCTGCAAATGAACGCTCAATTTGTGAATCAATTACTTACACAACGTAAGCAATGCGCCCGTCAGGTAACATTATAGGAACCATTGCAGTGCCTGCAGCATGTCTGTTTCCATATAGCATGGTCTGCAAACCGCAGTGGATTATTACAACAAACAATATATGCATATGGAGAGAGAGAGAGAGAAAGAGAGAGAGAGCAGAAATTGGACCTAAAAATAGGTCCGAACATCCAATTAAAATTTGTCACGTGGACTGCGCTTTAGGTGCGCTTTATCTGAGTATTTAACTGCACTTTTGACACGCTTGACTTAAGATTCCGCGGACATAGGTACATTCCACATGCCAATATTTTATTGATGTCCGGACATATCTCTACGCCCGGTGAACGGACCTAATAATTTACCGAGAGAGAATAAACTAAAGGAAAAGGGAAAGAAGTCATACCGGTGTAAAACCTGGAGAAAGAGGGCCATAAGCGCCTCCCATGATTCCATATCCAACGCGACCAGCAGCATAATTTGGAAGGAGAGCACCTTTATGTGAACCGGATCCAGACTCCGCCTTCTTATCAGCTGGGGGTTTTGCGAGGGAACACTCGAGAATTTCACCATTAATTTCATATCTCTCGGTGTTTTTAAGTGCCTTCATGGCGGATGATCTTTCTGCAAAATGAACAAAGCCAAATCTCTTTTTCCTGCCCAGACTTCGCAGGAGGCAGCACGACCTTCGAAATTTCCCCATGGTGTTCGAATAGCTTCTTCAACTGATCTTGGCTCACATCCTTGGGTAAATTTTTAACATAAACTGACTTGATCTGCAAATAATAAAGAGCACCAGTAAATAACCTGTGACCAAGAGACCTAGACTGGAAACAAAGAAGATTGAGATGAGTAAATTTTAATACTTGAGAAGATGAATCTCCACTTTTAGGATCAGCCCAGCTCACAGTAGGGGCATTAGAATCTAATTTGAACTTTGGAACTGACATTTTTTTCCTTGCATATTCAGCACAAGCATGGTTGTAGAACTCAATAAAAGCGAATCCTCGGTTGCGGCTAGAATTTTGTGGATCCTAAATTTTAAGATAAGACGCTAACTTCAGAAAGATTCTCAACTTAGGAATACAGAATCAGCGCGAACATTAAATTTGGTATCAATGAAGGTTGCATTATCAAGACAATTAGAAGTAACTAAGTCAACAAACAAAATAACAAAAACAGCAATGCAAAGCAAAATAAGGGAATTCAATTTTAGGCAAGAATAATGTGACTATGAGATTTTCAAATTGAATCAATCATTTAAAAGATCTATTTAAATGCTACAATATACCAAAGAGTTAAATGCGTTAAATTAAAACGGGTAGATCATGTTTAAATCTTTTGATAAATTGTTGCCACTAAATCTATATATGCTGATATAAAATATAAATTTAAATAGAAATGTGTGCAACTCAAAATATATAAGAAATGAGGAACCAATTCGAGGATCAATTTAAGATTTGCGAGCAAGTAGATTATTATGTTCAAGGTGATTTTTGTGTTTTTGAATACTGTACAAGAAAGTAGAGATGAATAAAACTAAATTTCACCAAAAATAGAATATGAAGCTTTATATGAAACTTTAGATGTTGAGGAATGTTACAATTGTTCTAATACACGTGTTTACAATCCCTAAAAAAATTCATTATCATCTCCTCAAGGTATCAGACACACCAACTCAAAATCATGTATAGTTTGATGTTGATTAAGTTAATTAGGTTGTAGTTCATGAATTTTCCTTCTAGAATATAGTAGATGCAGCAGTTGCATTTACAATATAAATCTACATTTAATATTGTTGAACCAAAATTGCAAATATATTAGGTCATGTTTATGAGCCTAAATCTATACTTAATAGGAGCCAACATTTAAGTCTAAATGCAACTTTGAGACTAAAATCATATTTGAATCAAAATTAATCTTAAATTGACATTAACTACGAACCTAAACTTCTGATAAAAATGAAATATATTTTTGAGCGTGAATAGACTAAATAATGACTATAATAGATTAATCAATTGAACAGCCTAGACCAAATAATGAATATTATAGATTAATCAATTGAACAACCAGTTAACACAACCTCTGAACAAGTATCTATTGAATTTATTGCAATCTTTTATTACTTATTTCTTGATTCACCTGCTCATAAGTCATAAATAAGAACCTTAAGGAGAGTGAAATTAGATCACTTCACTTGAATTCATATTTCTAAAAACCTTATAATTAGATCCTTAAGTTTGATTATACATTTCAAATTGGTTCTTTAATGCAGATCTACTAGGAATCAATCAAATTTAAAAAATGTTGATGAGTCAGGCAACTTAGTTGAGACGAACTGATAAACCATGGATAATTATCCATTATTCACTTTTCACTTATCATTTCCAACGAACATGTGGTTTTCACAGCAAATGGGAAAACAAAAGGCAAAAAAGTTCATGAAAAAAGCCAGGTTTCGCAGCAGATAGGCATATGTTCTAATCATTAGCTTCTATACTGTGCTTCTGTCTTTAGTTTTCCATGTACTTTTTTTCCAAATTTCTTGACGATTTATCTTGACTCTATCTAGGGTTTTTATAATATTTTTACACAATAGTCTCTATTTTTCCCCCTAATTTGCTTATTTATTAATAACTCTTGGGTTTACATCGCTTTGAATGAGGAGAAATGCGGCCTCATAAAGGATAATGGTATTTTCATCACATGAAACATTCAACGTTCAATAAAATGTCACACCTATGAGCTATGATCATGCGAACCTACTTAATCACTATTTTTACCTATGTTAATCAACAGGTCAGGTGCCACTTTGAAGACAAACAACTAAATTGATGGACCTAGGTGAAATTTGAAAAGAAACTAAGGGCCCCCTTAAGGAGTTTTTAAAAATGTTCACCAATGTGAGGCAATCCTTGATCTCAAGAACATGGGTGTCAGGATTTTTTAAAAAAATGTAACCACCGTGGGGTGACCCTTGATCTCAAGAACACGTATGTAATTGACATATTATAAATTATTATACAAAGGAAAATTAACCATAAACAGGACAGTTTATAAAAGCATAATGAGAAATTTTAATACTAAACCATAGTTTTGAGAAGCAAAATATCTTGCCTTCATCAAGTCCACACTAGTAACTCCCGGGCCAATCTCCAGCACAGCCTTCTTTAAATCATCCTCAGACCAGCTTCTGGGAATATTACCTAAAAACAGCCTATGTTTTGCTTGCGACGCAGAACATTTGATCCTCTTGCCCTGAGACAGTCCATAGCATAATACTTGTAAGTTTCACAAGAACCAAAGATACCTAAAGTAACTACAAGAGTGGCACGGAACTTTCAATCGTAGTAACTACACAAGTATTAGCTAGGACGCCAATCCCAAGTAGCACACTATAATTTAACCCTGTTATGATGAAAAATAAATAAAAGTTGCCTCAAAGGAATCCACATGCGGTGTTCCATAACTTAATCCAATTGAAGTAAAAGTAAGCAAGGATTGACTATGCTAAAGTAAAATTAGATGTGATACATCCAATTTTAGAGCATTGGATGAGAAGATAAGGAAATGGTACCCAAAATGACTAGAAGAAAAGTAAATATTGCTTATTTGAAATAAATTAATTGATTAAATGGAAGGTTGAAAAAGCAAATGGAATTTAGAAAGGATAGAAATAATTGTATGCTGGGAAAATTAACAATAAATTAGGTTGAGATGATAGCGGATGGATTTGAAAAATAAATTTATTAAGATGAACAAGGAGAGTGACAGAACAATTGCAATCAAGCTAATTATTGAAAGTGATCTTATAAATTTGGTTAATATTTATGCTAAACTTGGATAAGAAGATCATTTTTAAAATTAATTTGGCAAGAGATAGATAAATACAACATTACCTACGAAAGAAGAAAAATATAACTAAGGTGACTTAATATACATATATAAGTTTCAGCGTGATAAGCTACAAGAGGATTTCCAATGACTATGTAATAAAGATGAAAATAAAATGAGAGAAAATGTACTTGAATTCATATTAGCCTATAATATTGCAATAGCAAATGCATGAAATAAAAAGAGCACCTAATTACTTACAAAATTGGAGTCACCAATCAAAAATATACTTATTTAATAGATAGTAGAAAATAGTCAAAAATACAAATATTTTTCCAATGATTGAAAGTTAATTTCAAAAGATAGTTCAACCAGACAATATAATGACAATTTTCAATTTTTATTTTAGGAGTAAAAGAAAATGATCAAAATAATAAGCCTAAGATTACATGACCAAATTTGAAAGGTAAGAAGTTGTTAATCTTCTAGAAAAGTTGTTAATCTTCTAGAAACTATCCATTGTCGCTCACTTAACCAATCTTCTCAAAAAAGGCTCCTTTCAATGATTTTCACAATCTAAAACTAGCAATATAATTATGCATCTGCCTCAAGAGTTTTTCACAATATAAAACTAGCAATGACAACAGCCCCCGTTTTAACCTTACCCGATTTCTCAAAACCATGTATTATTGAAACCAATGCTTCAAACATCAGTATGGGAGCTATTTTGTTATAAAATAATCAACCCATCTCTTTTTTAAGTAAGAAATTGAGTACTAAACTATCATGATGCTATTAACGAAGTTGTTTGTAAGTGGAATCAATATTTATTTTACTCAATTTGTTATTTGCACGGATCATAAAAGTCTCCGTGAACTCCAAAAACAAATCATTCAAACCCCTGGCAACCAATAATATCTTGGTAAACTTTTAGGTTTTAATTTCCGTATTGAATACAAACCCGACAAAATAAATACAGTTGCCAATTCTCTATGAAGATTGCCAAAGGGCAGGGAGTCCCTTCATTCCTCTCTACTCTCTTTTTTCTTTACTCACCCATTTATCTTTTTTCTTTATAATTATTTTAAAACAAGAAGCTTTTCTCCAAATATCCTTCACATAACCTCTCAACTAGCCAACGGTGAACTCTCACACACAAATTATCAATTCAGGGACAATATCTTTTATTATCAAGGCCTTATTTATATCGGTAAAAATTCTTCACTCAAAAATAAAATTCTCAATGAATTCCATTCGGCACCTCTTGCAAGCTTGGGTATTCTCAAATCATCAATTGAATCTCAGCATACTTTTATTGGCCTAGCCTCCGCAAAGATGTTTTTTTTATTTCCTTAGCAAATGTCTTATTTGTCAAGAAATCAAAACCTTTACCTGCCTCATGCCAGCCTCCTATCTCCATTAACATTACCCTTACAACTTTGGGAAAATTTGTCTATGAACTTCATTACCGAACTACCAAATTCAAAAGGTTTTAATGCTATTCAAGTTGTAGATGATAGTTTACCAAAATATACCCATTTTAAACATTTACCTACAACTTATTCAGCCTATCAAGTTGTCAAACAATTTGCCAAAAATGTAATTTATGGCATCACCGTTGTACTTTAAGTTGCATTACACTTGATTTTAACACTGTATATCATCCTCAAACAGATAATCAAACAGAGGTCCTTAAATAATATTAGAACAATATATTAACTGAAATTTCCACCAACCATAATTGTGGTTTACATTTCAATGTTGAGCCAAATTATGTTATAATGCATCCTTCCATCCAGCTATCTAAATGACCACATATCAAGCTCTATACAGTCGTCTACCACCACCAATTCTAGCATATATCCATGGTACTTCTAACATTGACAACGTCAATACTCTATTAACATATTGTGATACTCTTTTACAAACCCTTAGGCAAAATATGCCACAAGCCAAACACAGCATGAAAATGATTGCAGATCGTTATTGTCAAAATTTATAATTTCAATAAGAGGTCTAGTTATGGTCAAATTCCAACCTTTTTGCAAATCGCACACTTTAAATTGGACATTTTCCAATTCAAGCTATTATCAGTCTCATGGACTACCAACTCACCCTTCCTTCTAAAGGTAAAATTCACCCAGTCTTCCATATTTTAGTTCTCAAACCATTTAAAGGTGATCATCCACTTCCACCACAACTCTACATGCTTTCATCCACAACAATCAACCACTCTTACCGCATAAAATTTTAGCCTCTCGCATTATACAACTTCATAGTCAGCCTCACCACCATGTACTCTTGAAATGAAACTCAATATGCTAAATGTGCCACATGATAAAAATTTTCGACAAACTCTACTTCTTTTCCATCTCTCAACCTTGAGGACAATATTATTTTTCATGGTAATGAGAGTATTAAGCATAACAGGTTAAAGACAACAAAATGATTATTAAAGTCTATCATAGAAAAGGAAGAAGACAACCTGTGAATCAGCCAGCTGAACGCAAACATATAATAGGAAACCAACCTACAGTTATATAGTACCACGCAACTTGCGATCCAAAATAGCCAAAAAAAACTGACAGTAAAACACTCTACGGTTTACTTAGCCAATCGAAACCTTCTGCCCACTTAGACTAGGCCAAATCAACTTGTACACATTAGTTTTTTTAATTCTTCAGCAACCTGTCCAACATGGCATAAAACCCAATTAAACCGGTTCATGTAAGGTCTTATAAATAAGCCCAAAATTGTTGTAATTCAAATCATGGAATAAAATTTCTCCTTCTTTCTTGTCTTCTCTTTTCTTTTATTTTATTTTATTTTGGAGTTTACACCTACTCTAAAGGTGTCTTTCTATTTTTATCTATCCAAGAACCTTATCATAAGTTGATAAGAGATTTAAAAAATGAGATTCTTATAAAGTCATACCTAATATGAGATAAGATATATAATTCTATTAAGAAGATTGTCATATAAATTTTAAGATAGTAAAAATTAATTATATAGTACTAAGGAGACTTGGTGGCGAATTGAGCAGGTATAAAAGATCATAATGGAAAATCAATGGGATTTTAAAATTGGCAAAAGGTAAGCATTATTGAGACTTATGATGACCTTAAAAAAACTAAAAATCTTATAAAGATGATGTTGCGCAAAACAAAGAATCACAACTTTTGATTAATTGTATAATAAGGTCTGTGTTAAGAAAAGAGAAAGAAAAATATTAAAAATTTAAAGAATAGAAAGATAATAGATATTGATAAAGTAGATGCATTAGATGCAAAGATATTAAAATATAAATTAAAATTGAAAAAATCAGAAAAGTCAAAATGATGCTTTAAGAAATTATTAAATGGGAGTTTTCAATAGGAAATGTTTTAAAATGGCATAATGAATAGGATAATAAGTTGCATTATAAATTGATCTGAGAAAAACGAAGTCAAGTTAACTCTGAAGAGGATACGTAATGGTCAAAAAGAGACATTTTTTGGGTTTGAAGAGGTAAGGATGTCATTGCAATGGTTTTAGCCAACCAATATTTCCTATGAAAATTTTGATGATGCCAAATGAGTAAACCAGAAATATTTTGACAATAATATTTAAAAACAAAGAAATGTTCAATATTGAAATAATTGTAGACAAATCAAACCTACGATCATGCAATGAAAGAGTAAGAGTATGGAACATTATATTAGAATTTTTTTTGTTAATTTCAAATAAAAACTTTGATTTCATGTAAGAAAAATCCATAATGAAAGTAATTTTTATGTCAAGACAATTAATAAAGAAGTTTACAAAGCAGAGAAAGGGTCTTCATTTTTTTTTTTTTGCATGATTCATATGATTTTTATAAATCTTGAGAGGCATTTAATCGAATAACGAAACAGTTAATTAGTGTATATTAAGGGAAAAAAAGTTGTTTCAAAAGTATGCTTATTATTATTAAAATGTATAATGAAACATTGCCTAGTATTAGCAATGGTGGGGAGTGGCCAAGGAATTTTCAATTACAATAGAATACATCAATGATAAACAATTAGTTCATACTTATTTGTATAAGTCATGAACATGATATTAAAAGTGAGTTGGTATGGCATATGCTTTTTACAATTGACATAATCTAAATAAGTGGGAAGTCAAAATAACAGTTAGAAATGTTTAGAAGATAATACTCAGAACTTGTAAAAATAAAGATTGGTCATATGATAAGTAATTTTAGTGAAATTAATATTAATATTTATCAACCAATATTATCAAAAGATAAATTGATAGATATGCACGATAGAATCTGATGGGGACATCGGCAGCGATTTCGACACATGTACCTTCAGGAGATGCCGGAGATCGACGGCCACGATCATGATTTGTATTTTCATCATTTTATGTAGTTGTTTATTTTTATTTTATGTTTTTCTGTTTTTACCCTTATGGGTATTTGGTAGCTATTGTAGCCCAAGGGGCATTTTAGTACTTTACTTTCTTTGTCATTTTGAGGCCTATTTATATGGCCCTTTTCTCATGTAAGTTTAGTTTTGATGAATGAAAATTTACTATTATGTGTTCTCTTAGTGAGTCCAAGAAGATCTCTTGGTGAGTTCTTCACCCTCCTCGATCTCTTAGTGAGTTCGTCGGAGAAGACTAGATCTCTTTGTGAGTTCTAGTTTTCGTACTACCTAATCTTGTGAAAATTCAAGGTGAGGACATTTGAGGTTAGTAAATCCGTAGTCGTCGATGCCTTGAAAATCCCCTCGTCTTTTCTCCTTGCTCTTGCCGCCGCCCACTCCAAGCAGCTCAAAGCCGCCGGCCACCCTGCAACCATTTTTCCGCCGGCCAGATCAGCCGCCGCCGGCCTCCCTCCGGCCAACCTCCCGCCAGCCAGCCCAGCAGCCCCCTTTCCCGCCGCCCCTCCCATCTTGAATTCCTAGTGTTTGAATTTCAAACCTTGTTAAACACTTTCCTAATTGGCTCCCTCTCATTATGGGAGCTCATTATTGAAATTAAATCCTCATTTGAATTTCAAATTTGATCCCCCTCTTGAGAATTGGAATTTGAAATTCAAAACTCCCAAGAAACTTTGATTGCTTTCCTAAGATAGATCCTTAAATCTAGGCAATTATCTTTACTGCATTTTAAAGCTAATTTGAAATTTCAAAGCATTGCCTATTATCTCCACCCGTGAAAGGAAACTTTCCTTTGTTGAAATCTGAATTGATTACAGATTTTAATACAAATCTGTCATTTAAACCTATGGGCCCCACTAGCTTATGAGTTTAAACTTTTTTTTCCTCTCTAGGTGGCCGGCCATTCACTGGGCTAAATTTCTCTTATATGCTAATAATTACTATTCTAATTACTTCCTTATTTTCTCCTGAAATCGCTGCCCCTCATGGGATTAATGTAAATCCTCAATTAATTCCCCTCCCACCCCGCCTTAGGGAAATTCAAATTGAGATTGAACGTTGGTCTGAAGCCTCCACCTAATTCAGCCGTCCCCTCTTCAAATCTACTGCTGCCCTGAGGTTCTGCTTGTTGTCCCCTTATTTCAACAAAATATCTTGCTGTCCAGCACTCTGGAAGACCACACTTTGCTGTCCCAAGTTCCCAGCAGCTTAGAAGAGCATTCCAACGTTTCTTGCACCTGAAAGGTTGCTGTCCAAGATCTGTCCAAGACCAAACTGCAGCTGTCCAGAGAAATTCTGCATCTCTTCCTGCTGTCCAGCCAGTCGGGAGAGCTTCGGATGCTGTCCTAAAGTTTCCGATTGCTGTCCACCACATCAAGTAGGGTTTTGGTTGCCGTCTACTTCATCTCAAGCATTCAAACATCCACTAAAGCTTCAAGTCTTCTATTTCTTTGGGTAAACTCATCATCCGACCCTTTTATCTTTGTAGTTACTTCTCTATTGTTGTGATATCTTGATTCATGGAAATCATGCTAATCTTCTCCGCTAAAACCTAGTAATTGGATGAGTTGTGAGGGATCTTCTCAAAACAACTAATCTTATTGTTAGTCTAGGGATATTTGTGGAAAACCATTCATGTACGCAACGTTAGATTGACTTGATTGTTATATGATCTTAACTCTTACCCGTGTGATTCAACCGTAAGCTCGTTTTTCCGTTCTTAATGTTTTATCTCGTCGTTCAAATTATTATAAAGACATAATTATTTGTTCTATCTAAAATTAAGCGTGCAAGCTTTCATTACGAAACCCATCATCGCATGTACGTTTCACATCATCTTGGTATCAGAGCATGGCTAGCATGCTTGACTTGTGCTAGATGCATCCTAGGGTCTAGCTTCTAATTGTAGTTTGAAATTTGCATGCATATCAATGCGTAGATAAGACATTTTCACTGTTTTCACTGCTGTAGTCGTAATTCCTGCATGCATACATTAAAGTTTGAGACATTCTAGGTAGTGTAAGAGTGCTGCCTTTAAACCCACTTTGCTTCTACTTGTTTAGGACAATCACAACCTTAAGTATAACCACTGTCCTCACTGTTCCTGCAGCATTTACCCATCATTTAGCGAACTTTAAGTCCTTGTTTAGGTGTTGTCCACTCTCTCGGATCTTTCCCTAACACCTAGACAGCTTAGGCACTAAACCCCTCTTGCTGTCTACTTAATTCCTGCACAGTTCAGTCACCGTTTGGGAAAATTTAGGACTCTTTCACTTGCTGTCCACATCCTTAAATCCTTCCTAAGCACTTAGATAACTTTATGCCTTGTCTTAGTTTGCTGTCCAAACTATCTTCACCCCCTGTAGTGAGTCTAAGTGAGCCTAACTTAGAGTCTAGATGACGTCCCTTACACCCACTCATCTTTGAGTTTCACTTGACCCTTTTCAATGGATCTGATAAGACTCCAAAAGAGTTTAGATGACATCGTTAACCTAGTGGGCAATATGACTAGAATTATGACGGAGAAACCCGTTAACTATCCCCACTCTAATTACAGGCCCCACTCAGCTTATCACCCGAGATCTGAGCCTAAGCCTCCACGACCTCACTTAGAGTCACCCTATCGTATGCCAACCTTTGATGGTTCCTCGGATCCTTACCACTTTAGGGAATGGGCTAGACAACTAGATGACTATTTTGAATCTTGTCATATCCCTGAATCCCACCAGGTTAGCATCGCTAAGTCTCACCTTAAAGGTCGAGCCCTTCAATTTTGGGCAAGATTGGAAGATCATCAAGAGTCTCGCGGTGAGTACCCTACGTGGAAAGACATGAGGCGAGAACTTAATTTAAAATACCGACCCTCTACCAGTGACCACCATCTAGAGCCCCACCCTACCTCGTCTATTGGAACTAACCGTGGACATTACTGGGGTCGAGACCACCCATCCTTTGGTAACGACATAGTTGTTGTCCCACCCTGTAGGTCTTCATTCAATCTTGGTGACCGACCCTTTAGTGGGTCTTCTGTTGATTCCAGCCCCTATGACTCACCACTTGGATCAACTTCTAACCAGCTCAGTCAACCTTTAGCCTCCCCAGTCCTTGACCCTGCAAGTGTACTTTTGATAAAGAAATGCATTAACAAGAAAACGTCCTCTGAACCTAAAACGGAATGCATTCATTTCGTGGATGCTAATGATATTAAGGATAACGAAGACTTCTTTGATGAGGAAACAAAAGTGAATGAATCAGACTCCAAGCATGACTTAAATCCTGAGCTAGGAAAATTAGAACCTTTAAACGTCGACACCTTCGCCCACCCCGATACTAGTCTCCTCGAGGATAACTCCTTGAATAAAGTACGCCTGGATGATAGTAATGTGATCTCGAAATGAGCTAGTCGGACTTCGAACACTTTGAATTTAAATTTGAAAGATCCTAATTTAGTTGTAACACCTACTGAGATGACTCCGGATAATTCTGATAACTCATATTTAATTTTGGATAGTTCTGATTTAGTTTTGGATGATTCTGATTTAATTCTGGATGATTCTAATGACGACTTAGATAATCTCGAGTTGGAAGTAAGTCAATCGAATTTATTACCGGATTCAAGTGAAACGGAACCCATGGATCTTAGGGTCGCAACCAAACCTGAGTCTCTTTCGGAAGACTGTACTTTGAGTCTGAAAGTTTTTGAGCCTAATTTGTACAATAAGTCATCTTTTGATTTGTTGGAGCCTATTTTAGGAGTTGCCCCTTTAGATTTACTTTTGAAAGAGTTTGTCCTTCCTGATGGGGCTTACCACATCACTCCGCCTACCGACTGGAATGAGAATATTAACCCACACTTTCATGTTGTGCTCACATCTACCCTGGACACGATACCCCGACTTTTGAGTCCCATACCTGCTGGTGATTCTTTGGGCTATGTTATTATGGTTGAGAGTGAAGACCCATCGTCCTATCATACTCCTGATTCTTACATTTTGCCCGCTACATCCTTGTCTTTCCCTGTTAAGGACCTTCCCTCTCCTAGTTGGTTAACCTTACTAGATCACCTTACTACCCCTGGGAGACTGTCTGTGACCCGAGCTAAGATGCCCTTTTAGCTAAGGATGTCTTCATTGCTCCCCCTACCCCAGTTCCCTTAGACCGAACACTTTAAAACCACTCTTTTGTGACCCATCCACCTTTTCTAGCTATGTATTCGTGTGAGTTAGTATGTTGTTGTGCGTGTGTTTTGTAGTCCGTTGTCTTTCAATTTTTCTTTGTTTAAAGTTTGTGTGTGAATCCACTTTTCATTCATCTTTGGTCAAATCTCTTGCACCACTTCATTGTCATATTAGTTGAGTCTTGAATTGTAGACTTATAATTTTACATAGCACATGCCGCATATACATTGCATCAGCATGACCTACTTATGGAAATTGCACGCCTAATTAAATAGAATGATAATAATTATAGACTTTATGCTGAATTCAAAACGACAATTTAAAACTTTTGAGATTGGTAATTCAGCGACGGTGCGGATTCGTCCGGCGCATTTCCCACAAGGAACTGTAAGGAGTCACATGCTAGGAGTGCGGGACCAATTAAAACAGTCAAGAAAATCACTGATAGCGCTTACGTGATGGCTCTGCTTGCAGAGTTCAACATTTATCCCTCTATTAACATAGAAGATTTAGTAACCTATGAGGGTCCAGAGTTTAACCCACCACCTCCACTTCAAATTAAAGCCTTGTGTGAACCACCTTGTGAGAACCCCAAAGCCTACCTCTACTTCCAAAATTATTCCCAAAATTCCTATAGCGGAGAAGGTTGACATGATTCATAGTGATGATATTATTGCCACAAAAGAGGGTGGACGAAGAAGATACTTGACTAGGTGAAGAGGTGAACCAAAGTCAAAGGATACGAGGTCAGAGTGCGAGGAGCTACATCCGATAGACCCAGATCTCCTAGAGCTGTACGAGGGCTCCATAGATATTTACTCGACGGGGTCGAGTTTTCTCCCACCTGGGGAGAATGATGGGGACATCGGCAGCGATTTCGACACATGTACCTTCAGGAGATGCCGGAGATCGACGGCCACGATCATGATTTGTATTTTCATCATTTTATGTAGTAGTTTATTTTTATTTTATGTTTTTCTGTGTTTACCCTTATGGGTATTTGGTAGCTATTGTAGCCCAAGGGGCATTTTAGTACTTTACTTTCTTTGTCATTTTGAGGCCTATTTATATGGCCCTTTTCTCATGTAAGTTTAGTTTTGATGAATGAAAATTTACTATTATGTGTTCTCTTAGTGAGTCCAAGAAGATCTCTTGGTGAGTTCTTCACCCTCCTCGATCTCTTAGTGAGTTCGTCGGAGAAGACTAGATCTCTTTGTGAGTTCTAGTTTTTGTACTACCTAATCTTGTGAAAATTCAAGGTGAGGACATTTGAGGTTAGTAAATCCGTAGTCGTCGATGCCTTGAAAATCCCCTCGTCTTTTCTCCTTGCTCTTGCCGCCGCCCACTCCAAGCAGCTCAAAGCCGCCGGCCACCCTGCAACCATTTTTCCGCCGGCCAGATCAGCCGCCGCCGGCCTCCCTCCGGCCAACCTCCCGCCAGCCAGCCCAGTAGCCCCCTTTCCCGCCGCCCCTCCCATCTTGAATTCCTAGTGTTTGAATTTCAAACCTTGTTAAACACTTTCCTAATTGGCTCCCTCTCATTATGGGAGCTCATTATTGAAATTAAATCCTCATTTGAATTTCAAATTTGATCCCCCTCTTGAGAATTGGAATTTGAAATTCAAAACTCCCAAGAAACTTTGATTGCTTTCCTAAGATAGATCCTTAAATCTAGGCAATTATCTTTACTGCATTTTAAAGCTAATTTGAAATTTCAAAGCATTGCCTATTATCTCCACCCGTGAAAGGAAACTTTCCTTTGTTGAAATCTGAATTGATTACAGATTTTAATACAAATCTGTCATTTAAACCTATGGGCCCCACTAGCTTATGAGTTTAAACTTTTTTTTCCTCTCTAGGTGGCCGGCCATTCACTGGACTAAATTTCTCTTATATGCTAATAATTACTATTCTAATTACTTCCTTATTTTCTCCTGAAATCGCTGCCCCTCATGGGATTAATGTAAATCCTCAATTAATTCCCCTCCCACCCCGCCTTAGGGAAATTCAAATTGAGATTGAACATTGGTCTGAAGCCTCCACCTAATTCAGCCGTCCCCTCTTCAAATTTGCTGCTGCCCTGAGGTTCTGCTTGTTGTCCCCTTATTTCAACAAAATATCTTGCTGTCCAGCACTCTGGAAGACCACACTTTGCTGTCCCAAGTTCCCAGCAGCTTAGAAGAGCAATCCAACATTTCTTGCACCTGAAAGGTTGCTGTCCAAGATCTGTCCAAGACCAAACTGCAGCTGTCCAGAGAAATTCTGCATCTCTTCCTGCTGTCCAGCCAGTCAGGAGAGCTTCGGATGCTGTCCTAAAGTTTCTGATTGCTGTCCACCACATCAAGTAGGGTTTTGGTTGCCGTCTACTTCATCTCAAGCATTCAAACAGCCACTAAAGCTTCAAGTCTTCTATTTCTTTGGGTAAACTCATCATCCGACCCTTTTATCTTTGTAGTTACTTCTCTATTGTTGTGATATCTTGATTCATGGAAATCATGCTAATCTTCTCTGCTAAAACCTAGTAATTGGATGAGTTGTGAGGGATCTTCTCAAAACAACTAATCTTATTGTTAGTCTAGGGATATTTGTGGAAAACCATTCATGTACGCAACGTTAGATTGACTTGATTGTTATATGATCTTAACTCTTACCCGTGTGATTCAACCCGTAAGCTCGTTTTTCCGTTCTTAATGTTTTATCTCGTCGTTCAAATTATTATAAAGACATAATTATTTGTTCTATCTAAAATTAAGCGTGCAAGCTATCATTACGAAACCCATCATCGCATGTACGTTTCACATCAGAATCAAGTATCTTACATCTACTATACAAAAAAATAGGGATATAAATAAAGACATAACACAGAGATAAAGTGAATCCTACCTGTGATAAACTTTAAGTATGCTGAATCTACTATATAGAATAGTAAGAATATAAAAAAGGCATAACATATGAAGTTATGTTTGTATAGCCAAAATACAAGTGTCTCCATGATATTACCATTGGAAGGGATATCAAACTTAAAAAGAAAAATTTTTAAAACCCCAATTAAATAGACTACATTATATAAATTTATGTTGGGCAATAAATAGGTAGTTTATAACTAAGAAGCATCATGGAAAAATATTGAGATATATGTGTAGCAAAATTAGAAATGATAGATAGAGAATGATTATATCAGATGAAAATTTGTAGCAGAATTAATTTACTATAAGATGATTGAAAACATATATGTGGTTTCAAAATGTAAGATGAAGGAATGAAAATGCATCCATTAAACAGAAAGACAAAATTAGTGTGAAAGAATTAGAAAAGAGAATGGTTGAAGAATAAGTTTAACACCTCTTACAACGCTCAGAGGAATGAATGAAAATTAATGACACATAAAGAAGGTCCAAATAATTGTGATTTGGGCTAATCATGATGATAATTAGTATTTTCGTGTTAATAATGAATAATTCAATAATTTAATAAATGATAAAGCTTTCAATAAACATGCATCTGCAATTTAAAAAAAAAATATTGTTAAATTCTATAAAATATCTTCTAAAATGATATAAATGTTAATACTAGCCCTTAAATGGAGTGTAAATGAAAACTTGTCGACCAAGAGCTATCCAATCTACCTATGACCAGCACTTTGTGACCTCTGCATAGCACCTGGCATATATCATGGGACGCATGTCTTTTTTCCACTTTGCTTATGGACTTGAATAAAAATGGCATATCCTCAGCTCTTTGAAGGAAAAAACAACAAAAGCGTTCAAAGCACTGAAAGATTTAGGCTTCATTTGGGACAGCTTTTAGGTTGCTTTCTAAAATAACTTTCTAGTACAAAAGTTTCTTGAATTAAAAAAATTTATCCAAGAAAGCCATTTTAACAAGCAGTATGAAAGCTGTCCAAAACGAAGCCTTCGTATCAAACAATTAATGTTTATGGCCACATAGTAGCTGGCATCTCATGGGCTGCACGTCTCTTTTATACTTTGCTTATGAACTTGCATGAGAATGGAAAATCCTCAGCTCTTTGGAGCAGTGAACGGCAAAAATAATCAAACCACTGAAGCATTCAGCATGAAACAATTTACGTTTCTGTGAATACATAACATTCCAAATAACCCTCAACTGCAATTCTACTAAAAAGAAGCATGAAGCTCGGTAATTCAAAAATATAAGCAAGTAATTCTTAGCTTTTTTAATCCAAATTGTTGGTAATTTTTTGAATTTACTAATAAACTATATAAATTAAACTACTTTTTAATATCAACTACATTTTCATTATTCTAGCAAACTTTAGTACAAAAAAACAGTAACATGCTCATGTTTTCCACACCTTGTTTGATTTCCGTCCAACCTTTCTACATGAAGACATAAAAAAATATGCACAAGTTCAAAACGATACCATTGCATATGTATAATTAGAAAATGTAGTTTGAATTTTTTTAACATTATTTAGCATGCCAAATTACTAATTGTTTTAAATGTGCTTTAGATGCAAAAGACATGAAAATAATTTATTCATTTTGCATTGTTCAAAAAAATCAAAAGCAAGTTTAATCTTCATAATTCTAAAACAAACTAAAATAATGATAAGGATAGACTGCATGTAGTATATTTTAAAAAAAAATTTAACATAATTTAATATTGGCCATTTAATCATTTTTTATAATATACTTTAAACTCAAATGTCTTTTTTTAGCATTGTTCAAAAACCAAAAGCATCAATGTTTTGATGAGTTTATTAATTCTACAAATAAAATAAAGTAACTATAAAGTTTGAAAATCAATTTTGTAAAAGTATATTATAAGCTTCTAATGCGTACACCTAGGTGCATGCGTATTCCAAAATCCAAATACCACTTTAATGTGTGAGAACTGATCAACAAATAGGCGACTATACAGTTTTTTGAGAAAACAAATTAAAGCATTTCTAAAGACAATATATATACCACCTTGAATTCAGTATTGTTCAGTTTCTCGATAGCTGTTGCAGCCAGCTCCCTTGTCCTGAAAGTAACAAAGGCATAACCTTTATTCTCTGATGAATCTTTGCCTTTCATCATTCTAACCTGCCAATTTCAAAAGCTTCTATGAATTGAAATAATATAAAAACTTAAAAACATATTGATATTAAAAAGAAAATACAAATTACCTCAGTAACTTCGCCTGCTGGTTCACAAAAACTTCTTAACTCTTCTTCAGTTGCATCAGGAGGTATGCCTCCAACATATACCTCCGATCCATGTGGAGGAAGTGCAAGTAGTTCAGCATGCTTCTTGCTTTCATCATCTAGGTTTTCACCATCCTCTTTCACAGGATCTTTAATGGCCAAAGTTACACTGGCTTCTGTAGGTGCACCATTAACAACATCATTATCACTCCCCTCATCAGCTCCTTCTTCTTCTTCTACTTCTACTTCTTCTTCTTCTTCCTCCAACACCTCTTCCTCTTCTTCTTCCAATTCCTCTACTTCTTCCTCAATTTCTTCATATTCAACCTCTTCTTCCATTTCTTCATAACCATCAAGTTCCACCTGCTCTTCAGGCTCAGCAGGCATTACAGGCTCAGTTACCTTAGCAGCAGCAGCAGCTCTTGCTCTTGTCTTCGGCATTTTCTGTATCTAATGGAATCTTGGAAAGCAACTGTGGAGAAGAGAAGCCAAAAGCATTTGCGGAGGAAGCATACAAATTTTTGTTGGAAGGAAAATAAATGAATGGATGAGAGGAATTCCAAAGTAAGAATCTCATCTCAATCCAAGCCATGGAAAGCCCCAAAGGAGTCTCAATTTGACAGATCATTTGTATTGGATGATAACAATAGTAGTAAACATAGAACAGGTAAGAGAAAGATATAATCATGATAACAGATAGGATGATACTCAACAGGGGCAAAAAGATGTAAAGAATTTTAGCTAATTTAGAAAGCAAGATGAAGTTTGAAATATCTTGCTTTTGTTTAACTGATTAAATTATTCAAATCCCAACAAAATGATTCCAAAAGAGAGGGAAACCAAAGAAAGGGGGAAAAAAGAAAAAAAATGTGAGAAGCACAGAGATAACAGGGAAGTAACAAATAAGTAAAGTTCTAATACCTAGAATAAAATATACATACAAGTAGGATGCACAAAGACATCTATGAAATGCTGCAGTAAAAAAAATTTTAAATTCCACTGTGCCTATTACAGTGGAAGAAGATACAATCAGGTAAGTTCAACTCTAGATATTCTTAATCGTAATGCATGATATTATTTAGAAATACCTACCAGCAGCCAGATTTTAGAACAAGGGTACAGAAATATAAGGAATCAAGTCACAATAAATGTTTAAAGGAACAAAAATCCACTTTCATTACAAGAGCAACATAAGTTAAAAGAATATCAAGTTTGTCATCTCCATAATCAGGAAAGACTTGTTTCCAACTAGCAAACCACCTAAAGCCTGGACCTGATACTACATTTATTAGTATAAATGTACTCTGCATATTATCGATTAACATAGCCTAATAATTTTTTTAAAGGAAAAAAATCCATCATAATAAATGTCATGAGTCAAAAGAATATAGCCAGCAAAACATACAGTATCTCCATCCTAGTCAGTATATCCTGAAAATTGAAGAAACCAAGATATATGACTGGTTTTGTTGGATTCAGTAAACGGTATGCTTTAAACGAGTCATGGAGCCAATGATCAGGAGCCATTTAAACAAAGAAGGCCAGCAGATGGTCTATGAACAAACTCGCAATCTTGTAGATTATTTTGGAAATAATCAATCAGCAGTAACATGCAAACAATGGAACAAGAGAATTCCTTGGATTTCCTTCAAATAAAATGTCATAATGAAAATGAAACTTCCTTACGCTATGCTAATTAACAAGAGAGAAACATAGCCTATTTGGTTCGCAGATCAAGCTCGGAAGAAGCTTACAAGCATTCAATAAATCATCTTCGAAAATCCACTTAAAAAAACTTCAATTTTAAGCTCAGCTTCCCAATATACCTAAATAAATCTCTAGATCTCAGGCAAAGAAATACTCAAACGAACTTCAGACCCAGGCACTTGATTGGAACAAGCAGAGAAGGAAAATAACTCCAAAGAGATCTTTTGTAATAGGATAAGATCACAAGCCGTGAAAGAAAAATATGAAGATAAACCAATAGAACCACAAAAATTTGTAAAAAAAAAAAACACCATAAAAGCTTCCGAAGTAAAAGTGCGAGAGCATACCGGATGATCGAGTGGAAAGCCGTCGAGAGCGAAAGTCTCTCTGCTTTGGATGCCTATCGACAATTATGAATGGAGCGGAACCCTAATTTTGGTATTTATACATAATTTACGAGCATACCGCCATGCCCCGTCCTGGGACGCCAATTATTTTTAATTTTAGTTTTGGAGAATTTACATATGATAAATTTTTTTATTTATATATTTAACACATAAATTTTTAAATTTATTTAAATAATAGTAAATTTTTTAAATCAAATCATAAATATTATAAATAATAATTTATTAAAAATAAAATGCACTTGAGATTTAAATGATTTATAAAATTTAAGCATTAGATATATAAATAAATAATAATTTTATGATATGCATATAAATCTAGTAATTTTAAAGTTAATTTTTCCACTTATTACTCCCTTGATTCATTAACTTGCTAAGTATTTTTTTAATAAATATATTTAATACATTATCATAAAATCAATGTGATCACGTACAAATCTTAATACATATTAAAATTGAGAACTTTTGAATTCAAATTTAAAATCATATGAACTCTTATTTCAGCAAGCTAATAATCTATTTGAACATGTAAACAAGATGAATTCAACCACAAAAAATGATTCGATCTAAGTCTAAAGAGCCCATATCATATACTTGAAGCATCATTAGAATTTTATGATATTAATTGAGGCATCAAATGATCTCCATATCTTACAAGTTTATAGTTGAATCGAATGTCTCGACGAGACAAATTCAATAGTCCTAAGATCAGTAAATGTTGGCATCACTAAGGCAGTTAAATGTTGGAAGAATAATTAATAATCAAGAGACTCAATATAGGCCATCCGATAGAATGTTTTGGATTACGAATACTGTTAATCTTAAAAAAAACTCTAAATAGAATCACTCTTTATACAAAATAGGAGGATGTATGATGAAAGATTATAGAGAGCTCAGATGTTTAAAGAATCCTAGAGCTACACATAATCGGCGCCTTATAATCACTGCTTAATCACCGTCATCAAACCATTGCCCTACTATAGTCATCAAACCACCACTCAAATATTATTATTACAACACCGCTCAACTACCCCCCAACCATCTCTATTAGCCCACAATCAGATTGTTGCCATCAAACATTAGCTACGCACCATCAATGGACGATTACTTGGCTGCCAATATCAAACCGTAACCCATCACTGTCATCACACATGACTAATCATCATTGTTAGACCATCACCATTTACAATTGCTTGACCGGACTATCGCCTACTCAAATCCCTAATTATATAATTATCATATTACAATAAGTTATATCTATACAACTATATAAGTGTGGCTTGGGATTTCTCCCAAATGCAATCCTCGCCTTCCATTTAATTTATCAAAGATGAATCTCAGCCTTTCATTTTATTTATGCATTTAATTAACTTATTTATTAACTTCATTTATTCAATAAATGCATGATATTTTTTATTTTGTTTACATTAATTGTATTTAAGTCAGAGTCAATTGGTGCATTTAATTACATTTATTTTAGACATTCAATTATATTAATTAATATATTTATTTTTATTATTTCTTATTAATTAATACTTACTATAGCAATTAATAAATAATTCATTAATTAATATTCATAATATATAAACTATTATAAAACTAATTTGTAATTCTTCTCATATTGAATTCTAGCATTTAAATTTATGATGAATATCGAATCCTAACATTTAAATGTATGATTATCTATACCATCTATACTATACTACATTAGTGTGGCTTAGGATTCCTCCCAAATGCAATCATAGCCTTCCATTTAATTTATCAAAGATGAATCTCAACCTTTCATTTTATTTATACATTTAATTAAACTTATTAAATTCATTCATTCATTTAAATGCAAGACATTTTTAATTTTGTTTACATTAATTAGATTTAAGTAAGAGTCAATCGGTGCATTTAATTATTTTTATTTTTTACATTCAATTATGATTAATTAATATATTTATTTTTATTATTTCTTAATTAATATCTACTCTAGAAATTAATAATATAATTCATTAATTAATATTCATATATATATTATTATAAAGTTAATTTATAATTCTTTACATATTGAATTATTGCCCTTAAATTTTTGATGAATATCGAATCCTAACATTTAAATTATTGATTATTATATAAATATTTAAATTAAATTTGATTGTTTCAATACTCTCATTTTTAAATCTATCTTAAAATTTAATATAATTATTTGTTTATATTAAATTATTAGCTTCACAATTTAATTTTAATAAAAAAATTAATATAAATATTAAATTATTCAAATTTATTATAAAAAAATCAAAATTAATCTTCATCTCCAAAAATTGAGATTGAACAATATATATCTATTATTATAAATATTAGTATTATAAAAGCCACTTAAATGTCTTCATAAAAATTTCTAACTTTCATATTAGTTATTAAAATAGAATTATGGCTGGTATTTTTATTTTCTTTATTATGATTAATTATTTATTTTAAAAATAATTAATTATAATTACTTTTTATTTAAGCAAACAAATAAAAATATATATTTTGAATTTCCTAATACTTCTTAGTCTTCATTCACATTTATTGAATACTCCTTCGCATTCTCTTTTTATTATCTTATATTATTCTTATTCTCTTTGATCATGATCTTAATTATTATTAATTAAATATCCATTCTTATTCTCCTCTTTGTGTCTCTTATATTTATTATTTCTCTTCATATTTTCCTATTCGTATTTTATATAATTTTTATTCCTCTTCATATCTCTTTATATTTCTTGTCATTTTATATATTATAACTCCTACAACTCATCAAAATCTCATGCTATATAAAACTCTACATTATCCTTTATGATATATCATATTTATATGGTGTTGAAAAGATGATATGATTCGAGTGCTCCTAACAACTATTTTGTAATGGCAATGTTGCGACAACGAGAAGATCATATCAACTTCTTACAGCTCCGATGCAATAGAGAGAAAGCTTTGGATGCCAAATATGCCTCAATTTTTTTTTTTTTTTTATAGAAATCTCTCTAATTACAATTATATTTTTATCTATAAAATGAAAGCTATTTACATAGTTTTAATTTTATAAGAAAAGTTTTGGATGCCGAAGATGTCTTCGATTATTTTCGTTAAAAAATCTCTCTAATTCCAATAATATTTATTTCATATATAAAATGAAATATGTTTACTTAGTTATTTTTATTTGTTTGATTTATTGAGTTTAATGATATTCAATTATATTTTATTTATTGTTTAATTGATTGATTTTTTTATTTCAGTCACTTACATATTTTTATTTGTTTGATTTATTGAGTTTAATTATATTCAATTATATTTTGTGATCAATTATTTCTTTTTTTTAATTCCTTTCAATTTTTTTACTATTGGTTGTATTCTCTTTGAAGAAATTGGATATTAAGTATTTTTTTACATCATAATTAAATGGTGATTCTTTTAGAGTAGGATTTGAATTCATTTCATTTGTTAGTTTATTTCTTTCTATTTTAGGCATATTTGATGCATGTTTTGTATTTCTTAAGATAATGAATTCATTTTTTTTCTCTTTATTACTTAAGATAATGATATATATTTTATATTTTTTAAAGTAAAATAAGTGGTTATTAATTTAAATTCTATGATGTAACTTACATTGTTATGAATATATGTAATGTAAATATGAAATTTGAACTTATCACATTTGATCATTTGTTTTAATTATAATTCATAAAAAATAGATTCTATGAAGGAAATTATATCATTTATATTTTTTTATATGTTTATGCCAAAAGATAATAAATTTTAGCTAAAAATTATGAACTATAACAGAAGAACTTGATTCTTTATGCATAACATCTAACTTAGGGGTCAATATTATCCAGTAGACCTCTATATAATTCTCTAAGTATTTTGATTGATTGAAGATTACCAGTAATTTTTTTTTACATTTATCGCATAACCATTTTACTTTCATATGAACAAAAAGCTTAATATGATCATGCATTACAAGAAATCCTTAAGCATACCATTCCTAAAATGTAACTTGTTAGCTTTAGATGGTCCCTTAATTGTGCTTCTACCATTTCTTTAAAAAACAAACTTTCATCTTTTCTCACTAAAATTTCTAGGATCCAAAAACAACATTATTGTATGGTAGTGTTTACAAAGATGTGAAAAATGGGTGTCAGCACTTCTAATACAATTTATTTTGTTTAAAAAAATAAAAAAAAAATGGTTCTCATTCTGAATTTATTTTGTTAAAAAATTTGGAATTAGCAATTAAAAAAACACAAATATGGCAAACAACTAACAATCAAGTGCATTGCAACAAAAAATGAGAGAGAGAGAGAGAGAGAGAGAGAGAGAGAGAGAGAGAGAGAGAGAGAGAGAGAGAGAGAGAGAGAGAGAGAGAGAGAGAGAGAGAGAGAGATGAGGAGCAATTGAGAACCTTTCCCACAAGGAGAAATCAAATGTTGGAGAAGAATGATCGATTTCGGGAGTTCAAAATCGAAGATCGGAGAGAAATTCAAAAGACTTGCGGGATTGAGAATATATGTGGAATATGAGTGGAGTGGATGTGGAATATGGAAAGTTTCAATTAGATGAAGAGGTTGGATTTATTTTGTCATGTAAATGTGATGTAAAACTATATATGCAAGTGATGTTGATTTGGAAATTACGCGTGCTTAAACATAGCTTAATAATTTATTAACTATCCATGAACTTACGTAATGACTAGCTTCTGCATGCAAGGGGGTCGACAATCAAGTTTACAAAAACAATCACATGCTGATGGGAGGACCATTAAATAACAGATTATTTAATAACATGCTCACATGATGTTTCAGAGATAATCCCAAAGTTAACAAATAGATTAGTCACTACAAAGGCCCACTCACACAACACTCTTCATGTGGGCTAAGAGAATAAGCTTTCACAAGAAAATAATGCCACGATTGAGGAGGGACTAAAAAGATACAAGGGGGGCGGAGAGAGAGAGAGAGAGAGAGAGAGAGAGAGAGAGAGAGAGAGAGAGAGAGAGAGAGAGAGAGAGAGAGAGAGAGAGTTTACTCGCATAAAAGAAGATACTAAACCACAGTGAAGTCGTTTGGCTGCATATGTGGAAAGGACAATAATATGAACCCTCTTGTATGCCCGGACAATAATATAACGTCTCCGAAAATTTTGGACATCAATGATATGGACGCCAAATCCTGGAACAACTCATAGTGGGGCTGGAAAAAAGGTTGATCTTGTATTTCAGCAGTAGGCGGGTGTCTTTGAGATGATTTGGGAGGGAAATAATAAGCTCCTAGTATGAAATTGGGGGGTGGCAAGCACTAGAGTTACCAACTATAGCTTACTAGTTAAGGAAAATAAGAATTAATTCAGATTTCCAATCAATATTCAGATTTGTTGATGGAGATATCTTTCCAAACATAGCCCAACAATTTAGAAAGGGAATTCAAGGCTTGTGGGAGAATTTGAGTTTGATTTCAAATTCCCAAAATTAATGCTAGGCTAATTTATGAAGGGGAATTAATTTGGTTATCCAATTAATATTAAAATTGATTGATTGGGATATCTTTCCAAACATAACCCAACAATTTGAGAAAGGATTTCAAGGCTTTAGGAGATTTCAAATTTGCATATCAGATTTTCTAAAATTAACACTAGGCTAATTTAAGAAGAGGAATAATTAAGGATTTTGTAATCCTATTTTTGATATTAACGCGTAGGCCCCTCAGTAGGTTTTAATAATAAAAAAAAGATTTATTGGGATATTTTTTCAAATATAACCCAAATATTTGGGAAAGAATTTCAAAGTTTTAAGAGATTTCGAATTTGAATATTAGATTTTTCAAAATTTACACTAGACTTATTTAGGAAGGCGAATTATTTGGGATTTCAAATTAATATTCAAATTGATTGATTAGGATATCTTTCCAAACATAACTCAACAATTTGGTAAATGATTTCAAGGCTTTAGGAGATTTAAATTTTGAATCTCAAATTTTTTCAAAATTAACGCTAAGCTAATTTAGAAAGATGTTAAATGATCAATTTGAAATTATGGGGGGAAAGGGAAGAGGGGGTCATGATGGTTTCGGCAATGGGAATAAGGTGGTGGTCAGTGACTATGAAAAGGGGGGAAAGGAGAGGCTATGCATGGTCAACACTAGGAGGAAAGGAGGTGGTCTGTTGGAGCTTTGGGAGATGACGATGGCGGCAAGCTCAATGGGGTGGAGGCGGAGATTAATCGTAAGCCCGAACACTTTCTATGGCTGTCGGGTCTTGCTTTACCCTCACCTAGGGATTTCACATAAGTTCTCACAAGAACTCTAAAGGCTCTCAAACACACCTAGATACAAAGTGCAAAAAAAATTATTCATAATAATCATCATCTTCCCAAGGAGGATGAGAGTCCTATAAATAGATAAAATACAATAAAACATCAAATGACTAAAGTGCCCCATGGGGTCACATAAACCTACTCCCTCAAGTGAGAGTAAAAATAAAAATTACACATAATAAATCAAATACAAATAAATATTTAGAAATAGAGTGATCCGATCATAGCATTAGATCTCCGACCTTCCTCTGATAAACGTTCTACGACCGTATGTCCTCATCAAAATAACTGAGATTTTTTTTGGGAAGAATCATAAGAGAAATTTATAAATAGTATATATATATATATATATATATATATATATATATATATATATATATATATATATATATATATATATATATATATATATATATATATATATATATATATATATATATATATATATATACTAGTAAAAATGCCCGTGCATTAAATGCACGTGACTAAAAATTTAAAAAAAAATCATATAATAAATATTTTAAGTATATTATCTTTATTAAGATGAAAAATAATAATTATTATAAATAATTATAATCATTATGATATATTTTATATGATTAGATAAATAATTTTATATAATTTGAATTTTCTATCATTCGTGAATTATTTTGATATTAAATTATATTTATTATTAGTTATTAAATAGATTTGTCGTATTCTGAATAAACCAAATCATTTGGCATATTTAATTTAAACTGAAAAAAATAATAAAGTGACATGGGGAGAGAATGTGAGAGAGTGAGAGAGAAATATAGAGAGGCGAAGAGAGAAAAGGGGGAGAGAAAGGCCACCGCGATTGAAAGACTAAGAGAGAGGAGAGTGATGGGTGATGTATATTTTTTATATATATAATATTATCTAAATATTATTTTTAATATCAGTAATTTAATTTATTAAATAATTATTTCTTTTTTATTTAAAATAAATAAGTATAAAAAATAGTTTTTAATAAAATATTATCACAAACAACACTTTTAATTCGCCCATCACCTGTTCACCGTAACAAGAGTTTCAATAAACCTCAACCCATCAAACCTCGGAGTAAACTTATCATTGTCTCCGCCTCTCAAAGATCCAGATCCCGCCTCCTTCGACTTGGAAGATGGAGAACCCTCATCACCAAAGGGAGATCCGGCTCGATAATCATAGGTAAATGAAGAGGAAACAAGTGAAGATGCGGCAGCAAGGGAGGTCTTGAAGATGATTATGGCTTTCTTCATCTCGAAAGAGCTTCATGATCGACAATAGAAACACATTACTCGTTGGATCTAGGCACATTCACAAAACACTTTGAGGAATGATTGTTGGTGCTACTAACATGAAGTGAATTGGCAATTGTAGGGTTTAGGCCATGCATGGATAAACTTCCAAGTTGCCTTGCATGAAATCCTCAATATTATGGGTATTTTATAGGTGCCTGAATCTGTAGATAAAACTTCCAAGATGCCAACATTTGCGATTCGGTCATTGGGCACGATTCGGCTTCTAGCAAATCACAATTGTTATTCGTCTTCCATAATTTATTGTGAATGTTAGGTATACGAAGGGATAAGAAAGTGAGGTTCGTAATGAAAACGGACAGGAATGCCGGAATTGGAACAATTCGTGACTGTGATTTGGGCGAGTTTGTCATTTCGCCTTCAACCCATGGCGCTTAATACGAGTATACGAAGGATGAGGAACCAAAATATGAAATGTTATTATAGAATTCTATAAATAAATAGAGCGTAGGAAAGACGAAATGTTTTAGTAGAAGTTTAAAAGGCCAAAATAATCAGAGAATAAACCTACAAGATATAACACCTTAACGATGGAGAGCAGGAAGTTCAGGGCAATCCGAAGAGTACAAACAAGAAATAAGAAAATTTATGGTTAATCAGACGACGAATCCCTCGAATATATAAAAGTGATTAACCGGTCATTAATAGAGTATATTTGAAATTAATAAAATAATTATAATAATTAAAATGGAAGGTTAGGATTTAATTTGAATAATTAAAATTAATTAAAATAGAATGCTGAGATTTACTATGGGTGGAAACTCAAGTCCCTTTTATAATATTAGTATTGATATAAGTGGTTCCCTGTCATATAAACATTTCATAAAAATTTACATAATGATGAGATGCAGTTGAGCAATTTCTACGAAGTAGAAGATTTAACCTGGGCTTGGCATATCACAAGTATACAAAGAATGCCACCTTTGATTCACTATACATAGGCATCCTTAAAAAAATTATCTAAAAATCAATAAATAAGTGGCAAAAAAAGAAAATTCTTTAATACATGCATGCCGCAACATGAGATAAAAGTGTATCCAACCCTCTTAAAGACTGTCAATGCTGCAACTAAGATCCTAGCAGTTATTTGGATAAAAAGATTACAACAAGCAACATAAGTTGTTCTTCTTCGTACGCAGAATGCCAGGTCACAAGCGTTCTAGATGGACATGTGGATGATTTACCAATACTAACAACAGAACTGCAGTTGATCAAACACTGGAGGGTTCAATTCCACAGTTTTGAAGCATTCATAAGTAGGATAAGCATACCCAAGAACCAATCCACAAATGGAAATGATCAAATTGTTTTTTTCAAATAGATCACACCTCATAAAGTAAATACAGAAGCGATTCAAATTGGGAAATTGCTTACGCGAGGGCTCTTATAAAAAAAGATCCTATCATTTTTTAGCCGACTATACATAGCAAAAAATAACCGCACCCAGGACCGCCACCACGATCTTCTAAATGCAATGATAAATCAAATAAGATAGAAGTTGCATATCCTCATTAACAAAAAGTAAATAAATGCATCTCAGTACCAAATGAGATAAAGTTTACTACACATATCCAGAAAATTGTATAAAAAGCTTTATAAACTTTAGATAAGATTAAAAAAAAAAAAAAAAAACTTTAGATAAGAAAATTACTTCCAGCATCTATAACAAACAAATTGTTACCTCCACGGCGAGCTGCATCGTGACTTTCGATCTGAAAGGAACAAACAAAAACAATGTCGTAAAACAATGCGAATAACTTCTTTAACAACTCTTTCAAAACTCCTCGTAAAGCATGCGAATCCGAAGAAGAATTGGTAGTGTCGGAGAGCTTAATAGCGAAGAAATGAAGAAGCGCAATCAAACTTACCACTAAATACAAAACTATTTAGGCTTCTGATCCGCCATTCATAGTACAAAATTTTTGGACACACGATGCCCTAGTGACTTCCGAGCTGATAGGAGGAGGAGAAGAAGGAAAAGAAACCCCCTATCCGACAGGAGAAACGGCGAGAAAGACATACATGCTCGGTATTCTTCTTCACGCGATGCCCTATCCACTTCCGATCCCATAGAAGGAGAATAAGAAGGCCAAGAAACCATATATAGCGACTCTTTCAGACGGGAGGAGAAAAGGCGAACGAACGGAAGACATAAATGTTCGAGAGTGGAATTCGAAGAGGGATTTTTTTTTATTATCATGAACAGTTTGGCAATTAACTCAACTCACCGAAGAAAACGAATGGTGAAGTGTGTAACGGATGGCTGAAGAAATTAAAGAGTGAAGCATTTTTTTTTTAAGCAAACCATTGGGTCATTTAACCAAGTCAAATCTTTCAGCTATTGGAACGAAAATATAAGAGAATATCAAGAGTTTAAAATGAATGTTGGAGATTTATTTAGATTTATAAATATAAGATTAGGATTATTTATAGTAGGAATCTCAAATCACATTTATAAATAAAATTTAAGATGCATTAATTTATGATAATAAACATTAATTGGCATAAATATTATATGTTTTTAGATGTTAAGATAACGGTTAAGAATTTATTAAATAGAATAAATATTAAAATTAATGATTTTTATGAAATTTTTAAATTTATAAAATAAAATGAAGGGTTAGGATAATTTTTTAATGAATAAAATGAAAGGTTAGGATTGCATTTGGGTGGAATCCCAAACCACTTTTATATAGTAGTAAGTATAAATGTTTGGATGTGAAATCAAAAACATGACAATGAAATAAATTAAGAATATGAAGAGCTCTAAGCTAAGAAAAACAGTGAAATGAATCATAAATAAATGAATAAATAAATGTTTTATAAAAAATAATAAAGGATAGAATTTGAAGAGTTATATATGAATTTTTTGATTTATTAAATATTTTTAATAGAATGGACAGCCAAGATATAATTAAAAAATAAGTAGAATGGATGAACAAGATTTGTCGGAAGAAGGAAACTCAAGCCCCTTTTATAATAGTAGTATATATATATATATATATATATATATATATATATATATATATATATATATATATATATATATATATATATATATATATATATATATATATATATATATAAGTTCAAAGGATTGGGAATCATTTTGAGTGCGTTAATAGTCTTTTTAACTAATTAACACACTTAAATTTAAATTTTCATGTTTAATTGTCTAGAAGTGTGAATAGTGACATTAATAGTAACATAAAAAGTGTCATAATTAAAACAAATAATTACAAATCTATTATCCAAATTCATTCATTATTCATAATTTAAATTTATTTTAAAAGATAGGAATTTAACTTTTAAAGGTTAGGATTTCATTTGAAAAATTAAAATGAATGGTTGGGAATTTGTTTGTAAGGAAATTCAAGCAGCTTTTATAATAGTAGTATAGATGTAAAGATTCTTTTATAAAAAATTAATTAAGATTTATACTTTATTTTTTTATTATGAATTATTGAAATTATGAAATTTTAATAGTTCTTAATCAAATAATATTAATTAAAAATTTATGTTATTAATTACTTGGATAGGTATTGTTGACCTCGTTTTTCGTACGAGCGCCCTCGAGGGTCTTTGAGTGATTTAATTGGATCTCGTCGAGTTCAATTCGAGCTCGGACCGACTTGAATTTAGTCGAATTGGGCTCGACTGTGTTTAATTAGACTCTATCATTTTGCTTGAATCGACCCGACACCATTTGATTTAAATCGATTATTATGATTGGACTCAATTCCGTGTGATCGGATTTGTCGTGCCGGCTCGAACCTGAATTGACTCGAATTTAGTTGAATTCGCACTCGAGTCTGACCCGATCTCAGCCAAATTTGGCCTAATTCAACTCGATTTGGTCCCATTATGATCCATTTGCCTTTCTAAACATTTTGAATTTATCCCCTAAATCCGGAAATTGTATCGACGGCTACGATTGCACCAAATCTTCGTTTCGGCTGAAATCTCGCGCCTCAGCGATTTTCTGCGATTCGAACAGGCATCGAGCGAAGAACAAAGCTAACCTTTTTTGCAACAACTAGGGTTTTGGATGCTTTGCTAGGGTTTGCGCCGCGTGCGTACACCCTCCTCTTCCATCGCCTGGGAGGGCTTCTCCCTCCCGATGGCCGCCTCTCCACTGGATTTTCCGCCACTTACCACCTCCACTAAGCCTGGTCCTCCTGCTGGGGGCATTTCCTATGTTGCTAATGTCTCGGCTTCTTCTTCTAAACCGACTCCTTTCCCGGTAACCTACTTATCTCCTAGCCAAAAGCTTTCGTTCAAAGCTGATGATCTTTCGGAAGGGAAGTCCATTTGGACTTCGGCGCTTATTGATTATTCGTTGGGTCCTCGTCCCTATTATGAGCGACTGCTTAAAGCTATGCTGAGGCTTTGGCAGTTAAAAGGGTCTTTGTCGCTTCTATCGCTTGCGGATGGCTTCTTCTTGCTCAAATTCTCGACAGAGGAAGATCTCGAGATGGTCCTGTCGGGAGGACCATGGTTCCTGCTGGGCAAACCTTTCATCTTGCAGCGATGGTCCCCAAAATTCAAGCCGAAGCGTGACGAGGATGCTCCAATTTCAGTATGGATAAAAATAGTTGACTTCCCTCTGGCTCTCTGGACTCCTACTGGTATTTCTAAAATCTCTAGCTATATTGATATTTCGATTTCTATTGATTCTCTCACTGCAAATCGTTCTAGATTAACGTTTGCTCGGATTTGTGTGCTTATCACGAAAGACTCGATTTTGCCGGATGAAATACCGATTGAAATCGAAGGAGAAGATTTAACTTTGAAAGTTTTATACGATTGGAAGCCTGATAAATGTGAAGGCTACGGGTCCTTGATCCATCCTTTTTCTCTCTGTCCCAAAAATCCTAACCCACAACCTATTCTTCCACCACAGCCATCCAAAAATCGCGGCAAGAGCACTTCCAGACATCCCGTTAACCGTCCCCAAAGATCTCAGTCTAACATACCTCACACAATACCCAACACCACTAGCAATCCCTCTCCTACTCTGCTCCCAACTCCAAACACTGTGGTCCAACCGTTGGCTTACAAAGCTCTGAATATTAAAAACTCTGTTTCTGATCTGATCCAGATAACTCCAACCCCGGAACAGTTGATGGTTAATCATCAATCTGATAAAGGCACTTTGAATCCTAACAATCCTAAAACTGCTCTTCTTCCCAATCTCAATACCCCGACTGAAGAAACCTCTTCATCCGGTTTTCCTTCTTCTCCCAACTTAAGCCAACCCCCAAAAATCCCCCTCTTAAACAAGTTTGCTTCTTTGCAAACGGAAGACCAAATTCCACCAGATTCCTCAGATTCTATTTCAGAGAAAGAAAACTCCTTCTCAATTGCTGATGATGATCCTTCCCCTCAATCTAAGAATCAGAACCTCTCTGATAAAATCTGTCATAATACTAGATCTTCTAGTGAAAAAGGAAAATCTCCTATCAAGTCAAAGCCTCCTAAAGCAAAATCGGCCAAGAAGGCCAAAGGTCACAAATCATAATGTCCTTTCCTAAATTTGCTAGTTGGAATGTCAGGGGGTTCAATAACCCTAACAAAGTCAGTTTTTGCAAGTCTTTGATTACTTCTTTGAATCTCAAGATGTTATGCATTTTGGAAGCAAAAATCTCTCTTGCTTCTTTTGATGATCAGTGGTTTCTTCGTTCTCACCGTCTCTTTGAGAACGAAGGAAGTTGCAACAATTTTGGGGACTCTGTTTTGGGCAGGATTTGGATAAAATGGGATTAGTCGGTTTTATCCTTTAATCCTATTTCTTCCTCCTTCCAACACATTCATGGCATTCTTTCTGTGGGATCTTTCCCTTCGATATTTCTTACCGTTATTTATGCTGCTAACTCTATGGAGGACCGGAAAAAACTTTGGGATTAGATCTTTGCTTCCCCCCCCCCCCCCCCCCCCCCCCCCCCCTCCCCCCCTTAGACCAACCTTGGGTCATTTTGGGAGATTTTAACTGTAGTAGATATGAAACTGAAAAAGCTGGTGGTACTGCCTGTTCTTCTAATAGATTGGGTGAACTTAATAGCTTCATTTTTAATTGTGGGGTGCAAGATCTTTCTTCAACGGGTATATACTATACTTGGTTCAATCAAAGAGTGGATGACCCCATCCACATCAAGTTGGACAGAGTCCTGGTGAACAATGCATTATTGGATGTTTTTCCTAATGCTTATTACAGCGTGGAATCTCATCTAGGTTCTGACCACTCCCCTATTATTTTCAATTCGTCTCACGAAAAGGCTTTATCGGTCAGATTTATGTTAAAAAATTATTGGATAAATTTGGAGGGATATTGGGATGATGTAATTTCTGCTTTCTCATCCAGATCGGCTAGAAGCCCCATGGCTTCTTTTGCCCATAGCTTACAAACTCTTAAGAGGTCATTAAAAAATAGAAATTGGGCATCCTCTTCTTATCTTTCTAATGCTCTATTGGAAATTAAAAGCAAGCAACAACAATGTTTAGAGCAACTACAATCCCAACCTCTTGATTTGGTTCTAAATCAGAATTTGAAGAATATTAATGAGAAGCTTGCAACATTTCAAAATCATTGGACTTCTTGGGTAGCTCAAAGAGCTAAAGTGTTATGGCTTACTAAAGGGGAAGATGACCTTGGGTTTTTATTTGCCCATATTAGAAGCAGAAACAACAAGAACAATATTAAGGAGATCTATACTCCAGACGGACATTTCACTAAATATAATGACATTTCTTCTGCTGTCATTAACCATTTTGAGGGATTGTTTAATACTACTCACCCTGCCCTTCAACTTCCTATGGATATTCCTCATGGCAAGCTGTTGCCATCTCATTTTGGCAAAAACTTGGTGGCTCCTTTGACTTTTGATGAAGTCAAGAAGGCGGTTTTTGATGGTGATGAAAAAACAGCTCCTGGACCCGATGGTTTTTCATATGGTTTCTATAGGAAATCTTGGCATATTATTGGCTTGCAAGTGTACAATGTTGTTGGCAATTTTTTTTCTACTTGCTCTCTCCCGAGAGGTGTTAAGGCAACTGATATTGCTTTAATACCTAAGAGCTCCCACGCATCAAACATAAGTGACTGCAGACCTATTTCACTTTGCAATGTTCTATACAAAATTGTTGCTAAAGTCATTGCCAATAGACTCAAAGTTGTCCTTCCACATATTATTCATGAAAGCCAATCTGGTTTCATAGCTAATAGATGTTCGACTGATAATATCATTTTAGCTGCTGAATTACTTAGAGATTTCAAAGGCAAAAACAAGATGTTTTGTGCGAAACTGGACATTAAAAAGGCTTTTGACACTATATCAAGGGAATTCATCATTACAAGACTCTTACAGAAAGGTTTTCCTGAAACCTTTGTCACCTGGATCAAAGAATGCATAACTGACGTTCATTTCTCCATTTGTTTAAATGGATCCCTTGAAGGTTTTTTCAATTCTAGCTTGGGTCTTAGACAAGGTTGCCCCTTGTATCCTCTTCTTTTTTGTATTGCTATGGATGGCTTATCCAACATCCTAATTGACCCAGCTTCTTCTCATAAATTCAAGGGTATTTACTGCAAAGATTTTTACATCAATCACTTGATGTATGCAGATGATCTTCTAGTAATGGGGGAGTCTAGTAAAGAAAATGCCAATCATCTAAACACTTGTCTACATATTTTTGCCTCTGTTTCGGGTCTGCATATCAATCCTAGCAAGAGTGCTATCATTTTTTCTTCTAATGATCCTGGCAATCAAATTATTTGTGAGGAACTTGGCATTCACAACATCAATCTTTACCTCACTTATCTTGGTATTCCCATTTCACCTAAAATACTTAAAGCCACTCACTTTCAACCACTACTGAGCAAAATATCTGCTCTACTTGCTAGTTGGAAAAACAATTTTCTTTCTTTTGCAGGAAAGGTGCAATTTCTTAAATTTACCATCACCAACTCAATTGCTTATTGGATAAGAGGGTCCATCATTCCAAAGGGTTGCTGTGATACCATAAACAAACTTTGCTCTAAGTTTTTATTTCATAACAATTTGGTGGAGAGGAAACTTCACCTCATACCGTGGTCTAAAGTCAATATTCCAAAAGAAGCTGGGGGCCTTGGCATACCTTCTATTGATGCACTCTACTTTGGAGTATTCTGTTCTATACTTGGCAGGTTTTATAACAATCACAATTTGCTTAGCTGTTGGTATAAAGCTAAGCACATTTCTCCTTCGAGACATCCAACCTCTACTGCCTCAAAAACCTGGCACAGAATTACTGATACATTCTTAAAGATTAAAAGGCTCTTACAATTTTCTGTCTCCAAACACAATAAATTTTCTTTCCTCTGGGACCCGTGGCTTAATGGAAATTCGCTTGGGGAAAACTATCACTTGCCGGGTCTGGATGATATTTTAGTCAAGGACTATTTAGGAATGATACCTAGTATCTTCCTAATCATTTACATCCAAGTATACATGACACTATAAAAACTGTGGAAATTAAAGAGACCAACGAAGTCTTATGGAATGGAAATCCTAAATGGGTTTTTACAAATTTCATTGATTTTTTTTACTCTCATTTACCTAAGGTTGATTGGTATAGTTCCATATGGCACAAGAATTATGCCCTGAAGTATGCTTGTTTTGCATGGATGGCACGTATTGGCAAACTTAAAACTGCAGATAACATGAATCTGAGAGGTATCTTGGTACCTATTAACTGCTCCCTTTGCTCGGGCTACACAAAGAATCATTCTCATTTATTTTTTTATTGTGATTTCTCTTTTTATATTTCTTAAGAAGATTCTGCCCGAATTCAATAGTTTTTTACTTAGGCCAACTCAGCCCCAGGCTTTGGATTTTATTGAAAACTCTGAGATTTTAAATAGAGCTGGAAAGGGTGTTTGCTTTTTAGCCATTAGCTGCATTACTTATCACATTTGGAGGGAAAGAAACAACCGTCGATTCTCTAATTCTAGAAACAATGTGGCTAAAGTCATTTACAATATCTCTGTGGCTATTAGACTGAAAACGGTTAAATGGAAAAACAAAACAACTTCGTATCTGGATTTTTTGGGCATCTAACCTGCCATCAGGTTCTTTTATATGGCTGGAGACTGACTATGTACCTCAAGTACTTCGATGCCTTTTGTAGTGTCAATGCTGGGTCTCTGTTTCCTTCCATGTGCATTGTGCGGGCACAAATTGTGAGATCTCGTTCCCTTACTGTTCCTCTCTGAATTGGATTTTCCTCCCAGAATCGGCCAGGACGAAGTTGAGATCGTCCAGGCCGATCAGTGCATTAAAACAGCTGATTTCTGGAGCTATTTCTGGACAGGATCATCCAGGAAGATATTGAGATCGTCCAGGACGATCGACACTGTTCACAATACTGTCCTGATCATCGTCCTGGGAATGGTCCATGACGATCAGAATTGGTCTAATCGTCCCGGGACGATCGGGCGATCGGCCAGGCCGATCTGTGTATGATATAAGGAAATAAGCTCGTTTTGAGGAGAGAGAAATTCATTTTATAAAATCAGATATTTTGAGGAGAGAGAAAGAGAAAGGGAAAAAGAGGAAAAGCTGGTTTTCGGAGACCGCGGAGCGCTTTTCGTCCGACGCTGCTATTGGGAAAAGTGAAGATCTCGTGGTAAGGACTCCGAACCCTGTTTCTGTTTTCGAAGATCTTGTGTTTTGATCGAGTTGTGCACTGTTTTGTGTTTTTGTAGTCTACTTTTGGACATGATTTTGATTTGACACAACTTTCACCGCACAACTTCTAGTATGTTGTAGATATGACTATTGTACACGTTTTGACTGTATTCTACGAAGATTTTATCGGTCGGAATTGATTCTGCGCGATTTTAATTGAATAGAATATTATCAGGACTTGATTTGATTTGGATTCTATAGATTGATAGTCTTGTATTGATGCCGTGGATATTCGTTGGTAATTTGGAGAAATTTGGAATTTGTATCTTTTTGCATGATTTTTGTGTAAATTCGATAGACTACCGTTACTCTGCCCGATTTTCGTATGATTTCTAATTTTCCCGGAATTGATAGATTGACTTGTTATGTGCATGACCATTGATATGATTGTTCTTATTGCATAGATTATTGCATTGAATTAATTGTTACTGAAAGACAAGTGGGAACCTGGTTGAACGTTGGTTGGAGATGATACCTGTGCAGGATGGTGGGCCGACGGGCTTTCCTTTAAATCATAGACCACAGATCATTGATATAACGATTGGGAGTTATAAGGAGTTTTATATGCCGACGGGCGAAAAGAGTGACGACTCTTCTTGATCGAAACCAACGTGCGGATTTTTACAACAGCAATACGGATATCTACAACAGCAATATGGATTTCTACAACAGCATCATTGATAATGACTAGTGTTTGTGCTTGTCGAGTAAGACCATTGTATGGATTTCCTGATATGCATTGATTTATTGATTTCTGATCGATTTATTGATATTGAATGGATTTATCGAATTGATTTACTATCGTACGGATTCATTGATTTCATTGATTGATCATTGAGCATTGACCCTATTGATTATTGATTATGGACATTGATATGGACATGGATAGATATAGATATTGCATTGATATCATGGATATGGACATCGTATAGATTCATTGATATTATTGCCTATAGATTTTATAGATTCGCCATCGCTACTGTTTCTGCACCGTATTGACTGCTTTATAGATTCATTGTTTCGTATTGCTTTCCTCGATTGATTTCATTGATTTGACAGCATCGATTTGATTGACGGATATTGATTGATTGAGTCGATTTATCGATTTGCCTGCCGCTGCATTGACTGGTTTTATTGACTATTGATTTCCGGATTGCATTGATTCATTGACCATTGACTGATATGGATTTGATAGATTGACATGCATATTGATAGCATCGCCGTGCTTTGATTTCAGTTGTAGGCTTTGGTGATCTGCTGGGCTTTGTAAGCTCATTATATGTGGTTAAAATTTTCAGGTCCGAGCAACTAGAATGGAGTTCGATCAGAATGTCAGACGAATCCTTTCGCTACACGGATCTTGGGGTCGTTACACAAATTTTGTTTTTTTGATCTTCTTTTGACCCGGGTAGCTGCTTCCTGGGCATGTGAGGTTTTGATGTTTTGCTCTCATCCCAGATTGAATATGGACTTTTTAATTCTAGATTCCCGGGTTAGCTGCAAAGATTTTAGCTGGCAAGAAGAGTGGACGATTGGCATTCAGACGATGATGAGCAAAGCCAGTCTCTCCGAGCAATGGAGGGCCTGCGTGGATACCTTGCTCGTTTTTGGGATTCTTTATGGGCAGGCTGGATGTACTATGACGGTCACTTTAACTGATGCGGGTGTTGGTTTAACGGGCAACCAGTGCAACCGCCTGGATTCCAACTAACACTATACAGATTAAGCATGATGAATGAGACTGTGCCTACTTTATGAGTCTTTCTATTGCCTATTGTCCAATTTTTTTTCTTGCCGTTGTCTTTGTGTATTTTGTTTAGTTTTGTTGTTAGTTTTTTTCTTTTCAAAGGTTTACTAGTAATTTGCTACTTTCATTCTTAATACATGGGCTTCAAGCCCCGGGTTTACCAAAAAAAAAAAAAAAAAGAACAAAACTGTTTGAGGAAATTTTGGATGATGGAGCACGGTGGCGAGAATTGGCGGGATTCCTCTTTCGGTGACGGGTTCGATTTACTCAGGACGGAGGCTCTCGGCTAGGCATTGACACACACCCCGCGCCCTCTCTCTCACGGTCTCACTCTCTCGCTCACGCCTCTACTCCCGATCTTCCTCCTCCTCGCCTGCTCTCTCCCTCTCTCACTCCTTCGCATGCAAGGAGCCATCCTGACGCCCCCAGCTAAGGTCCGAACGCCCTAGCTCCTCCCCTCTCGGCTTCGCACAGTCCAGGACCGAACCCGACGAGTCGAACTCCCTCTCCCGACTCCGCACGCCTGGACCGAACCTGGCCGCCAGGATCCCTGTCTTGGTCGACCGACTTCCTCCAAACTGCATGTAATCCTTCCCCTCCTACTCCTTCTTCTTCTTCTTCTGTTCCTTGTTTTCTCTCATCATCACTTCCTCCTCCTTGTCCCTATTCAACCTTCTTCTTCTTTTCTTCCATTACTTTTTTTCCCCCTCCAAATTTCTTCTTTATTCCTACCTTCCTTACCTTTTGATTATCAAACGAATGTGATTTGTTTGAGATTCAGTTATTTTGCAAGGGATAAGAAAGATAGAGTGTGAAGGAAAATAAGCTCTGTGGAATGTGTGCCTTCTCTAAATGACGTTAGAAAAAAATAGTTTCAGTTTAAGTAAAAGTAAAACGAAATGCTAATAACGACATGGTTATTTATGCTATTATCATTTATCTTCTATCTGTTAATTTCCCTCACCCCTCCATTATTTTCTAGCATTTTTGTTTGGAAAGCTATATGAGGAGCTCATGTGTTTGTTGCCTGTTACGATAAATGGGTGAGACTCACTTTTCTTTCTTTTGTGATAATATTTATTATGTGACTTGGCGAGGTGGTGTTGTTGTTTTTGCTTGATTGAATGTATCAGTGAAACTTCTTTATTTGTGCGGTCAGGGGAAAAGGTAGAAGCATGACATTCACTATTGATTTACTTATTTAGCTTTGTGTTGTTGTACACCAACCATTTGATGAAATGTTTCTTAAGAAAACATTATTATGGGATTCCTTATTTGATTGCTCCGTTGAAACCTTACATGAATGTCATATACTAGTTTGTCGGCGAAAGCATTTAGAAGTTTCTGATCCCAAATCGTCTTGACATGAAATAGGTTTATGTTCTTTTTTTATTTTATATGTGTATGTTGTGAGAGTTGAACACCTCTCATGAGATCGTCATGAATCTTGTCTAGTCTCGTTAAGGTATATTTGCTTAATCACTTTAAGATCATAGCTTCGGAGGGCATACTCCCTCTTGAAAATGTTGTGAAATGATTTGTAAAGTACTTCGTAGTTTTTTTTTTTTTTAATTCCAAAATCTTGACGAGTTTTGGGTAGTTTGTGGGAAGTTATGAAAAACCCATGTTATTCTTTATCAAAATATGCATATAAGGTATTTGTGATAATGCTTGGTTGGAAAAGACACTTAAAAAAAAAAAAAAGAATGATTGATGGGTAGTTTGTTTGGGATTCTCATCAAAATCTGAGAGATTCTTATTAGACTTGTTTGTTTGAGCCTTGTCGATACTTGGGTTTCATGATAATAAAAAAACAAGAAAATCTAATATCTATAAGTGCCTTGAGCCTTCATAGTTTTATTTGTTGTAAAGCTTCATACAAAGTAATAGACATGAGAAATCCTATGGCATTTGGGTGGAGCTTTCATTGTTTATTTGTGAAAATTCCTACAGCTTTTATGGAATCTTCCTCACTGGTTTTGTAGGAAATAGGTGCAGAATTTTGAGGGTTTTCTCGCTGTTTTGACATAAGAAATCCTATGGCTTTTGGGCGGATCCTTCGTTGCTTCTTGGCAGTGATTTTTGTGCCTTTTATATCATTTTTCTTGCTAATCTTGGAAGGATTAGGTGCAGTTTTTTTTTTTCTGTTTTATGCTTCAAACTATTTTTGGAGATGGACTAGATGTATACTTTCACTTGTTTATGCTCCAAAATATTTTTGGGACGGATTAGAGGCAATTTTTCTATATCCTTATTGATTAAGAGGCTTGCAATATCATATACTTTAGCAGAAAAAAAAAAACATGTTTATGAGTTTGGGTTAAAGTTTCTGTTAAACTTTTGTTGGCATATAGTAGAAAGGTTGCAAATTCCTTTGAAGGTAATCATGCGTCTCATGTACTCGAAACAATTCACATTATTAGAAGCATGTTTAGCTATAAAGGTTCATGGATGATAAGGTATCTCTTTGCTTCATTCTCTACTTGATTGAGTTTTGTATGAAAGTGGCATTGGCAACTGTGTTAGAATATCTCATGAGTTGGTTTATGGTTGGAAGGCTTTATGAGTTATTTTGCATCGAAAGGCTTTATGAAAAGTTTTGTGAGTCAATTTGTGTTGAGAGGCTTTGCGATAGATTTTTGTGAGTGTTTTATGATAGAGGCTTTATCATGGGTTTTTGCGAATGGTCTTATATTGAGATTTTTGTTGTTTTATTTTGTGAAGATTTCTTGATGGAGGGCTTTATAATGCCTATTCATTGAGGAATTTTCACAAATTACCCCACTCCAAATGAAAGAAAAGGCACTTGATTGTTGGTCTTTTTTTGTAGAGTTTTGGGTCAAAAAAAAAAGAAAAAAAGAGAGAGGATTTTGGTAGATAATTTTTGTAAGATTTTGTGTGGTATTTTGCTTAGAAGTTTTCATAGGGTGTTTTGAGACTTCTGGTTTTGTGATTTGTTTAGTATAGTAAAGTCCCTTAGTAGTTTTCTTAGAACAAGCTAATGATTAGTGTACGAATTGTCTTTCTATTGATTCACATTAATTTCTAAAAGATGAGTTTTGAGATTTGAAACTTTATGATTAACTTTGTATTGGAGGCCTTTTTAATGTCTTTTTCTAGTGTTAGTTTCTAAATATATATAGATTTTTTGGATAAGTTTGAAACAAAAAGAGTCTTACTTTAAGCTTAGTTTTAAGAATTTGTTTGCCTTAATTATTTTTGGGCTTTGCTTAGAGTGTGTTATAGGTGGATGTGTCAAACATATCAAGTGCCTTATTTGAATTGTGGGGACATTAAAGGGCATTGAAGTGTTGCTTTAGGGTACACTTGACTTCAAAGAAGTGTGCCCAATAACAATAAGGCCTACATCCCTTTTGTATTTGATTTTCGTCCTTTTTTTTTATTTTCATTGCATCTAGTTGTCATTTGTTTTGTTTGCTAGTTTTCTTTGTTGTTTCTTATATGTTTTGATTAAACACTTACAAAATGAGGAGGACCCAAAACACAAATGACCCAACCGGTATGCAAAAAGGCATGTTCTATGTTTTATTGCATTTTTCATTTCTTTTTGGTCATTATTTATATGGAGCATGCTTTGATCCACTTCTCTTTTGTGTTTTGCGAGGTGAGCTTTGGAAAGCAACGAACAAGGAGCACTGGAATACTTGGAGAAGGAGCAAGGACAACCGGATCCGAGCATCAGTCGCCCCTATTCATTCCGGTAGGGGCGCTACGGGCGGAACGACCGGGTCATAGCCCTCGGTGCTGTAAGTTTACTTTAAAACGTAGAAAACCTTTAGGGGCCTAGATGATTGCGCGCTTCACACCCTTTAGGGCCTTGTAGAAACTTCATTTATAATTAGGATTGTTTTTCTTTTTATTAGATCCCTAAACCTTTTGACATGCGTAATGAAGTCATAAGGGTTAGAAAACAAAAATTCTTTTTATCCCTACAACTTTAGTGACACCTAAGGATAAAAATTAAGGATCGGGTCTTAGAAAATATGGACTTATGATGCATGTTCCCTATATGATAGAAACATTAAAACAAAAACTTAGTGACACGCTTTCCTAGATTTAGTTTCTTTTTCTTAATCCACTAATAATCAACTAACTAATCTTAATCTAATTCTTAAAATATGTTAAAACATTTAACTCTTAATCAAATTATAATTAATATTTATAATCATTAAATTATAGATCTAAAACATAAATCTAAATCCAATATAACTAATATAATAATTAACTCCTAACCAATCTAAAATTTAAAAGAATTAGATTTAATTAGGGGATCAAATCATAAGCTAAAATTTATTAGAATAAAAGACTCCTAAATATCAAACTTTAGAATAATCTCTAAAAATTAACCAACAAACTTGATTAATAAAATGCTTAATGCACTCTTTTTTTTTTCATAACAAACTAAAATAATCTAACAAAGTTAATTATCACTGGGTAACATAGGCCTACGAGGCTATTAAGTTAGCCCCAAGGAGGGTGAAATAAACCTCACAGCCTCGGTGTGAAATAAATGTGATAATTAATCAAATACTAAAAATAAAATATTTAAAATTAATCTTAAAATACTAATATTTGAACTTCAATTAAAATCCATTTGCACTTTTAACAAATAAAAAATGCAAGTAACTTTAATTAAACTATCATATATATGACCTACTAAAATCACACAGACTATACACACAGACTGGTTTGCTAGGACACGACTACTAGTCTTAGGTTAGGCCGATGCTTTTCTTTTCTGTCTCTGTGTTGTGACGCTTTGCATGTGGCCCGTGTGACTGATTGAACCAATTTGGGCCTCTCTTCCCCTTTGATTATGAAAGCCTAGAAATTCCTTCGCGCTAAATCCAGTTTTGAGAAGATAATCTAACATCCTTAATCGAGAGTTTTCTTAGATCGAGGTCTAAGATGTAATTAACTACGGGGGCTTGCGCCCGTAGGAAATTGATCCCCACAATCAAATAAACCCCATTCGAGCTGATGTATCGAATGGGGAAAATCTCGTGAACTTTAGGGTTATACATATTATTATCCATCGAGGTTAGTAGGTGAAAGCCAATACTCTCCATGGCTAATCGTATGTATAACTCCATCTGCTCTTCCATTGGCCTGCTTGTATCTAGTGTAAATGCCTACGATCATTTTGTCCTACGGGATAGTGTGATCATACTATTTGCATTCGAACCACATGAGCAGAATCCTTTTGGAGACCCACAGGTATAAATTAAAAAAAATAATGCAAATAAATCTATAAATTAATTATATTTGAATATATAAATAAATGCAATTAAAATCTTTCGCATTCCAATAATTAGCTGTTACATAAATAGAGGCATTAATAGTAACATAAATATTGTCATAATTAGCATATAATAATTAAAAAATCTATGATCAAAACTCATTCATTAATCATAATTTAAATTTATATTAAAAGACAAGAATTTAATTTTTAAAGGTTAGGATTCCATTTGAAAAATTAAAATGAATGGTCGGGATTTTGTTTGGAGGGAAATTCAAACGGCTTTTATAATACTAGTATAAATGCACATGCACATGGTGCACGTCAATAAAATTTTAAAAATAAAAAATTGATACAATAAAATTTAAAATTAAGTTATGAAATGCAATATTAATAATATTATCTATAAAAGAGAATATATGAAACCATTTTATTAAACTCAAGCACTATTATATCAACATTAAAACATACTCAGAAAAAATTGGTCTATGGCCTTACAACCTACTTGAATCACATGATATTGTCATATTGATCTTATTCATCTTGCTTTATAAAATATTCTTATTTATAAATTTATATTTTCATTATTGTGCTTGGATCTTTTATGTTAATTAAGGTGATAAAATCTCTTGAGTTAAGATAATTATTTTTCATTATGCTTAGTAGTTATATGCTTGTAGTTTAGATTTAGATTCATTTGTATTAACATAATCTATTTTGAGCATATTCTTATCTTGGTGTTTGGCAAAAATTATTTTCTTGTATAAGTTTGTGCAGTGTTATTATCTTTTTATGCTTTGAACGTTCATAATTGATTAATAATTCATTCAATGTCATTACTTCATTGTGTTATTACATCTATAAAATCAACTTTAAAATAAGCTAACTTTGTTGTAATTGAAAATTACATTATTCATTTTGTACTTAAAATTGATAACTCAGCTCAATATATCATATCATATATTGTTCATTCAATATCTGCCTGCACATATTACTAATATGTTTATATTTTAAATCTTGTAAGTGTGTTCTTAGCTTTCACGCATTATATGTATTTATTGTTATAACTTCATTATATTATGTTTGATTAAATGATTACTTGAATTGGAAAGAAATTCATAAAAAAAGTTCGATAACATAAAAAAATTATACACCAATTCATCTTCATTATTGAGCTTTTTACTCAATGAATATCTATGCTATCAAATTAACATGCCAATGCTTATATAAGCAACCATCTTTATCAAAGAATTCAATATTTTCTCTTCCTCAACCATGACCTTGCATTTACCTATAAAAATTGTGCTTCAATCCACAAAAAAACATAGCCAATGTTGATGTATTGTTTTACTTCATTGCTAATCAAAATATGCACTTTGTTTTTTTTTTTTCTGAGTTTGAGAGTGTAAATGAGATTGTTAGAACATGAACACACATTTGAGCCAGTTGTGGAGAAAGCCTCACATGAGGATTGGGTCGAGGAGTAGGGAAAGGAGTTTAAGACCAAGTATGAGTGGTTGGTGAAAGATTGAAATGTTCGACTGTATTGCATTGCAGATCATAAGGGTATTCTCTCAATAAATCGATGCTAGGACTAACTCTAGTACTCCATTTTCGTGTTAGGTGCCTTTGAAGATACACTTTCCATCACTTCAATGTTCTGTATTTCTCCCAATTCCTTAAGCTCTACCACAGTTATATCCTTTTCTGCTACTTTTATTTTTTATTTCATCTAGACATTTTAGATGATGAGGATTGATCAAGGGGATGACTAAATTGATCAATAGAATATCTCTGCATTAATGATACAAGGATTATTATTAGGACATCCAAAGCACAACATTAGAATGGAGTATTGAGATTTTAGCTCCTTTTGTACATCTT